>JAGPOW010003447.1:1505978-1545655 GCA_030014935.1 Caiman crocodilus | reverse complement strand
AATTTCCTTTGTAGAAGTCTGTTCTCTGCCAACACAGAGAAGAAAACAGAAATGCATGAGGGACAGAGCCTTTCAGGTGTCCAAAATTGGAACCCCCTGAACTTAGAAGCAGTTAAATTCACTTTGGAAAATCCTGGCTTAGAGTGATTGCTTTCCTCCAAGAACATTGATCCTTAGCATTAAATCCTCTGGCTTACTCCTTGATTGGCCCAGTGACACAATAGGGATGGATCTACCATAAACAGACTTGTATAGGAGAAAAAAAGCTGTATTTAAAAGGTATTCATAAAGAGTCCTTCTGCTTCAGAGACTCAAGGAAAGCCCCATCCCGGATGAGCTGTCAAGTCCAAGGATATGATGAGTGCTTTGAGAGAAATGAAAAGCAAGTTGCAGTTTGCACATGGTGCAATCAGTCCTGAGGAAGGCAGACAGTAACACTTAAAACAAGCCCTGGAGTGGCAGTGGCATGGCACCACAACTATTCTGACTGAACTAATCATAGGAGCGACTTGACATTCATCACAAAGAGAGAACTGGCTTGGCCAGGCTGCCCCAGAATGTGAAGGTTGCTGTGTGTGAGCATGGGTGTGGAGGGAGCCGTAGGCTCCTTGGTGCCAGTGTGTCTGGGCAAAGAAGCAGTCAGCAAAGTAGCTTGCATTCCAGCAGGGCCCTACAGCTGTGGCAGAGCTGGCACAGGTTCTTCTTGGGAGGAGGGGGAAAGAAAAAACGGAATCTAAAAAGGAAGCAATTTTTATCCTGGGCCTGTGGAAACCTTGGCATGGTTCCTACATGGAGGAAATTAGGGCTGTGTGAAGCTTTGGGTGGTAATTGGATTTGGAGGAGATTTGGCATGATTTGGTGTCTGAATCTCCGAATCCATACTGAATCAGGGGACCATTTAAAAGATCTAAATTGATTCAAAGCTCTCCGAATCTTCAGAAAAGATTCAGAGGGCTTTGATGATTTGGGCAGTCCACAGTCCGAGCTGGTAAGTACTACAGGTGGGGGAGGGGGTGCTGGGTGAGGGAACCATGGGGGAACCCCTGCCAACCCCCTCCAACCCCCGCCTGCTCCCCCAGTTTCCCCCTATGGCTGTCCCTGCCCACCCCAGCTTGGTACTTTAAAGAAAAACCCCAGTGCTCACCAGGTGCTGCCGGGCAGGGTGGTGGTGTGATCCCTGGTACCCCTCACTCACCCATGCTGCAGAGGCAGCTCCGCATGCACCCCACCCTGCTCCCCCAGTCCCCCCACAGGTGCCCCTCCCAGGCCAGCTCTGGCCCTTTAAGAAAAAAAACCAAGAAGAAAATCCCCGGGACTCATCGCTCCTGCAGTGGCCTTGGGGCTTAGGGGAGCTGTGCAGAGCCCCCAACTTGACATGGGTCAATGGGTGTGATAAAGTGAAAGTGACCAAATGCCAAACACGAGAGCAAGTTATGCTCGTGGCATGGGGGAGGTGGCGGGTGCAGCCTGATAGCCGCATGATCAGTGCATGCAGCAGAATCCTCAGCTCATGCAGCCCGTTCAGTGCCCCAAAAAAGACTTAATCCTATTGGCTATTCAAGCAGTATAAAAGTGAAACCCGCTAAAAAAAAAACCCAGGGGACCCGTGCAATATCGGAGAGGCCTGATCACCCTCACTGGAGGTCCTGCGTCCACGAAATCCCTTCCCCCCAGATGTCCCCATCATGACCGAATATATCATTCACACGTGTTTAGAGCTCTCGAGTCACCCATAAGCTTAATCTTGAAGCTGCTGTAAAAGAAACCACCTATATGAAAGTGTGAGCAAAGCATTTATTTGTTACACTACCACTTTAATTGTTTTCCGTCAACGGGAAGAAAGATAAGAGAAGGAGAAACAAGGTCCCATAACCCTTTCATCCCTGGCCTGTTCGTATCTGAGGGTTAACCACCCCCCTGCTTCTTGCAACATGGCCTCACGAACAGGATCCTCAGGGCAAAGAGGGAACGAAGGAGACGTTGACAAGCTAGTCAGGTACTGCCCGTGGAGGAACCATCACCGGTCCCCGACCACGGACACTGATACTCTGTGGATCCACATGGCATATCATCAAGCTGGGCAAGGCGGAAAGATAGGGGGCTATGTCTCCATCCGCCCAACTGAGGACAGCGAGGAGCCACTTAAAGAATGGGTCGTGTCCAGCCTCAGCCCCGCAGCCCTAGGATGCCTCTTTTCCAGCCCCATGGTTCTTTACCATCTGCCTGACACAAAATCAGAGGCGTTACTTAGCCGTGTCAAGCCCAAGGGTACAGATGACCGCACTCCCGTGAAGGAGTATGCCAGGTGCATCCAGTACCTGAAGGAGGAGAGCAGCTGTGAAACCCCCCCAGATAAATTCAGATGCCCCAACCTTGATCCCAGGGGCGCCGAAAATGAAATCCTAGCGACACTCTATGGGAGTCTTGAGGCCAATGGGCGGGACGCCAAAGGGTGGACAGGGCAAAAGTGGAATAAGGGAAAAATGATTAACATCCTGTTTCGCTCGGTGACCACCTTACTACGACACGTGGCGAACCAAGCCAGTGTAATAGATACGCTGACTAAGGCGGCTGCACAGCAGACTACCGCACAGCCCAAGCCACCGCTTAAAGATGGCGTCATGGGAGAAGAAGGAGGAGTGGCCAAAAAGTCCCAGGGAGGAAACCCCGATGCTAGCAAAACCCTGTCGGCCCTGCCCAAGGAACTGCCTCCGTATAACAACCCGCTGGAGCTATATCCCACCCTCCCTGCCGGCGTAGGCACACCCATTCTGCATGCAAACCCTGTAGCCTTAGTGAAAACTGTCAATGATGGCGCAAGAACCCGCACCCTCACTACCCTCCACACGTGCACCAGAGGGGAACTCTAAGAGTTGGTAAGAGACACTCAACTAAATCTGGGTGAAACACTCCCTCTGTGTGCTGCTGTAGTCCCAGCACTGCTAAACCAAGCCCACGCTTGGCATGCGGATCCACCCGGTGATTCATTGCCCGCACAGCTCCTATATGTAATAGTGGGAGCCAGTTAGTTAACCTGGGACACCAGACGGTATCCACTAACTCTGACTCTACACCAGACAAACAGCGTTTGTTGCACCCGGCAGCACCACACTGGGATTACTTAACCCTAGCAAAATTCACTCGGAGTATCAGGGCACGACAAAAACCTGGACTGCCCTAGTCCTTCGTCACCAGTATCGCTGGTCGGCATGGCAGGTCGCTGACGGAGAAATGATTCTGACTGCCGAAGAGGATGATCTCACTGTACCACGACTGTATGGGACCACATCTCCGGCGTGGATAGCTTCAGATGGTACATCCCATGACGGTGGAGGGTAGGGATATTATTGTGACCCTTGTCACAACTATGAGCTCCAAACGTCTCATCCAGGAGAGTCGGTCCAAGCATCTGAACTACGAGGCTTTCAACTAGCTCTTGAACACATGTACCGTCACCATGATGGGATGCTCCCGGTACCTGTCATAGCCGTAGACTCAGAATATATATATGGAAGATTGTCACCGGAATGGCACAAGTTATGGAACACACAACCCTCTGGGACGATGTCAAGGCCATTTTACTAAGTTTCTCTGTCCACCCCTTAATCAAGCACACACGATCTCACCGACCTGACACGGATCCCGTACATGCCATCATAGATCAGCTACTGGCCCACCAAGGACCCATGAACCAAAAGGACATAGTTACACGTAACTGATATTATAGACACCGACCACTTTCTCGCTTGGCTCCATGAGCGTCAGAGGCACCTTGGAGCAAAGAAAGGCGCAAGCTTGCTGGAGGGAGCAAAGCAACAAAGGACTGATCATAGAACAATGGAAAAGAATAATCCAAGCCTGCTCTGCCTGTGTGCGAGAAAAACCGATGCACCACAAGCACCAAAAAGGGCGCCTATGACCCAGTGCACTTTGCTCCAGGTAAGGTGTGGCAGGTGGACTTGCTCGGGCCACTCCCAGTACCCAAGCCACCGAATAAGGGGCTAGCAATCGTAGATCTGGGAACCTGTCAAATCCTCATCCTCCCCGCAAGGAAGACCATCGCTCCCGTAATTCAAGGATGCCTACAGCTCGCTTACGCCCATTGGCAAGTGTCCCACATCATACACTCCGATGGAGGACCGCCTTTTAACTCCAAAGGCTTAGAGCAGTTTGCAACAGAGAATAACATTCAGTGGCATCATCATCTACCCTATCACCCGCAGTCCAATGGCATTGGAGAGCACCAGATAGGACTATACAAGGAACAGTTAAGACTGAAAGAAAATGGATCGTTTAAGAAGTGGACCAAGTACAACAATGATGTACTAATTGCCATGAACGCCACTAAAGCTTTGTGGGATGAACGCATCCCGGTGCCACGTCTGCCTTGAAAGCCGTGTTACTCAGCCCAAGAAACAGTGTGGCTAGCCATTCCCACAGCTACCAACAAGCGCCCAATCCCAGCTCCTGGTGTTGTACTTAAACCCGGCAAGTACCTGAATACCTATTTTGTTTTTCTTGAGGCAGTCTCAACCGCACACACCATCTTGGCCCACCATAATTGGCTAAGTCGACGTAGTACAGTTTACTATACATTATTAATGAACTAGCCTGAAATGGTATAAAGCCGCTGATGCATGACATGGTGTGAAACATTGACTCATATTCAGGACAACTGTCACCATGAGTGAACCCGTCGGCGACAACCCCCAGCAAAAACGCCATGCTGCATCTAGACAGACACAGATTCAGTACTATCAGACTTATTTGAAATTTTCATCATTGCTGTGCACTTAATTGCACTTTTGATACATTCTTTATTGCCTTATTTTGTATTTGTATTAGATGTTGTATTTTATACGTTTCAGTTTTGTATAAGAGCTACTCACTAGAGTATGGGAGAAGAGGTTCTTGAGCTTAAACATATCTCAGCTTGGCATTTGGTCAAGAGGGCATGTGATAAAGTGAAAGTGACCAAACGCCAAACATGAGAGCGAGTTATGCTCGTGGCGTGGGGGAAGTGGCGGTTGCAACCTGATAGCCGCATGATCAGTGCATGCAACAGAATCCTCAGCTCATGCAGCCCGTTCAGCGCCCCAAAAAAGACTTAATCCTATTGGCTATTCGAGCAGTATAAAAGCGAAACCTGCTGAAAAAAAACCAGGGGACCCGTGCAATATCGGAGAGGCCTGATCACCCTCACCGGAGGTCCTGCGTCCATGAAATCCCTTCCCCCCAGATGTCCCCATCATGACCGAATATATGATTCAGACGTGTTTAGAGCTCTCAAGTCACCTGTAAGCTTAATCTTGAAGCTGCTGTAAAAGAAACCACCTATACGAAAGTGTGAGTAAAGCATTTATTTGTTACACCGCCTCTTTAATTGTTTTCCGTCAATGGGAAGAAAAATAAGAGAAGGAGAAACAAGAACCCATAACCCTTTCATCCCCGGCCTGTTTGTATCTGAGGGTTAACCCCCCCCCCACTTCTTGCAACAAATGGGGAGTAGCAGGGATCACCCCTCACCAGCCGCAGGGGTGAGTTTATGGTTTTTTCTTTTCTTTTTTCTTAAAGGGCCAGAGCTGGGGGGGGGGGAACCTGTGGGGGGGCTGGGGGAGCAAGGGAGGAGGCTCCACATGAGTCCCCCCATACAGCGGGGGGCAGTGTGGGGCAGCAGGGTTTGCTCTCTGCCTGGCAGCACTTGGTGAACCAGGGCTTTTATTTTAAGACCTGCCAGGAACTGGACTGGACAGGGCAGCCATTGCTGGGCTGGGAAAACAGGCAGGGGATGGGCCTGGCCTGGATGATTCGGAGATTCTGCAGCAGCCAAATCTCCAAATCAGATTCAGTGGAATTGAATCAGGACAGTGATTCAAATCACCAAATTGAATCACTGTCCTCCGAATATGAATATTAGCCTCTTCGCACAGGCCTAGAGGAACTGTGATCAGAGAGCAGGGGTGGCTTTGTCTGAGGGAGAAGAGAATAAGATGTGAAAGAGGAAAGGAGAAGAGAGCAAATTCAACCCCAACTTCAAAGGCCTACAGGAGAGTGCAAGATGGAAGCCAACAACCTGAAAAGACAAATACCATCTAGGACGAGCATGTCCAGGGAGACAGCGCCCTGCCAGGGCAGGTTGGAGGCATGCAGGCAGGATAGAAGGGCAGGGTTGCCATCAAGGGATACTTTGAGGGCATGGGGGAGGGATTCCTAGGGGTTAAACCAAAAGAGCAGAGAATTAAGCACTGATACTCAGTATGGGCAGGGATATGCCAAAGGGTGACCTGGAGCCATGTCCAGACTGGATAGAAACAGACAGATCCTAAGAAACTGAGGCTTTGTGTGTGCATGCATGTGTGTGTAAGTATGTGTGCATGCAGGCACTATCCATCTGTCTGTCAAACACAGACACTTGCACTCACACTGGGTTCCCCAGTGAGGACTGAATGCAGGGCCAGCAGTGCTGGCTTTGAGCACTTGGGCTAAACCAGCATTTTCAAATGCTGGTGGGTTTATGTCCCACTGTAATGAAGTCAACCACCCTTGTGGCCCCTTACGTCTCCCACTGCTGATTCCCACTGCCACCAGGTGCTTTTACTTCTCCCCACTGCTGCTGCCACCACTGCTATTTCCTTTCCCCACCACTGTCCTGGCTTGGGCAGGTCTGGGATTTTTTTGCGGCTGCTTGGGGATGGGAGGGGTGGGGCATGCCCCACATTTTGGGAATCACTGAGCTGAAGGGTAATTGTCAGTAACTAGAAGGCATTAACTTCCCTGAGACCAGCCAGAAAAGGGAGACATAATTGCAGCACTAAGCATGCATACTAATATCATCATACTAAGACAACCTTGTGGCCCCACTGGGACCTACCTCAGACCCTTTATTCCATTTAGCTGCAAGGAAGGACATGGTGTTTATGACCTTCTGTCACCTGACTCTCCCCTTTGAAAGCAAAAACTGCAACTAAACCTCCCTAACTTATGGTCTCAGGATGTCTGCACTGGTCTATGCCTTGTTCAGGATTCCAAGGCTATTGCCACATTGCCGTACAGATTAAAAACATTTTTTTTTCAGTGGGATGGTAAGAAATGAAGGAAGTTGACCTCTGTACTGGCAAAACCTGCTTGCAGCTGCCTTGGGACTCACTGCTTCCAGTTTGAGAACCCCTGCACCATGACAGTACATTATATCATTACATACCTCTTCCTAGTCACCTGAGCTTCATTTATAGTTCATATAAGCAGCTCTACTTTTTGTAGGACAAGCTACGAGCAGACTAACAAAACAAGCTCCTTTATGGGTGGAGCTACACTAGCAATCTGGGCAACCACATTCTGTTTGTGGCAGCTTCTTATGTACAAGTCATTGTAAGACAGTGTGGCCATCAAAAGCATCTCTGACCTTCTCAACATCTATTTTTCCCCACCCCTACTCAACTGAGCATAGTTGAAACATGGCAAAACTGCATGACCCTGGAGACAGCCTGTAGAGTTGTTTTATTTTCTCAGGCTAGTTGGTTCCCTTGTCACTTCTTCAAGAGGAAACTCAAAATCTTCATATCTCATGTTCCACTAATCAGTTGTTATGTGAATGAAGTATGTGTAAGAGCAGGAGGAACCGGGGCAGTCAGCTGTGCTGACTGTTAATTTGGACTATAACTCCCAGAAAACCCCCAGGGCTGGCAGAGTTGAAGCAAGGGAAAAAGGAAGAGGATGCTTGAGGCTGGAGTAAGGAATAAGGAGCAAGGGGAAGAAAGAGCAGCATGCATGTGGGGCCTGGCCAGCCCTACACAGGGGAGTGCACAGTGGAGCTGGAGATCTCACTGGCTGGGTCAGCCAGGGCTGTGGACTGAAGGAGCTGGACTCAGACTTGGGGGCAGCTGCAGGCTGCTGTTTGAGCACTGACTAAAGACTTGTTTGGGGGAATGAAGGGAAATTAAAGTGCTGAGCTACTGCAGTGTTGCTGTTTCTCCTTATACCTGTTCCCTCCCTTTGCCCATTGGCTTGTGACCCTGCTATAAGGACAGAATGTTACCCTCAGAATACTAATAGCACTTACATACAGGACAGAGACATTGGAAGCAATTTCAGGCCAGTTCTCTTTATCAACAGATTCAGCTTTATTGTTATTTTTACACGATTCTTAGTGCATCCTTTCAAATAAACTATCAAACTGTACAAGGAACCAAAGAGATCAAAAGAAGAAGAGGTAAAATTGGGTGGAGGTTTTTAAGTGGTATGAGACATTATGGAAACCCAAAAGTCTATAAACTCCCAAAAGTTGACAGAGTCCAAACAAATCTCTTTTATTTTCCTTAAAAAAAGCTGCAAAAATATAAATTGTAAATTACTGTAATTAGCAGCTACAAGATCCTTTAAAACTGGAACTTGATTACTGTGAACATGCCTAGAAATACTAAATGAAAATAAATAAATAAAGTCACATGAGACAATCATGGGCATCTGAAATGCAATGCAATCATTTCTATTATAACAGTAAATAATTGGACCACAGACAACAGAAAGAAACAGGAACACAATATTCTGTTAAAGGAGTATAGTATGCTCATAGCAAAATGGAGTAAGTACAATATCAATGGACGGAAGTTAAGATTTCCCACCCACCCCACTTATGTAGTTAAGCTTGTATCTGAAGCACTGCTCAGATAGCACCTCTATTCAAAGCTGCAGAAGTTATGGACACAAAAGAAGCAGTGGTTTGGCTATTTAGTTTAATAAGCGTCAACGATAGAGCAATGTTTCACAGCAAAGCCATATGGGATTTCATTAGGAAAAGAAAAAGAAACATAGGTTACTACATTTTAAAAATCATTCTGCAAGATAATTAAGACCCCTGTATCCTCAAACTGTTTTCCTGGCAATGTTCCCCAGCCATCTTGCCTTTTGCAGTGTGGTACTTTTAATAACAAGTTTTCTAAGCATTTTAAAGTTTCCCTATATATAGTTATTTATATATATTTATTTGTATAAAAAGAAAGCAATAGGGCTTATGGTGCCACTACTGCAACCCACAGATCACTTTTTGCACACACATGTTAATAACACCTTTTGCTTTTCAATAAATGTCTCGTGGAACCTGTCTTATTGCAAAATGTTGAATTCTGCTCCTTGATGTTTTGTTTCTTCCTGCTGTTTCTTGCCTGTACACTGTAAATGCTGGTGGTGTTGCAGACCTGCTGCTGATTGTTTAAAAGGTAAGGGACGGATTAGAGAACCCAAGATTTGGTCGTGTCTCCGTGTTGTCAGAAACTGCAGGAGTGGATCGATGGAAATGCTGCATGTGAAATAAGGCGACAGAGCAGCCCAACCTTTTTACACACGACCTGTCCCTTTATTGCGTATGCAGGTCGCAGTAGTAAAGGAAATGCCAAGAGTGCTAAAGATGTGAAGAAAAAGTGGAGAGTCTATGACACTGAACTGCCGGAGCACTGGGTAAGAATTAGCAAAGTGTAAACTAAAGCTTCTTTGATTTCTTTTGTTTGAGTAGTCACCACGTCATATACTTCTACTGTTTTTGTTCATATGGTTTCCTAGGTAAAATTGTGCTCATTGATCTAAGGAGTACTAAGGATCACTGACTGTTTTCCCCCACACTAGTGTTACATGTTAAGTGTTCGCCTCTATAATGTCCTTCTCTGCCTTGTTATGTACACACAAGTGTCCGTGGCTCAAGGAAGGGCTTGAATGTGTCTTCCGCAAGGAGAGATCATCAACTTCCACTGTGAAAAAGTTGGCTTCAATTTTCTCCAGATCGTCTGTCCCCACTTTTATCTTCATACACAGCAGGCTTATGTATGTCTCATAGCGGCTTCTCTGTAGAGGGAAATGGAACAGAACAAGCAGTGTGGTAATAGGGAAGAGCCAGGGTGCTGAAGGCATCTAATAATGAGTGAGCCATCACCAGCACACACTACACCAAACAAACCTTTGGCTTGTGGGCAGGGGAGTGTTATGAACCAATTTAACCTTGTGGAATATGAACACCCTAGGAATCCAAAGAAAGCAACACACATTTACACTGGTGTTTAATTGGCTTTTGCACTGCTAGTGTATAACTAGCTTTTGACATAAAGCCTTGGACCAGTTTAACTTAACTGAATCCAGTGTAGAGTTAAGTTAGCTCTGGAAAAATCAGGGGTAAGTCTTTACTGTTGTATGTTACACCAGTGTAACTGCTATGTTCTTCATGCTTATCTCAAGGCAACTGTCTGCTTAAGGAAATAGACTATTACCTGCACCCTCCCAACACCATGTCAAAGCGCTATAATAGACATTTATACAGCTACCCTGGGCACCGTGGCTTCTCTGTCCATTCTGGAGCCTGGTGTGATTAATTTTACTGTACAAAACTGAGGTAAATTACATAGGTGTGAATGTAAAGTGCTGTAAATGTAAAACAAATCCTGCTGACAGCAAGAAGCACAATCTTTGACAAATGCACAATATGTCTGAATTGATGCAGAGTTAAATACACTAATGTAAAATTATCTTGCTTTCATAACAGTACCTGTTCATCCTACTCTCCATGGTTGGTTGTACATGTGATGGGGGTTTAGTTCTCCCTAAATTGAAATGGCGGGTTTTTAATTGTGTCGATTAAAAAACAACTTTCAATTTAAGGACTTCCGACACTGCTGTGGAAGAGTGACAGCCCCCCGGCAGTTCAGTCCCCCCCCAGCTGTGGGCAGGCCGCACCATAAAAAAGGAAATGTGGTGAGGGGCCTGAACCCTTCCCCCCACCCCGAGCCTGCTCGCTTCTCCCCTGGCTGGGGGAGTGAGCTGCCGGCAGGCTCTGAGCTGCGGGGGAGCCCAGTCCTTCCCTCCATGGCGGTAGCACCCCCGAGTGGCATCCATCTGCTCGTCCCTCACCTGGGTGCCCTGGAGGGCATTGCCACCATGGAGGGAAGGATCGGCCCCCTGCAGCTCAGGGGCTGCTTGGCCTAGCAGCAGCTCACACAGGCAGGCTCTGCCAGATTAAAAAAAAAAAAGTGATGAGGAGCCTGATCCTCCTTTTATTTTTTGTTCCACACAGCCTGCCCATGTCTCCTATGCCAGGGGGGCCCTGAGCTGTGGGGCACCCTGGTCCTTCCCTGCATGGCTACAGTGCCACACTGGGGACTCCCAGGTGCTGCCAGCATGGAAGGAAGGACTCGGGCCCCCCACAGCTCAGGAGACACTGGCAGCTCACCCCCTGGCCATGAGAGAGGTGGACAGGCTCCTCTGGAAAAAACAAAACAAAACAGGCCTCTTGCTGCTTTTTTTTCTTTTCTTGGCAGAGCCTTCCCACACAAGCTGCTGCCACATCATGCAGCCCCTGAGCTGCAGGGGGACCCGGTGCTTTCTTCCATGGTGGTTGTACCCCCTGGGGCTGCCCAGGTGGGGTGCTAGCTGCATGGGTGCTTCCCCAGGTCACAGACAGCACCCAGCTTGATCCAACGGTGCACAAGGTGCTGAAAGCTCGGGAATGCTTAGGGAAGCTTGGGTTTGGTGGTCTTCCAGGGCCATGTGCACCATCCCTGCTGCCTTTCCATAACCTGGGGCCACCTGGGAACAGGCTGGCTTGCCCCTGGGGTAGTGTGGAAAGGCAGTAGGCTGTGCTGACAACCAGAGAAGGCAGCAGGGATGGTGCACAGGGTGTTGGAAGCCTGCTAAGCCTAAGCTTCCCTGAGCATGCCTGGGCTTCCAGTGCCCTGTGCACCATCCCCACTACCTTCTCCCAATCTATCGCTGCAGTTTGTTATGTAGTAAACTAAAATACATTGAATGTATTTTATGTTGCTACATAACAAAGTCATTTAAATCAAAATATGCCACTGCACGTGTACAGCGTGACGAAATTGAAATGTAATACCCTGCTGCGGGTGTAAACTGTGACTCCATTAAACCAGTGAAAAAAGGCCAATTAAACTGCTTAACAGGCCAATCTCATCATGTGTACAAGTGCCTCATGGCAGTAACTACGATCTGTGAGAAGAAGCATTTCTTGTTGTTTGATTTAAATGCATCTGTCCAGCATTTTGTTCATTAAATGGTTCATTATTATCATTAAATCATGTCTTAAATTTGTATTATAGGGTACAGTATAAAAGGAGGTCCTATTAGGGCTGTGTGAAATTTCTCCACTAGTTTTGTTTCCATGCTATTTCGACCTGTTTTGAGGTCAAAACAGCAAGATCAAAATGGAACAGGTATGGTTGAAACAGCCTTGAAACAAAACAAGGCAAGTCGAAACATTTTCTTGTTTCAATGCTGTTTTGACATCTTGCCCATAGGCTATAATGGGAAAGGTTAAAACAACTATAACTGTCATTTCTGGCCAGATTTGGACAATCCTTGCAGGAATGGTAGCCTCTTCGGAGGGCATGAAGCCTGCCAAGTTGCAAGGAGATAGGTGGAGGGGGTTCAGAGAAACTGTACCCCAAAGTCTTGGGAGCCAAACTTGCGTCGTGTATGTGTTAAGCCACAGCAGTGTCAAAAACTGCAGGCATGCTAGCCCCTTCTGAGGTCACAAGCCTGCCAGTTTTAAGGAAACAGGTGCAGGGGTTTGGGGGAAATTATACCTCAAGCTGTGGACAAGCAAAACTCATGACATGGGTGACACTGTGTGTGTTAAGGCACAGCAAAGTGAAAGCTTCAGGCCTGCTAGCCCCTGCTGAGGCCACGAAGCCTGCCAGCTGTCAAGGAGATCGGTGCAGGCCTTCTGGGTTTTGGAGCCCTGCATCTCTGCCTTCTGACAGGCAAAACTCGTGCCATGGGTGCTTGTCCAACTGCTGGCTCTCATCATGCAGCAGGACTGAAGATCCCCCATCACTTGCCACCGCAGACCTGGGGGTAATAATTGACCACAGTATGAACGTAAGTCAGCGGTCCAATGCTGTAACCTGCAGGGCCAACAATACCCTGGCATGCATCAATTGATGCATCGCCAGCAAAACCACTGAAAAGAAGTGATTCTCCAGCACTGCACTACTCGGCTCTACTCAGCACTGGTGAGATTGCAGCTGGAGTACAGCATACAGTTCTGGGCTCTGCACCTGAACAAGGATGTGGTGAATCTTGAGAGAGTCCAGAGAAGGGCTACCCATATGATCAGAGACTTGCATGGAAAACCATATGAGGAAAGGCTGAGGGACCTGGGACTCCTCAGCCTGAAAAAGAGAAGGCTGAGAAGGGACTTGGTAGCAGCTTACCACCACATCAGAAGCATACATCTAGGGCTCGGTGAACAACTGTTCACCTGGGCACCCTTGGGGAAAACTAGGAGTAATGGTCAGAGTCTGGACACCCTAGTTGTGAAGTAGTTTTTCCTAATGCTGAGCCAGAAACAAGCCTGAAATGATCTTCCAGGAGTTTGTGACTATTACTCCTAGTTTAGTTCCTGCAAGTTTCATCCAAATCAGGCCAGAAATGACAAAGTTATAGCCTGTTTCGACTCTCCCCATTATACCCTATGGGTGGAACATCACAACAGGGTCGAAACGGCAAAACATTTTGACGGAACAGAGCAGCTGTTTTAACTCAAAACAGAAGTTGAAATGGGAACACTGCCATTTCGCACAGCCCTACTATCTTTCCCCTTCACATTACTTGAAAATTAGATTAGACCAGGTTTTACCATCCCTAAAACTAAGTGAATCCTGCCACTCCTTGAACCAACTATGCCCTTCCCTGGACCTCCATGATTTTAACTTCTCAGAAGGCAATTTGCCTATTCCCAAGCACAGTGCTATTCCTGAGGAGAGGGCTAGACCTCTTGTATTGGGTTAAATGGCCTTGTGCTGGCTTTTTTTGCATAGGAGTGATTTTCATTTTAACTGAGGTGGTGATATTGCACATGTTAATCCTACCAGTGAGTGCCCCATCCTGTTTTCTAAACCACACAAGTTTTTGGCATTGTAATGATTGTGGCACATGTTTCCATTCATCAGGATTTTCCTTAGAAGGACCTAATCTCAGGTGTTTTTGCCTACAAGGTACTTCAATTTCAGGGGTAAGAACTTGAAAACATTTTTTGCCAACAGGAAGGCATGTTATATAGCTCACTGCAACCTAGTGCAACTAAGGTCTAATATAGGGGTAGCCAGTCTGTGGCATGCAAGCCACTAGTGGCATGGGCAGCTGCTGCATGGGGCCCACGATCCCTACCTGCTCAGTTCAAGGAAGCACTGAAATGGAGGCAAATTGGTAGAGTGGAGTGGGAGCAGGATGCTGCTGCTGTGAGGGAGTATACAGCCAGTGTCTCTGCCAAGAGACAGTTTAACCCTTCCCTAACCCTGCAGCTGTTGCCAAATTCAGGGCTTTCAATTCTCACTGGCTATAGAAAACTGTAGCAGGTGTGAGGCCAGGGTTAGCTTGGCTCTAGGCATTAACACTTTTTGTTGCAGCAGTGTCCTGCCCCTGCTACACACTTTGCATGGTGGCTGGAAGCTGGAGCCCCACCACCTCCATTCTGGGACTCTTGGGTGCAAACTCTATCAGGTACATGGCAGGGAAGAGTAGAGGAGGAGGGCTTAATTTGGGGCACACCTGCTAAAAAGGTTGGTTACCACTGCTCTAGTGGATTGCAAACAGGGCTTAGACAAGAATCCTGTCACTAGGCCGGCCCTGATTACCTCCTTGAAATTGTGGGTCAGACACAGCAGCCCTTCCCTGTGTTAGAGAATCAGGTAGTATGCAGCCACAGCAATAGCCCGAGTGTAAAAACAGTTCTTTTTTTTTTTTGTTTTTATTTCAGTGCACAAAAATGAGAATTCCCATCATTACACAGCACCCCACCCATCTACACATGCCTGCTGCACTCACACAGATACACGAGACCCATTCCAGCCTTATCATCTCCCATCAGACTTATCAAAGTAATCGTTTATCACCAGACAGATGAAATATCCTTTACCTCAAATATTAGGTAATGTTCTTTCAGCCTGTATTCTTCAGCCTCTTTTGACTTGAGGCTTTTCTCTACAGGATGTAATTTATGTTCTGCTAATTCATCTTCAATCTGCCTCATTTTATTTTCATGGGACTTCAGCTGTTCCTCCTGTAGAGAAAAGCATGTCAACTGTTAAAAGATATGAATATGTACAAACAAGGACACTGCCAGACTGCAGATGTAGAACTCTTCTTTTCAAGGATTTGAAACATGATTGGAATCAACCCTGTGTTTTGTGTTGGAGCCAAATGTATGCATTTCACTCACAAATTTTCCTGATAAGTATCAGCCAAATTATGGGTATCTGAGCTCCTACAAAGCCTATCAATCATTATTGCCAAGAGTGGATTTGTATGGTGTCATAGGTATTTTTGCAATGCAACCATGAAGTACATCACTTAACACTTAGACAGAACTGGCAGTGTCTTCAGAACTGTCATGCTCCTTCAGCAGAAATGGGCACTCCTGTCTCTGATCTGTGAGACAGTTGACATCATTACATGGCATCCTTTCTGAGAAAGATATGTATCTCTCCACTTCAATCACTGCAGTAGAGAGCTGGGATATTGCCCCTCCCCCTCTTCTCCTGAGAAGTGTATGCGTTGTAGTCGCTACTCATTAGAAAGCCTTACTCAATACTATAATGTGTTTGGCATTCTCAGGAGAGCTTAGCTATCTAAATGAAATCAGCTTGTCATAAAACCATGTTATAGAGTGTGGGTGCCTACCACTGCAAGGTAGCTGCACGTTACACATCAATCCTTTTATTTTTGGAGGACACTA
This sequence comes from Caiman crocodilus, assembly GCA_030014935.1. Lineage (NCBI taxonomy): Eukaryota > Metazoa > Chordata > Crocodylia > Alligatoridae > Caiman > Caiman crocodilus. The sequence continues at coordinate 1,529,922 of JAGPOW010003447.1, read as the reverse complement.
TGTCCCAGTACTTCCAGACAACTCCAACCTTAACTGGACTAGGGCTCAGTGTTCATCCCCGTTTTCAAAGCCACAGTGAAACTTCAGCTTCTGATGAGGAAGAAATTTGGAACTATACCAGCCTCACTGAGGGTGAACGTTTGAACTGGAGAATTAGGTATGAACAGCATTAATGTGCTTGATGCCAGTACAGCACCAAGGGAGAGGGATTGCTGGTAAAATGTCAAGTGGATACAGGATGAGCAAGTCTCATAATGCTAAGATGGGTAAAAGCTGAGTATGTGGGAAAAGAAGACAGTCTGACACACTATGGAAGAGCATCCCATGGCAATGAGGGACCTAAGAAGACAAGGTGAAAATGGACCACAGGAACCAAAATGGATCCTAGAAATAAGAGATAAGGACAACCTGTTATGCTAATTACTGCTTTCACCTTCTAAATAAATCTGGCATCTAAATACTAAAGCTACAAACTAAATACTAGTTAAAAATGGGCACTGTCATGCATACTTGTAACAATATATCACATAGGTATCTCTACAAGCCGCTGACTCAGAAAAGTAATTGGTTCTGTGCATGTCTATGCATGAGCCTTAATGCTCAGTAGCCTACTTCATTGCGCATTAAAGCATCATGTAAAAACCATAATTATTCTAATACACAGTAAAATAGGCTACTGCACATTAAGCATTACTTAAAAACCATGCACATTCATTACTGTGCATAAAGGCAGCCTACTGTGCATTTCTTTAGGAACTCATATTGGAGGTACTAAATTTAATATGCATTAGAAAAAGCACCTTAATGCGCATATAGGAGCCCTTTGCATTTCTGATAACATTCCCATGAATGAATAGATCACTGAGTACTTTTGTTTGGAGCATGGGCATAACAAGACTGCCAAGAAATCAAGGACAGGGATTGGAGACTTTTTGCCTGAAAAGTAACCACATAAACACTCATCATTGCTCTTTATGAACAAATAATCCAGTAACTTGGCATTAAAATCATGAACCGACCCCATTGAAATGAAAGAGAATTTTACCATTGAGTTTAGCGGCAATAGAATCATTCCCTTGGACTTCAAAAATTATATGAAGTTGGGAAATACACAGAACAATGGGTGACTTAATGTACTTATTAAAAAAAAGAAAGGACTTGAGGGCAAGAACGTATCGCCTTAAAGAATGGCAGTGTAACCCAGTGGTTGCCATAAAATAATGATAAGACAATCTGCAAACAGGACACACACATGCTGCGTATTTTACTCTTGCTCTCGGATGGAATAGTGTGAGATGCATGATTTGTTGAACAAAAGGCTTTCCCATATTTTCATGCTTATCAGCCCATTGTAACCATGTCCTACCCTTTCAGCTTTAAAGACAAGGTGGCACAACACTGTTCAGCATATGGAAATTGGTTTTGTATGACATATTATGCCAGTGGCCTATAGATGCTCACTTTGGAAGCCAGTTTGACACTCCGATGTGCCATGTTCTGTGTATCTCCAGCTATGACCAACATAGCCCAGCAGATGGTGGGGGGTGGTGGTGGGGATATATTTTATATGTTAATCATAAGAAGGCTGGAAATAAACCTGGGCCCAAATCAGCCTAGCTAAATCTAAAAGCAGTTCCAGCAACTACTCAATTTTGGGCTTGGCCCTTGGCTGCACTTGGCCCCTCCCCCTTGTATATGCATTACCTGGCAGAGTTTTGTCGTTGAAGATGGTAAGAGGGGACGGCAGAATTTCTTCATGGAACATATAGCAGCTGGGAAGGCAGGGGCAGAGAAAATGGCAGCAACCAGATTTATTCTCAGTATCCAGGACAGCATTTCCTCTTTGCTTCTGTTACGGGGAAAGAAAATTTATTTCTGTAACGGTGCATGCAAGCAGCTGCTCAAGATGGTACTGAAGCAGCCTGTTCTCAAGCAGGTTTTCAGGCAGCCTTGCACTGAAACCCTGTTTACCAGTGCATTTTGACTTTGTCAATGTTTGAGCATGGCAGCATCCATATTTTCTAGAGCCCATGTTAGTTTCCTGCCTCTAAATTGCCCTAGGGAATTTAATATGTGGGTGAGATTGACAGCCCTGGAGACTCACATCAGCTCTTCCTATTGTTTATCCACACAAACTGATCCACAATATTCTCTTTATCCAGATGCCCTATTACAGTTCCACCTCCTCACATGCTGTTCCCTCACCACTGGGCCCCATCCTCCTGTGTAGAGCCTCTCTCTCAAGCTGAGAGTAGAATTGTTTCTGTGGCCCATTCATTGCTTGGCCTCTCAGATAAGAAAGTCAACACAGGGATGGATTATTGCTGATTCTTGTGAGGATTTTTGTGCTGTGAAATTCTGTTCATGATCAAAGTATCTCACACACAATCAGGCCAGTTAGTTTCAGATCTGTTGATCATTGCCAACCTGTGCCAGACCCAGAGAAATGACCCAAAGGCAAAAGGTTTCATTTTCCTATTGGCAATTGCTATAGGCTTTTTTGTCACAACTAAAAAAGGCAAAATTCTGGTGGGATCTGAGTCTCTTCATCTTGGGAAGAGAAGAGCAGATCTTGGGCAGAATCCTATTTCACTTTTCATACCCAAATGGCAGTTACCCAGCTATATAAATATCATTTTTGATGCCGTCTTGCAGAGTGGATGTGGATGTGCCCACAGGGCACATTAGCATGCACAGTTGTCTGCATTCTGGTTATGTGGCTTCATATGTGCCTGCACTGAGCAAGGATAAGTCATGAAACTATAATCACCTAAAACCATGACTAGCAGGTGTTAAGAGGAGGAAGTGCATCCTGTTATGCACATTATGAATCAGGTGTAAATGGACGTCACATTTCTCCTGGGAGAAAGCCTTTTGTTTTACAGACGTAGACGTACCGGTCCATTACCCCACTTTAAATACTCATGAAGTATGAGAGTCAAAATGTACTAACATTTTTTCTTGGGACAATGCTGTCTACGTCTGTAAGTTAATAGTGGCTCATTCAAATTAACTGCCAGTCATTCCAGAAGCAAGCCCATCAGGCTGTGTGCTTTCTCTGGCCACTGAGCATCATTGCAGCTTAGAAGGACTACATGTGAAAAGCGCTGTGCCACTCCTCTTTTACCTGGATTTTGACTCAGATCCATCAGGACTATTTCAAATGAGAATTCTGTTTACAATCCAAGAGTTTAGTGGTTCATACAAACTGTAGCCAGCTCCACCCCACCAAGATGTTTTGAACCTGTCTTGCTCTATGTTCATAGTAGAGTCGCGTGCTGTTGTCAGGCCATTGGATCAGTCTTACCCAGTTCTACTTCTGAAGCTAGCAGCTTCGACAAAGAGAGATGTTGGGTAAACAAGTTAACTTGGACCATTGATCCCAATGGGGCAGAAGCCTGTCACTGCTCTGCTCTCTATCCAATTTATCCAGTGAGCATTAAACGCAAGCTGCAATGGCTCATGTTCAAGAAGCAGGCTAGAGATGGCACTGGATGACAGCTGACCTTGTAGGTTGGTGGTTAGAGCACCAGGTAAAGCAGGAGCCTGCTCTTTGTTTTGTTGGTTGGAAGACTGAGCCCACAAAGCACAAGGAACAGGCACTAGTGTTAGTGCATTCAGAAACTAATGGGCCAAATTAGGAGGTCCTTAATCATAACTCTCTGTCATTTGTTCAGACACAGTTCCCATTTGAATTCAATGGAGAACTTTGCTTCCTGAACTTGTATGTCAAGATACAGCCTAATATTTAATACTGTAACATGAACCCCATATTTTGCCGTACCATGTCATGTTTTTTGGATTCTAGGCAAGAGGATGGAAAATGCAATCAAGCAGAATCACAGATGTCACTCCTCAGTGTTGTGGCCTTTCCTTCAGAGAATGACACAAGGGCAAGCCTGAACTGGAATGCTTCTTTGCCATACTTGAGGCAGAGAAAAAGACAAAGGTACAGATCCAGCTACTTAGCTAAAGATTCATTTGTAGTTTCTCTGCCTCTTGCTCTGACTGACAGAGATGAAACAAGAAGACAGATAGCTTTACGACAAAAATACTTTCAAATTTGGGGGACCAAAGTATTATATTTAATGGGAACATAGGTTGGAGTTTGCATGTCTTTTCATGACTGTTATTTTAGAACAAACTATTGATGTGGTGCAATTAGGGACTGCAAGCTGCACTGCCTTTGAACATGTTTATTCCACAGGGATCCACCATGAAAGGGAATCCTGGGTAAGAGGCCCAACCCAACCTTAGGGCAATGTAAGGGGGTGAAACACTTCAAACATTTTTTAATTTGTTCAATTTAGTGAAAAGTTTCTTCATCAAGTTAGTCCTTTGCTAGGTTCCTGGTACCATCTATCTCTGTACCTTTTGGACTGTGGGGCTCCACAGACCTTTCAGAAGTCACAGTTCATTCTCCAAATCTGGATATTTTTTCTGTTCCCACTGATTTCAATAGGAGAAGGATCAGATTCTCAATTAGTTTAGGTCCATTTAGCCTACAGACACTGCAGGATTGGGTACACTAGCCAACCCAGATTTACACTAGTTAGTTCAGATAGCAATAGTAATCTAGCAGGAGCACATAGCTCAATCTACCCTGCTTTCTAGGAAGGTTTTGCAGTCTAAACTGAGCTTCATGATGCAAGAACCTGACTGTTACTGGTATCTTAACTAGTCAATTTAAAGCTGGCTCAGGCATGTCCATGCTTCTCAGCATCCATTCCCATGACTGTAGTGTAAACATACACAGAGGTTTGTTATATGTAATAGACTTAAAAAGCAGTAGATATCGCTAAGTTTATGGGACTGAGCATTCCTATTTTAATTGCTGCTTTCTGGTCAAATACAGGAGTATCAAATCAGTAAATTAACCAGGCAAATATTCCAGTTTTATTTAGATTTTGAATGGATGTTACCTGCACAGGAAAATTATTAGCTTTACATGATGCTGTACAGATAACACAATAATTTACAGAACACAGGGATAGTCTGTTACTTGCTGGAGTTAAAAAAAAAAAAAGGCAGACCCATTTTCAGTAGGCCTATGTGAAGCAGCTAGTATTCACTTCAGATTCGGATTTGGCCGATTCAGGGGACAGTAATTCTATTCGGTGATTCGAATGACTGTCCTGAATCGATTTGGATGAAACTGATTTGGAGATTGGGCTTCTGCTCAATCAGCCAAATCTGCAAATCACTCAGGTCCATCCCCCGCCTGCTCTAAATGACTTCCCTGCCTGGCCCAGCTTCTGGCTCTTTGAAAAAAAAAAAGCCTACACTCACTGGCTCCTGCCCAGGGGTGTGGGGTGGGGCGATCCCTACTGCCCCATGCCACATGGAGGGGCTCTGCCATGAGACCCCCCAACCCTTGCCCACTCTCCCTGCCCCCCCCCTTGGCTGCCCCACCCCAGCTCCCAGCCTTTAAAAAAAACAAACAAACAAGCTGGGGCTCACCAGCTCCTGCCAGGTGTGGGGGGTGATTCCTGCTGCCCCCCCACTGCCCCGTGCTGTGTATGGGGCTCTTCCATGAGCCTCCAGAAACCCTGAGGCTGCTAGCTGGGAGCTGAGATAGGCAGGGCAGCCATGGGGGGGGGCAGGCTGGGAGAGCGGGTGGGGATCTGGGGGGCTTACGATAGAGCCCCCCCATGCAGCATGAGGCAGTGGGGGGAAGCAGGGATTGCCCCCTGGCCTGGCAGCAGCCAGTGAGTAAGGTTTTTTTTTAAACAACTGGGAGCTAGGGCTGGGGAGGACAGTCATGTGGGGCTGGGACAGCGTGTGGGGATTGTGGGGGGCTGGGGAAGCAGGCAGGGGATGGGCCTGCAAGGAGTCTCCCTGTGGTCCCTTTCCCCACTCCTCCAATCCCCCCTTCCCCACCCACTACTTACCAGCATGGTCCAGCTTCCTGCGGCAGCCAGTGGGGACTGCCTAAATTGCCAAAGCTCTCCGAATCTTTTCCAAATTGATTCAGAGTGCTTTGAATCAATTTGAACCTTTTAATTGGTCCCCGGACTCAATTCAGATTCAGAGATTTGGTCGCTAAATCGGGCTGAATCTCCTTTGAATCGAGTCAGCACCTGAAGCTTTGCACAGCCCTAATATTCAGCTCTGCATGCAGTAGAAAAGATTAAACTGAATTTTATCAAATGGCACTTAAGATCTTACACTACACAATGAAATGTTTCATCTTTTCTACTGCATGTAGGGCTGAATATGACTCTGCCTTTTTTAAAAATGAAAACTCCAACATGTAAATTTTTGAAAGCAAATAAGCAAAGAAGAAAATGCATATGAACATTTGAGTAGTTCACTGATTGACTTGCTTAGTCAAATCTCAACAGGCTCTGGTTCACCTAATCTAACCCAATTGCTTGGGGATGGTCCAGTCCTGTAAGAAGTACAATCAACTTCCATGCAAGTGAGGGCATGGAAGCAAAACATGTTTGTGAGTGAATCAGACATTAAACAAGGAATGTCCTGCTAAGTTATCAAAAAGTTATCAGACCCTGCCCTGCCTCCTGCTGGATGGGCATGCATCTTGGGTACAAAATGCAAAATGGGGCAAAGTGAAAGAACGGTGGACCAGCAACCCACATCTTAGCTTTCTATGAGGCTTTGTCAAAAGTCTGCAACTCCCCAAGGCCTTGCTCTGATCCCACTTACATCATTTCTTTGCTGCTGTAGATGCAATATGAGTTGTTCTGTAGTTGCATCACTGCTGCAGGGATCAGAATATCACTCCTGAAGCCCTGAAACTGGGCTGGTACCTTTGGTTTCTGCTCTACTTGGAAATACAGTGAACTAGCCTGTTCTAGGGTCTCTATGTGGTAAATTACGTGTAACACCATTGAAGTGAATGGAGTTACATCCTGAGGTATGACTCAGTGAGGTCAGAACCCAGCCGACAGAACTTTGCTTCTTCTGCTTTTGGGCCTCAGTGGAATTAGGACAAACAGAGACTTGAGAAAACTAATCTGCTGCACACTGTGAACAACAGCATAACAGCTAACTAACAAGGGTCTGGGATCTGAGGCCTGGTTGATAATTGCCTGTGCATGTGGGCTCAGCCTGGGTTTCACAACATATTGGCTTTGACATACCCAAGGTCTGGCATAGGGGTTCAATTCCTACAACTGAAGGGCAGTTCTAGAGGTTCGTCCTGAGCTTCTATTCAGCCCTCTAGCAGGTAGAAACCAGTGAACTGTTGAGGAAAGGTTGCGTGTATATGTAATGCCTGAGTAAAGATCTCAGGATTTAGCCATAAGACATTAAGACCCCAAGCCTCCTTTACCTAGTATCATCCTTAAATCTCATGCAAGGTGGGGCATGACCATTTGGTTTAATCCATAATTATGCCTTCATTTCACAGATATAAATATCAACTCACAGCATAGAAAACAATCAGGCCTCATGATATCTTGTCTTTTATCTGTGAATCCTTCTTTTCCTATTTCTCATTTGTTTGGTTAATATAGGAAAAAACCTGATAATGACAAGAAACTGAACTCTGCTTTGTTATTAGCTACGTAAGGAGTAAAACTATTCAGATAAGAGTAATGTGTGATGTACTAGAGTACTTACGGTGCTTGAAAGAGGAAAACTCTCCAATCTGCTGTCTTCAATTTGAGTACATTTGACTTTTTGCTGTAGTCAGAGGCTTTTGTGGCTAAGGCGTGGTGAACTCGAATGGCATTTTTGAGATCCACTTCAGAGAGATCTTTGTCAGGTTTATACTCATCCTATTAAGAAGGAGTGTTAATAGAATAATGACAGTGCTGGCATCCATAGGCTTCTTTAACAAAACTGCCCTTTTCTCTCTGCCATAATCACAGAATGCTGAGAAGGGGAAGAGTGCCTTAGTACAGTAAGTTCTAGGAAGCAATAATGATAATAATTAACATCTATCTGGCACCTTCCTCCATCATTACATTCACTAGGATGATGTGAAAAAGTACGACAGTTTTAAAAATAATTATCAATATTTATTTCCAAAATGTCACACACACTCCGTGGACTGCCAAGGAAGAATCATTCCTGGGCTCCTGAAAATCTTCACCAACATAGGAATCTCATGTGTGCAGCACCTCTAAAATGAAGGGTCATAATCTTTAGGTGGCATAAATGGGCACCACCACATCAACTACTGAAGCTGCACTGGTGTACACAGCAGAGGACTTGCTCCAATGGCTTATACCTTAACTGGTAACATGGCTAGGGGGAAGAATAGTGTTTAATGGTCAGATCTAAAGTTATCTACTTTCTGCATTTGTATCTCTGGACTGAAAGACTTTGCACTATACAGGATTCAAACACATCCCAAGAAAGCTAACTGGAAGTTAGGCTCAAACTTCTTACCCTGTTCGCCATCTCTTACATCTCTCTATCATTGGGGAACTGTTCATTCCATTTAAGTTCATGTGACATAACTCAGTATGTGAACCTTTAGAGTCTGCAAAAATGTCATTGGGCTTATGCCTGCCAGTTGGTTTACTGAATCTGTCCAGTGTCAGGGGCTTTCAAAAGTAAAGGAAATTTAATAATAACAACACATTAGAAAGTGGTCAAGGATCTTGGCTTTACGACTCACTCCAAAAATGACACCTTCAACAGTCATCTAATGCCATGTTGGGACATCGGATGAGACACAGCTGTATCAGTCAGGAAGTCAGCAGAATCTACACTGCGGTCTGTTCCTGACAGGACTCCCACTAAATACAAAATCCCAAGAATATTGTGAGATCTGGAGTCCTGTAACCAGGAATCTAGACATAGGCAGGCCAAAGCACAAGAATTCTGGCAGGGCTTCACAGGCAAAGGGGAACAGCCATAGTCTAAATCTCTGGGGAAGGCTACAAAGAAAGAGCTCAGGGAGAAGGCTGGACTGGTTTTATGAGTACTGGCTCTGATGGAAAAGCCTTATAGTATGCACAAGAAAAGAGCATGCTAGATTAGATGGGCCTTTTATCAAGGTACACTTAGATTCTGTCTCCTCTTCCCTTCACACCTTTTCTGATAAACCTCCAGAAGTTGGATGCCAGTCCATGTTCCACATATTAGGGACCTAAATAGACTTAGGCATCTAAGTGTAACCCTATTCCACCCTGCTTGTGACCCTGAGACACCATTAACACATTTACTTTTGCAACGTATTAGCATCTTAGTCAGAGGACTAAGTTACAAAAGAGCAGTGAGAAGAGGGAAGACACCTATCTTATGCATTAACAGCTTTTCTGGGACTCCGGCAGTGTGGAATAGAACTGCACTTAGGCACCTAATTTTACTTACATGCCTAATCAGTGGAATAAGATCTGGTCCCTGACGTTTTGTTGGTCATTTACTTTCTGTAAATGTACGTTGCTAAAGTAAAGACATTATTCAAACCACAGCTTTTAGTTCTTATCTTGAAAACATTTTATGTGCATGCTTCAATTAGTCATCGGGACTTCAAGCAGATTACTCACGTGCTTAGAGTCAGACCCATACATGTGCATGTGGGTGTGTCTACGTGGATTCTTACCTGGGGCTCGACTCTTACCTCCCTCCCATCTACACAGCAAAACCTCTCATCTGGGTTTGGAGGAGCTATACACCCAGACTAGCTTCTCCCATGGTTGGTTAGAAACTGGATTTCTCTCCAGTTTGGAGTGGAACCTGACCACTCAACAGGAAAGAGGCAGGCTATGTCAGTCAAGTGCTGACAGTCCTTCAATGCCCTTCCTACAATTTCCCCCAATGACAGACAAGTTTTCCTGTGAATGACAGGGAAAGAGTCCTAGAGCGTCTCAGCATAAAGAACCATGGGAAATGCCCCAGGTACATACAACAAGTGCAGAGACATTGCAAATGCAGTAGGTTGTATAAGAAAGTGCCAATAATACAGAGCCACATTTTTTACTACAGGTAGCTTGAGATGTGTTTTCTTAGCTGCTTTTCTTAAGTAGTCATGAAAAAATGTGGGGTTTGAAATGCTGATTTGTGTACAAGCACATACGCTGGGAGGCCTCATATGATGAGACGTGGGAAGGAACCATGCCAAGAAAAGTCTGGCAGCTACTCCTACCTTGATGTGGCTGACTCTTTAAGGTTAACTGCAAAGAACAATCTCAGCATTCCAACAGCTTGGGCAGCAGGGAGAAGAATTGGCTGCCTATTGCTGAAAGGATAAATGTTGAGGTTTATTTCTTTACAGTAGTGATTTTTGTGGTGTAAATCCAATTTGCCTAACATGCTCTGACAATCCAGCACATTGTGGAGTTGGGCTGAAATTAATTTACTACTTCATGGGGTAGATCAAAGGTTTGTCCAAACCTAGCTGTCCCATTATGCTAGTGTGGGTAATGCATGCCAGGTTTCATAGGCAGTGCACCCAAGAGCATACCTAGGGCCAGACTCAAATCTACCTGTTAGGCATGTAAGTGGACATAAACACCTAAGCATGCTTCTAATCCACACTGCCTGAGACCCTGAAAGCCTTTTAAAGCAAAAGATGTGTGTGGGTTCTCCTCCTCCTTGCTGCTTTTCTGGAACTCATGCTTAAGGGCAAGATCATAGAAGTAGGGTCAGAAGGGACCTTGTAGATTTTCAAGTCCGACCCCCTGCCTGGACAGGAGGAAAACTGGGCTCAAGTGACCCAAGCCAGGTAGGCATCAAGCTGCTTCTTAAAGACCCCCAGGGTAGGAGCTAGCACCACCTCCCTTGGAAGTTGGTTCCAGATCCTAGCTGCACTAACTGTGAAGTAGTTCTTACGGATGTCTAATCTAAACCTACTCTCCAACAACTTCTGGTCATTATTCCTTGTTATCCCGGGGGGGAGGTGTTAGGGGAAACAAGGTCTCCCCCAAACCCTTCTGGTCCCCCCTAGTGAGTTTATAGATGGTCACAAGGTCCCCCCTCAACCTGCTTTTGTGAAGGCTGAACAGGTTCAGGTCCTGTAGCCTCTCATTGTAGGGTCTGCCCTGCTGTCCGCAGATCATGTGGGTGGCTCTCCTCTGGACCCTCTCAATGTTGTCCACATCCCTCTTGAAGTGGGACGCCCAGAACTGGACACAGTACTCCAGCTGTGGCCTGACCAGTGTCGCGTAGAGGGGGAGGATTACCTCCTTGGCCCTACTTGAGATGCATCTGTGGATGCATGATAGGGTTCGGTTGGCCCTGACCTTGCATTGTCGGCCCATGTTCATCTTGAAGTCAATGATGACTCCAAGATCCCTTTCTGCCTGTGTGCTCTCAAGAAGGGAGATTCCCAATTTATAAGTGTGCTGCCAGTTACTACTGCCCAAGTGCAGCACCCTGCACTTGTCTGTATTGAAATGCATCCTGCTTTTGTTAGCCCACCCTGGCAACCTATCCAGTTCTTGCTGCAGTTTTTTCTTCCCTACTAGCGTGCCCACCTCACCCCAAATTTTGCTATCATCAGCAAATTTGAACAGGTTGCTTTTCACTCCGTTGTCCAAGATAGTGGTGGCCATTGACAGATGTTAATTTAATTGTGTGACAGGATCTGCAGAATATTATCCTGGACCACAACAGTCAACTATCCGGCCATGCCAGAAGTTCAAGGTTTGGCATGGCCAGATGCACAAATGTTGGGATCTGGTATAAAATTCCCTACATCCCATTATGTGTCAGGGGCATACAGTTGGTTGCACATGTATCTGGGTGTGGTAAGCTGTGAACAGGAAGCTACCCAGTTCACAGCTGGCATACAACCCACATGCATTGGGCAAAAGCAGCTGGAGATCAGGGATCTAGCAACCTTTCACTGGGCTGCATGTCACATTAAAACGCAATATGAACCAACCACAAAGATGTTCCACATTTGGTGAATACAGCAGTGTACCTAAAGGTGGGCAGCTAGAACAAAAAGGACCTTCTAGAGCTAATTCAGCATACATGATGCCACAAAGGGCAACAGCAGTGTTCCTTGTCAAGCAGGTTGCTGGCTTTATTAAAATCCTGGAAGCTGTAGAATTAGCAAGTAGTAGGTTTCCATTTAATGTGGAACTTCTGTGTGGATAGTTTGCCATTTTATTGCCTGAACATGAGTCATGTTACAATTTATCTCACAATAAACCAATGAACACCTTAATCATGCAATAAATGTAATATCTGCCAGGGGTAGTATGTTACAATTGTAGGTACAATAATGCATTTTCAAGGACTTTGACAAGGTGGAATAGAATGACACTCAGAATCTGATTTTTGGTGTTTGACCACCTTTAGCTCCCCAGCTGAAAAACCAGGTGCCAGTTTAAAGCTGGGTTTATGGGTATAGCCTTTAGTACAAGTCCAGAGCAAGAATTATGCTCACATCTCTGGATCTGTAGCCAAACACTATGACTGATCTGCCACTAGAACCCCAAGGAAACCCCAGGCTGCGAGGCATCAGGGCAGTCGAGGAAGATATTGATGGGCACTTCCATTCTGTTCAGGAGCACACACCTGAAGGGAAGGTATCAGAGGAGGCAGTGAATGCAGAATGATGGAAGACAGCCACCTCTGGACCTAGATGTCGCAGAACTAGATATCACACTACTGGAGCAAATCCCTCAGTACAGCTGGGAAACAGTTATGATGCCCTAGCATCACTAAGAGAGAGTACAGCAACAGAGACAATGTCCACAGTTACCACCAGACAGGCTGAGAGGCAGCTGGGCAGCCAGAGAAGATGTTGAGTCAGCGTGGTGGGAGACTCCCTCCTGAGAGGAATGGAGGGAGCCATCTGGTGCCCTGATCCTACAGTACAGGAGGTATGCTGCCTGCCCAGAGCTAGGATTTGGACCTAATCAGGCCCAAGGGCTATTACTCCATGGTCCTCATCCACGTTGGAATGAATGATGTGGCCTGGAGTAGTCTGGGATGGGTCATGGCTGACTACATGGCTCTGGGAGACAGGCTTAGAGGTTTGGGGACACAAGTCTTCTCATCAGTCCTCCTGGTCAGCAGACATGGCCAGCACCATGGCAACTGCATTGAGGAGGTCAGCTCATGGCTTTGGAACTGGTGCCACTGTGCAGGGTTCAGCTTTCTAGACTATGATGCATACTTACAGGATAAGACCTTGATGGGATGGGACGGCCTACATCTCTTGCTAAAAGGTAAGAGTCTGTTCTCTTACAGGTTGGCAGACCTCCTATGTAGGGCTTTAAACCAGCTTTCTCAGGGGATGGGGATGCTGAGTTCAGTACAAGATTGGGGAGGACAAGCCATGAATCGCACTCTGGAATTGATCAGGTAAGGGCCCACTAAAGTCAGAATAGGGGAATACTGAGGGCATCTATCGGGGAGGGGCTAAGGTGTCTCTACACTAATGCTAGAAGTATTGGGAAACAAGCAGGAGGAACTTGCAGTCCTGCTTGCAGACAAAGATCTCAACCTGGTTGGTATAACAGAAACCTGGTGAGACCCTACCCATGACTGAGCAGTTGGAATTGATGGCTACAGGCTATACAGGCAGGATAGATAGGGCAAAAAAGGGGGTGGGACATTGCACTAAATGTTAAGGAACATTATACATCGTCTGTAATAAAGATGGGAACAGAAGCAGGGCAGATCAAAGTCCTATGGGTCAGATTACAAGGATGTAGGGTTGAAAGGGACTTGGTAATGCAGGTCTTCTACAGACCCCTAAACCAGGAGGAGGAGTTAGACCTAGAATTCTTGAAACAGCTCTCAAGGGTGGTCAAAGGAACCTAGTTGTCATGATAAATTACCCAGACATCTGCTGGGAGGAGCAGCTGGCCAGGTCTACCCGTTCATATTGGTTCTTAATCTGCATACAGGACCTGCACCTAACACAGGAGGTATGCAGTCCCACTAGGGGAAATGCTGTACTTGTCTTGGTGCTGATCACAGGGGAGGACTTGATGGAGAATCTACAGGTACAAGCTAACCTAGGGAATAGTGGCCGTCAGTTGATAGGATTCACTATCCAGCGTAAGGTGGGAAAGACAACTAGTAGGGCAGTAGTGCTAGCCTTCTGGAAGGTCAACTTCAATGAGCTCAGGAGATCAGTTAGAGTGCGACTGAGGGGTAATCACATCTCTGAGTTGGGAGTCCAAGAAGGGTGGGAGTTCCTTCAGCGACTGATCCTAAAGGCTCAGAAAGGCACCACCCCAGTATACGCAAAGGGAGGGAAAAGAGCCACAAAACTTTCTTAGCTGAGCAGGGAAATCCAGGAGAGTCTTCAGAGGAAAAAAGAGGCCTACAGGCTGTGGAAGCAGGGGGCAGCCACCAAGGAGTATACCTGCTTGGCTCGCACTTGCAGGGAAGCAGCGAGGAAGGGCAAAGCAATTACAGAACTCAAGTTGGCAACAAAGATTAAGGATAACAAAATGTCCTTCTTTAAGTACATAGGAAGCAGGAAGAAGGCACAGGGTAACACAGGGCCACTACAAAATGAACTAGGGCAACTCGTAAATGATAGGATGGAAAAAGCAGAGCTCTTAAATAATTTCTTTGCTTCTGTTTTCCTGAAAATGGATACAAATACACCTCCCAATGAGTCTTTAGTCTGGAGTGTGAGTAATAGCAATCCACCAATGGTTAGCACTGACCTAGTGAAGGGGCACTTGGAAGGGCTGGTCCTATTTAAGTTGGCAGGCCCCGATGATCTTCACCCAAAGGTACTAAAGGAATTGCCTGATGACATAGCAAAACCACTGGCGCAACTGTTCGAGCACTTGTAGCACTCAGGACAGGTCCCAGAGAACTGGAAAAGGGCCATCATGGTTCCTATTTTCAAGAAGGGGAGGAAGGAGGACCCAGGTAAGTATAGGCCAGTTAGCCTCACCTCTATTCTCAGCAAGACCTTAGGAAAATCATAAAGGATCATATTTGCAGGGGGCCAGTGAGTCACACTATGGAAAGGGGCAATGAGCATGGGTTTATAGCAGGCAGATCCTGCCTGACTAACCTGGTTTCTTTTTATGACCAGGTCACAAAGTGCTTAGATGCAGGAGTGGAAGTAGATATTATTTACCTGGATTTTAAAAAAGCTTTTGACACAGTGTCACACCCAATTCTTACGAGCAAACTTAGTTGCTGTGATGTGGATTTTTTCACAGTAAGGTGGGTGAAAAGCTGGCTCATGGGATGCACCCAGAGAGTGGTGGTAGATGGGTCGGTTTCTCCCTGGAGGGATGTGGGTAGTGGTGACCCCCAAGGCTCTGTCCTTGGGCCAGTGCTGTTTAATATCTTCACCAGTGATTTGGATGAAGGTGTTGAAAGCAACTTGTCCAAATTAACAGATGACACTAAACTATGGGATATAGTAAACACACTGGAGGGCAGGGAGTGAATTCAGGCAGATTTGGACAGACTGGGGAAGTGGGCAGATCAGAATAGGATGCAATTTAGCAAGGACAAATGCAAGGTGCTGAACCTGGGAAGAAAGAATCTCCAGTACACATATAGACTGGGGGGCTACCATTCTGAGTACTACAGCAGTGGAAAGAGATCTCGGAGTCCTGGTGGATGCAAAAATGAACATGAGCTGTCAGTGTGACAAAGTAATAAGCAAGGTTAAATGCACTCTTTTTTTGCATCAGCAGGTGCATCATGAGTAGGTCTAGGTAAATAATAATTTTTCTCTACGCAGCATTGGTGAGGCCACAGCTGGAGTACTGCATCCAGTTTTGGGCGCGACACTTCAAGAGAGATGTGGAGAACCTTGAGAGGGTCCAGACTATTCATATGGTTGATGGCCTGCAAATAAGACCCTATGAAGACAGACTGAGGGACCTGAATCTCTTCAGCACCTGCAAGAGAAGGCTGAGAGGTGATCTTGTGGCTGTCTACAAACTCATCAGGGGGGGCCAGAAGGGAATAGGGGGCACTCTGTTTACCAGGGCACCCCTCAGAGTTACCAGAAATAATGGCCACAAACTGAAAGAGAATAGATTTAGATTGGACATAAGGAAGAAATTCTTTATGGTGAGGGTTGCCAAAATATGGAATGGGCTTCCAAGAGAGGTGGTGCTTTCCCCTACTTTGGAGGTGTTCAAGAAGAGATTGGATAGGCATCTGGCTGGGGTTACTTAACCCCAGTGCTCTTTCCTTCCTGGATCAGGGGATCAGACCTGATGATCTGCCAGGTCCCTTCCGACCCTAGACATCTATGAAAAGTCCCTGATAGCTAACATGTAATAAATCACAACTGGTGTGATATAATCACGAATCAGTAATACAATGGGTGATAACAGGGATTGAACATAAGGTCTTCGTCACGGAAAAGATAGGTTCCTATATTACTGGAGAGACACTGCTATACACCAAGAGCAGTGTGCTATATAAACATTGCTATTATTTTTGAAAGATCTAAAATGTATGGATTCTTCTTTGAACTTTTGGTCTGCAAAATCTGACTAGGAACCTTGTGAAAGCAAGATTTCTTGAGAAGATTCCTATAAGAACAGGTGCTTTTGTGAGATTTCCAGTGCCTCTCATTTCCAAAAGTCCTAAAAATATGGATAGAAGAGCTTGTTTGTTGGCTTTCTGACACGTGTCTTTAATGTCCCACTTGGAGCCAAACAGCAGAGGCAAGTGACAGGGCAGAAAGTGTTAAGCAGAACCTGTTAAAATGAAAGTGCAGTTCTGCTTTAAAGAAAAAAAGGTAGTAGCATCAGAGTAGCATCAGTGGCTTCCATATTTATTGTCCCTCACTGATTCCAATGTCCAATGTGCTAAGTACACATCATGGATGACTGGTGCCACCTTAGTCTGGGGGTGGGGGACATGCCCCCCCAGTGACCAGTCAGCGACTGGGGCGGGGGGCATCCCCCACAGCCAATCTCACTGACTCAGCACGGGGAGGGTTCCTGCCTGCCCCACGCCTGTCGCCTAAGCGGCAAGTGTGGCCTGTCAGGGGGTGCACATGCACCTCTATGCACCCCCTACACATCGCCATGAGTACACATATTAAAAAAGACTTCTTCTGACCTATGGGGTTGCGAGATGAACTGGGAGCTAAGGAGTCAAGCTGGATCTTTTTCTGACTTATGTATGATGCTCTTCATCAATACCCTCAATGATAATAATTCTACATTTGGAAGCTAGGGCCAGAGCCTTCACAACTACTCACATGTGGTGGCCCTTTTAGGACAGTAGATTTTTTTTTTTACATGGGAGTAAATTAGCCATTGTGATGGGACCCTAACCCCTGTAACAACAACAGCAACAATAAGAATTCCACTGAAATCATAGTCTCCATGGCACTCTGCATACACACAGTCACAAGTTTTTATAGGACTGAGTCTTTACATTTGTCAGTGATGCAAGAGAGAGAATAAAATAGGTCTCTCCCCCAGAGCATATCTGAGTCAGCACTGTAAGCAAATCTGACTCAAAGCTATAAGTAAGACTAGGTTTGTGAGGTGTTTTTCTTACAAGGCCATATCCTAGGGCTGGACTAAATTATTACCATAATTCAGCAATGTGTTCAAGCCTCTGTTTTACCTTAACCACAAAAGTAATCCCATGTGAATTCAGCAGAGCACTTCAAGCCCTGATACAAAGCCAAATGAAGGCAAAGGAAAGACTCCCACTGACTACAGGGAGTTTTGGATTAGTCTCTGAATCACATTTTGAACATTGCAGATTAAACAAATTCTTAAGTGCTATGTTGAATTGGAGTCTGTGTGTCTACAAATGTAATAGCAATAGAATACAAACAGAAGATGCAGGTCTAGTTTCAGGAAAAAAAAGACTTATAGTCAGATCTATGTATTCCTCTATAGTATTTGTAAAAATGTCATGCAGACATCTGTATTGTATGTATTGCAGATTTATTATTAGACCTGTTTTCACAGTGTTGACACTCTTATTTTGGAATGGCCCTTATTCAGAATTAAGCTACATTATAATATTGTATCCACTGGAGAGGAGTATGACGGGCCATCAAGCTGCAGTGCTCCAGCTAGCCAGTTTCTGGTCCCTTTCCTCCATCTAAGGATCTGTATAAGGTGACAGAATCAGGCCCACTGAGCTTGATTCCAGTGTCTTGTACAATGATATAAACTAAGCCTAAGTCTAACATTCATAGAGAAAAAGTACAGATGTCTTTCATGATCCAGCTTACAAGGTAGTTGGTGGGGGCTGATTCTCATCAGTTCATTAGTCTGTCTCAGCTGGGTTCTGTTATGTAGGCTTGCCTGACCTCATTTCTTGAAGTACTTCTGTCACCTGCCATTCCATGGCTTATAAGATTTTTAAATAGCCACCAACCTGTGCTCATCATTATACAAGGGGCACCAATTTTGTCCTATGAGGCATAATGTTGGCCATGTTAGCTCTGGAGAGTCCCTTATTGCCCTGCTTGCAGTGCACTGGGCAGCGTTACCTCTATTTCTGCAAGTTACTTGCTGGTAGGTTTTAAGACCAGACCCATCAGTTTCTCTTGTAGGCATGGGCTGCAGGTCAAGACCTTTGGTAGGTGCCCAGACCAGCCAGCAACTTTTTCAAACAGTCCAGTATAGCATGATTGCCTAACTGCAGGCCCACAGACAGGCTGTATGATGCTGATTGGTGGTCTGGGAGCACTTGACATGCAGCTTGCGGGCCCCAGCAGTGTCATCTCCTCCTGCTAAGCCCAGAGGTCCCTGCACCATCTGCTCAGCCAACATGGCAGGGTATGGGGTTTGTGTGCTGCTGGCCTCCACCAGCATGGGCCATGGAGCAGGGGACGGCATGTTGCTAGCAGGGATGGGGGTGACTGGCACAAACAGGGTGGTGGTGATTTTAAGAGGGCCATCTGAACAGTATGTAGCCTAGGTGGAGTGTATTCTCCTGCTGTACACCAGGGCTGAAGTTCTACAGCTGCTCTACAGCAACACTTAGCACTTTATAAACATGCATCACTCCTCCTCTCAACACCCCAATAAGTGCAGTAATTAAGGGTCATTATCCCAATTTTACAGAGGTGAAGTAATTTGCCAAAGGCCATAGAATGAGTCAGAGACCTAGCAAGGATTAGATTGCAGAGAGAAGTCCCTGCCCCTATACCTATGTTCATTCCTCAAGGTCATTCTACATTCCTGTAAGGGATTGAGAAATTGCTTCTCCAAACTGTGCTACAACATGCTAATCCAGCAATTAATAGTAGGTAGTCAACAACATGTTGCATCACAGCACTTGCAGTTTTATTGTTATTCTTGAATCAGTCTTGCTCTCACTCTTACTCTGTCTGCAGGTCTGTTGGCCTTATTACACACCAGGGTCCAAGCTGAACCTCTAGCCTTATACCTCATACTAAGGGCCACATTCTTGGCCTCTAATTCAGCTCATTTGTGCTAAAGAAGTTGCCCTATGCAAGCTCTTGGGGACTGGCTTTTGTAGGAAAATCCCTGGGTGATGCATTGCTGGCTGTGTCAGTTTTATTTCATTCCCCCTCCAGTGAAGGGGAAGTACTGGACAGAATCAGAGCACCTTATACTTTTGTGATCCACAACTAGTGGAAAGTTTTCTTGGCTTGCACCAGAAACTGCTGTAGGTTAGGGATGACTTAGAGCCATTCAGACTTGTATTCCAGGATTGGGGGGAGCATAGCTGGGCTGGATGTGGTCCCAAGGATCTGAGGATGTTTCTGACTGCATGTGCACAACTCTTGTTTTGTTGGGTGACAGCTGGTTTGGTGTGGCCAGCTCTGTGCTCCTTAGTATAATTCTAGAGGCTGGTAATAGCCTCTCTACCTTTTCTAGAACTTATTTTCTCATTGTATTTTGTAACCAAGCAGATTCTACCCTGTGGTTACCTACAATTGTCTCATTGCAAAGAGTTTCTGGTAGCTCAGACATGATTTCCTTTTGGTGTCATGCAACTTCCTCTCTCTGCAAACTACCCTGTCCTTCCTATGGGCAGTAACATGTCTTCTAAGAATCACCAGGTTACATCACCAGAAAGAGGATTAAATGCAATGTGAGTGGAAGAGACTGGTTAAACTGCCTTTTCGTTGTCCTTATTTTTCTTCACCACTAAATTTAGTATTATTGTCCACAGTAAATTGTCTAGTGCACTTGGTTGAGCGGAGGTGTTCACTTAAAGCAGGGATGTCAAATATACAGCCTGAGAGCTGTGTAAGATCTATGGAACCACTATGGCCTGCTGCGGTCTGCTAGCACACCAGAAGTCGGGGAGGAGGGTTAGTGGGGTGTGGCCCGCCACAGAATTTCGGGGTTCTGAGTCCTGGTATACACAGCTGTTGGTGGTGGGGTGAAGGAGGGGGAAATGAGTGAGGACTGTGCACAGCTGCCTTACCCCTGCTGTTGGCCCCAGGTCCCATGTCACTGCTGCCATATGAACCAAGACTCACTCTCCCTCCTACTACTGGCTCTGCCCAGCTACTACTGCCCCACAGATTGGGCCTGGGAGGATTCTCCATGGTCCAGATCTGGCCCATGGCCTGGGACAAATTTGACATCCCTGCTTTAAAGAAGACCTGTATGATTGCTCAGAGCTCCAGTATGAAATTGGAGATGTGCCTGTTGAAAGTCTCTGGGTTAGGGTCAGAGCGGAAAGCCACAAGGGTGATGTCATGGTGGGGGGTCTGCTATAGACCACCAGACCAGGAGGAAGTGGTGGATGAGGCTTTCTTCAAACAACTAGAAGAAGTTTCCCAATCACAGGTCCTGGTTCTTGTGGGGGACTTCAATCACACTGACATTTGCTGGGAGGGCAATAAAGCAGTGCGCAGGCAATCCAGAACATTTTTTGAGAGTGTTAGGGAAAACAATGCTTTTCTTGACCTGCTGCTCACAAACAAGGATGAATTGGCGGGGAAAGTAGTAGCGCTGGGGCGGGCAATTATTTTGGGTGGAGGGCCGCTTAATGCATTTTGGTGAGCTGTCAAGGGAAAGGAGTCCAGGAAAGCTGGCTGTACTTCAAAGAAGCCTTACTGAGAGTGCAGGAACAAACCATCCTGATCTGCAGGGAGACTAGCAAGTATGGAAGAAGACCAGTTGGGCTTCACAGGGAACTCTTCAATAAACGACATCACAAAAAGGAAGCTTATAAGAAGTGGAAACTTGGGCAAATAACTAGGGAAGGATATAAGAGTATTGCCCAGACATGCAGGGATGAAGTCAGGAAGGTCAAAGTGCAATTGGAGTTGTAGCTAGCAGGTAACAAGAAGGGTTTCTACAAATATGTTGGTAGCAAGAGGAGGATCAGAGAAAGTGTGGGTTCCTTACTAAGTGGGAGAGGCAACCTAGTAATAGAGAATGCAGAAAAGGCTGAAATTCTCTATGCCTTTTTTGCCTCAGTCTTCACAGGAAAGGTCAGCTCCCAGACTACTGCACTGGGCAGCACAGTTTGGAGAGGAAGTAAGCAGCCCTCAGTGGTGAAAGAACAGGCTAGGGACTACTTAGAAACGGTGGACATGTACAAGTCTATTGGGCCAGATGGGATGCACCCAAGGCTGATGTGACTGCACAGCCACTGGACATCATCTTTGAAAACTCATGGATTAGGAGAGTTCCCAGATGATTGGAAAAGGGCAAACATAGTAGCCATATTTAAGAAAGGGAAGAAGGAGCCAGGGAATTACAAACCAGTCAGCCTTACCTCATTCCCTGGAAAAACCCTGGAGCAGATCCTCAAGGAGTCCATTTTTAAGCACTTGGAGGAGAAAGTGATCAGGAACAGTCAGCATGGATTCACTAAGGGCAAGTCATGCCTGACCAACCCAGTTGCCTTCTATGATGAAGTGACTGGCTCTGTGGATGCAGGGAATTGGGTGGATGTGGCGTACCTTGATTTTATCAAGGCTTTTGATATGGTCTCCCACAACATTCTTGCAGGCAAGCTAAGGAAGTATGGGCTGGATAAATGGACTGTAAGGTGTATAGAAAACTGGCTTGAGCATTGGGTTCATGGGGTAGTAATCAATGGCTCAATGTCTAGTTGGCTGCTGGTATCAAATAGCATGCCCCAGGACTTGGTCCTGGGGCCAATTTTGTTCACTGTGTTCACCAACGACCTGGAAGATGGCTTGAAGTGCACCCTCAGCAAGTTTGTAAAGGACACCAAGCTGCAGGGAGTAGTAGATATGCTGGAGCATAGGGCTAGGATTCAGAGAGATAAATTGGAGGATTGGGACATAAGGAATCTCATGAGGTTCAACAAGGACAAAGGCAAAGTCCTGCACTTAGGACAGAATAATCCCATGCACCAGTACAGGCTGAGGGCTCAGTGGCTGGGTAGCAGCTCGGCAGAAAAGGGCCTGGGGGTTACAATGGACAAAAAGCTGAGTTTGAGCCAGCCATGTGCCCTTGGTGCCAAGAAGGTTAATGGCATACTTGGCTGCATTGGTAGGTGTGTTGCCAGCAGATCTAGGGAAGCGATTATGCCCCTAAATTCAGCACTGGTGAGGCCACATCTGGAGTACTATGCACCCCCTCCACTACAGAAAGGATGTGGACCAACTGGAGAGAGTCCAGTAAAGGGCAGCAAAAATGGTTTATGGACTGGTGCACATGACTTATGAGGATGGCTCAGGGAACTGGTCTTATTTAGTCTAGAGAAGAGAAGATTGAGGGGGGATTCAATAGCAGCCTTCACCTACCTAAAATGGGTTTCAAAAAAGGACAGAGCTTGACTGTTTTCATTGGTGGCAGATGTCAGAACAAGGAACAATGGTCTCAAGTTGCAACAAGGGAAGTTTAGCTTAGATAGTAGGAAGAATGTTTTTACTAGGAGAGCACTGGAACAGGGTACCCAGAGAGTTGGTGGAAGCTCCACCCTTGGAGGTTTTCAAAACCTGGCTAGACAAAACTTTGCCTGTGATGATCTACTTGGGCATGGTTCTGCTTTGAGCAGGAGGTTGGACTATATGATCTCCTGAAGTCCCTTCTAACTCTAATTTTCTATGATTCTGTAAGACCATTCTAGCCTGACACCATATACTTAAAAATAAAACAAAACACCCCCCAACCCCTCCAAAACCCCTACACAAAGCACAAGTGATCATTTGGTTAATTTAATGTTATCACTCCTAGCTCAACCACCCTACACAATTAATTTCCCACCAGGCAATTAAAAAAAATTAATCATTCCTAGAAAATTAACAGACTTCTCCCAGTAAGTTGGCAAACGTGTGTGTATTTCCCTCTTTAATTCTTTTTCCATAGCTTATATCTCCAACCCTACATCATTGCAGTCTGTGTTCTTCAGGAAAAGTGTAGTATGACCTGCCTTTAAGCAGCTGTGGCAACCCTTTGTGGCCAAGCTTGTCCTGCTTGGTACAACTCTTGCCTCTCTGGCTAAATATAGACACTCTGATTTGATGTGAACCAGGAAGAAGTTTGGGACAAGACTTTCATAAACCAGTTTGACCTAAATCAGTTATGTTTGATACTACACTCAACCATGTTTGATATTACATTCTACATGATACTACATTTAACCGGGGAGGAATAGGCTGCAATCAGACCTAGACAGGTTACAGGGGTGGGCGGATGAGAACAGGATGGGTTTCAAAACTGACAAGTGCAAGGTACTGGCCCTGAGGAGTTAGAACCAGCAGCATACCTACAGGCTGGGGAACTCCCTTCTTGTGGGTGCAGAGGCAGAAAAGGATCTTGGAATCATTATTGATGCCAAAATGAACATGGGCCTACAGTGTGAGGATGCCGTCAGGAAGGTCAAACACACCTTGTCATGCATTCACAGATGCATCTTGAGCAGCTCCAAGGAGGTGATCCTCCCCCTCTGTGCGACACTGGTCAGGCCACAGTTAGAGTACTGCATCCAGTTCTGGGCGCCGCACATCAGGAAGGATGTGGAAAACTTGGAGCAGGTCCAGAGGAGGACCACCTGCATGATCATGGGGCAGCAGGGCAGGCCCTATGAAGAGAGGCTAAGGGACCTGAACCTGTTCAGCCTCCACAAGAGAAGGCTGAGGGGGGATCTAGTGGCCATTTACAAACTAGTCATGGGGGACCAGCAGGCA
>JAGPOW010003447.1:1475547-1505878 GCA_030014935.1 Caiman crocodilus | reverse complement strand
CCTACCCTGGGGTCTTTAAGAGGAGGTTAGATGAACACCTTGCTGGGGTCATTTGACCCCAGTACTTTTTCCTGCCATGGCAGGGGGTCAGACTTGATGATCTGCTCAGGTCCCTTCCAACTCTACCTACTATGAAACTCTGTTTATCTTTAAAAAGTTTCAGCCATTCTGAACCTGATTTATATGCACTGAACTATTCTGTTACAGGTTTAAACCAGTTTTTAATCACTTAAATTGGTTTATGTGCAACTTCTGTCCCTCGCCCCAGAGTACCACCCTGCTGCCTCACCAGCCACGCTTTGATGATAAAGAAAGGATATGTAAGTCTGGGGGCTGCCCCTCAGAACAGCAGAGTGAGCTTTGGCTGCTTCACTCTATGCTGCTCATCAGTGGGCTCCGAGCTCCGTGCCTGGAGCAGGACACCTCTTCTTATTTTGCCTGCTTACTCCACTTGCTTTAATTCTCTAGGCTCCTGCACCTTGACACTGAATTTCTCTGGGATCCAGCCTGATCTCTTCTCTTTGCACCAGACCTCTGGCTCTACCTCAATCTGTGGGGTCCTTTTTGTCCTACTTTGATCCACTGGGCCTCAAGACCACAGTCCAAAATGCAGGGAGTCTCACTAGGGCCTCCTGTCTCCCCTTTAGCTACTTCCAAGTTTCATAGATGGCACCGTTCACTGGATGCTTAACCTTACCTTGAATCCCTGGGTCTAAGCTCTCAATTAAAATGTTATGTGACTGAATGGTGCTCCACTGTGACCTGTCTATTGGTCCCACTTGGGTTCTTTCTCTCATTAGCCCTTCCTGACCATTGGTCTCACCTGGGGTCCAAATCCACAACTCTAAGCACAGAGTGCCTTCCCTGGCACTCCCACCATGGTCACCTGCTTCCATTTTAACAATGCCCATGCCCTGTAGCTTTCAACACACAAGCTAAGTATTTTGCTGGAACAGTTTCCTTAAACCATCCTGGGTCTCTGTAGACCAGTAAACTCCCTTTCCTTTTCAGCTGGCCCTTCCAACCCTCTAAAATACCTGAGCTTGCTTATATTTCCCTCTCCAGCAACCTGGGCCTATGGCTCTTCCCTCTGGCCCAGGAGTCAGGCTTCTAGTATCCCAGGCTCCACCCCTCTAGCTGGGCACAGGGGTTTCCTTTCTGCCCATTACTCAGGCTGCTCTCATCTGCTGCAGTCTGCTCAGCTGCCCTTCAACTACTATTCAGCCATGTGCTTGCTTAGAGGCAGTTTATTGCAAGGCATTTTGCCCCAGTGATTGCTTGCACTTCTGTGACTTCTGCCTTTATTTCCCTTGGCTCCTTAATTTTTTGCATCTGTCCCTTACTCGGCTGCCCACAAAATGCTACAGTCCTTGCCTGCTGCTCCCTCCCTCTTAAAGTAACAGAAGCCCTTGACCCTGGTTACAGGGATTCAACTATTATGAATCTATGGAGTGCACGAGATGCTGTTCTTTACGTTCTCTTCAAGTTTCTGCCACACTTTCTCCTTTTCCCCAAGCCAGCTACTTCCAACCACACATTTGTTAAGATGAACTTCTATCATTAGTATAAACAATCTGTATTTTCACCTGCAAACAGTACGGTCACCACTAAAAGCTTCACTGCACTGGAGCCCCACGTTAGCTTGGATGGATGCCTGTACTGCATTGTTCTTGATTGTCCTTGCCACTGGAATGACACACATTCTAATGAATCCCTTGCTTTTGGCTTCTCCTTGCATCCAAAGCCACTCAGACTTTAATTTTACTTGAATACATCTTCCTGTGACATGCCACATACAGATCAAGCCACTTAACGTGGACTTGGTTCATTTAATATGGAAAGTAGTGAAAAATTGAAAAACTGACATGCTCTGGCTTTTCCTGTGTGCCACAATGCCTCAGAAGGACTCTCATCAGTGAACACATACATTACGGAGCAAGTGAATTTGAGACACTGGGTCCTTCAAGCAAAGTAAATGTAAAACAAACATCTCTTTGCTTAGTAACAATGACCCTAGGCATTTGAATCATGCATTTTAACAATCTCCAAGTACTTTTAGAAACATCAGTGATTTAGCACAGAGGCGATGCTTAGGGAATGCACATGGGTGCACGTACACCCCCTGAGTGTGGTGGTGTGCCCCCTTCAAAAAGTGGTTCCCACTGGCCACTGCCGACGCTTGGTTGGTGCTTGTCATCTTGCTACCAACAGTGCTAGTGGTGGCTGCGGGAGCTCCAATGCTCCACAGCAATACTGCTGTGCTCCTGCCACCACTGCCGCCGCGCTCCCACCACTGCCGTGCCCCCCAGCCACCAGGGGCATGTGCCATTCATGATTTGGCAGGATATAGTACTAGAGTTGTTTGGAAATGTGAATTTCCATTCCATGGAAAAGTCTGGTAGAAGGCGGGGCCAAGTGGCAACCTGGAGACTACAAATATATTTGGTTCAGAATTGAAGTAAAAACAATCCCATTGAGGATTCCACTGAAATTTGACAAGATCTGGTGAAATATGTTTACTTTTATGAAATGCTAATTTTCAAGGGAATACTCTTCTTTTGAAAGGTTTTCACCAGCTCTACGCAGTGCCTGGCAAGACAAAACCCTTCTGCCTCATGTCAACCCTAAGCTTGCATCATGATCCCCATTCTACAGGAACTGGAGACATGCAGAGGTTAAGTGACATAACCAAGGTCAAGCTTGGGGGCCGATAGGAGAATTGGCATCTCCTGAAACGCAACTCAATGTTCTCACCACTGGGCTATGCTCCCTAGGATTTGGATGCATATATTTGTGGTGGGTTGCTGGGTTTTGCCTGGCTCTCCGGGCTTAGAAAATTGCAAATACGATTGGTGGGGCAAAACCCACCAATCAAAGACAGGTAGGGAAGAGGGTCTGCTCTGCCTCTACTCCAGGTGGGTGGGGAGGGGGGCAGAAGTGGACTTAATTGGGAACTGCAATTGCAGCCCCCTGATTCCTTCATTTTCAATCTGGGGATGGAGCCCTAGAAGGGGATATAAGCCATTTTATGCTGAGCACACGGTGCAGTCGGCAAGAGATTAAAAAGAAGGAAGAGGTCCCAGGGCCAAGAAGAACTAGGAGAGCTTCCCAGCAGGCATATCCAGCTGCCCAGAAGAGCCCTAAAGATTCCACTGCTGGATGGAAGCAGTGGATGGTTCAGGCATCACTGCAAGAAGGGTCTGCGAGGGACCCGGACCCTGGGAGCCGCAGTGAGGCAGCTTGGGTCCCTAACCCCAGCATGAGGCTGGGAATGGTAGCCAGTGCTACCATGGGGTGAGTCACTGCCGGGCAGAAGGCCCTGGAGAAGGAGGGGCTGGGCGGTCTGTGACCTATCCCCTGCAGTGGGTCTGCAAGGGCCCCAGGAGTGGATCCTGAGCGTGGGGAGCAGTATTTGGAGTGGCACAGTCCTGGGCATGCATGAGGCATGAGAAAGATTGAGCCACTGGGACATGTGAGTGAGTCATGCCAGTCCTATGAGGCCTGGAACTGAGCCCTCCCCTGGAGAAACGTTAGCCAGGCCAGGGCAGCTTATGGACAACCTCCACCCAGCTCCTTGGGACACATGAGTCAGTGGAGCAACAGGTCTCCCACCAGGGATTGACACTTGGGGGAAGGTAACCTCAATAAAGAGGCAGGAGGAAGAGACCTCTAAAAGGAGGGGGACCACTAGAGAACTCTCGTGCCTCATGTTTTGGAGTGTTTTACTGACTGTTTGATACATACTATGAATGAGCAGAATGTTTATTAACTGGCAACTGTCCACCTTGGCTTTTAGAATGCCATTTATTGTTGTACTTACTAGGGCTGTGTGAAACGGCGCTGTTCTGTTTCAACTTGTGTTCCAACGTTTTGATGGAACAACGTTTTGTTTTGAATTTTATTTTGATTCAAAACCATTGTTCCATTTTGTTTAATTGAAACAGAGTCACTGTTTTGACGCTGTTTCGACGTTTTACCCACAGGCTATAATGGGGAAGCTCAAAACAGCCTATAGCTTTGTCATTTCTGGCTTGATTTGGATGACACTTGCAGGAATGGTAGCCCCTTTGGGAGGCATGAAGCCTGCCATGTTTCAAGGATATAAGTGCAGGGGTTCCAGGGGAACTGCATCTCAAAGTCTTGAAAGCAAAAGTCATGTCATGTGTATGTGTTAAGCCACAGCAGTGGGGTCAAAACTGCAGAACTCCTAGGCTCTTCTGCACCCATGAAGCCTGCCAGCTGTCAAGGAGATTGGTGCAGGGGGAGTCTGGGTTCTGGGGCCCTGCATCCCTAGCTGCTGATAGGCAAAAGTGGAACACACAGTTCAGTAACTGACACTAAGGCAGAAAGCAGGGCAGTTCAAACAATGCTGTCTTTTATGCAGTTTTTCCATCCCTCCCTGTCACAGAGCACTCAGGTGCCCTGTGCCTAAACAGGGGAAAACTGCTAGGGAAGCAGCCCTAACAGTGACTAAGGAGCACAGCTGTGGGTTGCCAGGGCAACCAGGGAAGGTCAGCTGACCAGAGGGGGCAGGACCTGGCCCTTATAAAGCCCAGGAGCTGAGGCTAGAGGCAGTTCCCTGCCAGCAGCCAGAGAGGTAGGGAGTCCTAAGATAGGAGAAGTCTGACAGCAATGGCCGCTTATGGCCACTCCCAGAGGCTTGAGCAATGTTGTTTTAGCCAGGCAGCTTCGATTTATGTTATAGCCCAGGGGCTTGTGTTTTGTTGTTGTTTATACCCGTGGTTTGGGTGAGGCTATAAGGGGTTGGAGGAGGCCTCGGGGGAACCCACAGCAGAGTGTGAGGACTTTGGCACCCAGGAGGACGCAGCATACAGGGTGTATAGACCCCAGCCCTAGAGAGGGGCACTTTTGAGATGCCCTAGTGTGGGCGTTGCAAGCCCCAGAGAGGGAGCATTACTGAGAGGCCCTAGCATGGCCGTCACGAGCCCCAAAGAGGGGGCAGCATTTACAAAGGCCTGAGGAGAGGGCGGTGACGCTTGAGAAGGCCCAAAGAGGGGCTTGATTGGGAAAAAGGCCAATACATAACAGACATTCCATCTGCAAGGCTTGGGCTGCGGTATTGGGGAGGTTAGGAGCCGCAGATAGTGCCTCTTGGCAACGAGGCAATATGATAGCAGCCTCCCGCTAATTAACATCAACTAATTAATCAACAACAAGGTGTGGCAGGAAAGAAGGCGGGTAGCTGCCTCAGGAACAGCTGCATGGGTCACAGTTTAGCTCAGCCCAGAACGATTACCTGTTACAATGGTACACTGGCCGGGAAAGTTTCGTACGGCAGTATGCATCGTAAGACGCAGGTTTGGCCGTATGAGGAAAAGAATCCTTGGGTCCAGAAAGAGAGAGAAGGGAGGACGGAGGCCTAGCCCAGATCCAGAGTTTCCACCACAGGTTGTGGTGTTGCTACAGCCAGCAATGCAAAGTCTGCGGGAAGAAGCCGCTAGGCAACAGGCTCTGTTAGCAAAAATGATGGAAAGCACCCACACATGACCGGCGATCCAGGTGGGGATGTGTGGCTATGGAGCTAGGAGTGACCCTGAGGTGGGAAATGAGCCACCCATGGTCATGGCTGAAGTGACAATGGAGGTCAAAAAGGTCCAAGCTATGCTGGATTCATGCTTATTACAGACCATGGTGCAGAGTAAGGCGTTGCCAACAAAAAGAAGGGAGATAGTGGATCATGTACAGGTTCAATGTTGTTGCAGGGACTCCCTTGGAATCGACAGAGTAAGGATCAGGCTTCGGGTAGGCTATAGAGTCCGGCAGATGATAGTTGGGGTCGTCAAGCGTTTACCCTACCACAGGTACTGGGTTGCAACTGACCTGAGTTGTTGGGGGAGATAGCCAGGGTGGGGTCGAAGGAGAAGGGTGAAGGGTTCGTTGTAGATACAGAACAAGTGCCCCCTGAAGAAGAGGCTGGACGAGAGGTCATCACTCTGTGGGAAGATGAACATTTTCAGCTGGAGCAGAGTCAGGAGGCAGACTTTTGCCATGCGTTGCATGAAAACCTAGCTCGACGAGATGGTGAGGTCTTACGGCCAGAACTGATGAAGGTGACACCAAGATTCAAGGTACAGAACAGTCTACTTTACCACATTGAGCGAGGGAAGCCTGGAGGGGAAGAGGTCATACAGCTGCTAGTACCTTGGTGATATCAACAGGCTGTTGTGAAGGTGGCTCATGAACTACCTATGGGGGGGACGTTTGGGCTGAGATAAAACTGAAGCCCGCGTTAGGGCAAGATTCTTTTGGCCCGGACTGCTGCGAGAGGTGGCAAGGTATTGCACCTCCTGTCCGTTGTGTCAAAAACCAGACCCGAGGCACCCCCCCAAAAGCCCCTTTAATTCCTGTGCTTTTGATAGAGGTTCTGTTTGAATGAGTAGCCGTGGACATCGTGGGTCCGCTTCCCCGAAGCAGCACTGGGAACCAGCATATCCTAGTACTACTAGATTATGCGACCCGGTACACAGAGGCTGTGCCGATGCGGACAATATCAGCTCCAAAAGTGGCAAACGAACTATTGAAAATATTCACTCGGGTAGAACTCCCTAGGGAATTACTGACAGACCAGGGGACAAACTTTACCTCCCACGTCTTTGAGGGAGTGAGTAAAGCCCTAGGGATTAAACATCTGAAGACGGCTGTCTATCACCCCCAAACAGATGGGCTTGTGGAATGTTTCAATAAGACTTTGAAACAGATGTTAAAGAAGTTCGTGGCCGAGAGCCTGCAGGACTGGGATAAAATGATACTACTGATTCTGTTCGCAGTAAGAGAGGCACTCCAAGCCTCAACGGGGTTTTCACCCTTTGACCTATTATACAGCCGACAATCCCGGGGAATACTCAATTTGATTAAAGAAGGTTGGGAGGAACAACAAGGTAAAGACCAGAACTTGATACAGTACGTGGTACAACTGCGAGAGCACCTTGAGGCTGCTCGGAGTGAGGTCGTAGGAAATCTCAGAGGCACAGCAACACCAGGCGAGATATTACAACCAAGGCGCCCGGGAAAGGAACTTTGAGGTAGGGGACCATATATTGGTTCTATTACCAGATAGAGAGAGTAAGCTGCTCACCCTGTGACAGGGACCCTATGAAGTTATACGCCAAGTGGGGCCCTTGGATTACAAGGTGTATCAGGCCAACAAACAAAAGAACCAGATATACCACATCAATCTGCTGAAGAAGTGGGAAGACCAAGAGTGTATGCATCTAGCCTCTCGGCCTGATGAGCTAGAATTAGGACCCTACTTGATAGGGGAAAGCGGACCAGGTGACATAGAACTGGCCTCGTGATTATCACAGGACCAGAGGGGACAGGCAGCCAAACTAATCAGGGAGTTTAAAGACATGTGCCAGGAAACGCCTGGGGAAGATCGGGGTGTGGCACACCGGATTAAAAACTCCTCCAGGCCAGGTGATCTGGGAGAGTTGGAGACAGATTCCCCAGCGGCTACAGAGTCGGATAAAAACAGAAATTGAAGTGATGTTAGAGAAGGGCATCATATATGCAGATTCCACAGTGACTGGCAGAGCCCCATAGTGGCAGTACCCAAACCTGATGGAAAGATTTGTCTATGTGTTGATTTCCGGAAGGTAAATGCGGTAGCAAATTTGATGCCTACCCAATGCCGAGAGTGGATGAACTGATAAAGAACATTGGTCAGGTCTGCTACATCTCCACCTTAGACCTGACAAAGGGCTATTGGCAGGTGCCAGTAGCACCTGAGGACCAGGAGAAGACGGCCTTCGCCACCCCATGGGGGCTCTTCCAGTTCCAACGCATGCTGTTTGGACTACATGGAGCCGCAGCTACATTCCAGCGACTAATGGACAGGGTTTTGGCCCCCCTTATGGGCTATGCTGTGGCATATATAGACGATATTATTATTTATATTGAAGAATGGGCCAAACACCTCAAAATGCTAAGGGCAGTGGTACAAGACTTGAGATGGGTTGGGCTGACAGCCAATCCAAAGAAATGTACCATAGGGAAGGAAGAAACGCAGTACCTGGGTTTCCTAGTAGGAAGTGGGAAAGTGAGACCACTATTAAGCAAAGTGGAGACTTTGCTGAGGTACCAAGCTCCCCAATCTAAAAAATAAGTGAGGGCTTTCCTGGGGCTAGCCAACTATTATAGAAGCTTTGTACCCCACTTCGCAGATCTAGCGGTGCCATTGACAGGGATGACAGGGGGCCCCTGCCATGGACACTGGAGGCGGAGAAGGCATTCCAAGCAGTGAAGGAAGCATTGTGCTTACAACCTATGTTTTATACCCCAGACTTTAATAAACCCTTCCTGGTGCAGACCGATGCGTTAGAAGCAGCAGTTGGGGCGGTACTGATCCAGCTAGAAGGGGAAGAAGAATGCCCCATAGCCTATATAAGTAGGAAGTTACATCCACCGGAGCGGAATTATGCCATGATAGAGAAGGAATGTTTGGAGATCAAATGGGCAGTGGAAACACTCTGCTACTATTTGCTGGGAAGACGCTGATTACGGACCACGCGCCCCTACACTGGTTACAGAACATGAAGATGGACAACACTAGACTGATGAGATGGGCCCGTAGTTTGCAACCCTATTGTTTTGAGATAAAACATCACCCAGGCAGTAAGAACATAAGCACGGATTTCTTCTTAAGGCAGTATGAAGAAGAAGTGGGGCCAGGAGGAACAGAAAGACTGAGGCCAAGAAAGAGGGGGGGGGGGGTGTCAACCCTTTGTGAATGGTGAGTGACAAAGGTCAAGGGATGGCCGAGAGATGGACTCCTAACTGTGAATTAGTCAAAGACTGTACGGGAAAGATGGGCCTGAGTTGAACCCTACCAGGGGTGGCTAGTGTTGGGGGTACTACCTGTGGCAGGGTAACTCTTGACAAATCTCACACAGTGCGCCCTTGGGTAAAAGGCGAGAAAGAGGCGCCTGAAAACCTCTGCCTCTGTATCCAAGTTGCTGGGTGCTGGAAGAAAGGCCGAGGAAAACCCCAGATTGGAGCAACACCTGACAAAAGGGAAGATCCACCTCGGTGACTAAGGAGCACAGCTGTGGGTTGCCAGGGCAACCAGGGAAGGTCAGCTGACCAGAGGGGGCAGGGCCTGGCCCTTATAAAGCCCAGGAGCTGAGGCCAGAGGCAGTTCCCTGCCAGCAGCCAGAGAGGTAGGAGCTCCCTAAGGCAGGAGGTGAGGAGAAGCCTGACTAGTGACAGCTTATGGCTGCTCCCAGAGGCTTGAGCAATGTTGTTTTGGCCAGATGGCTTCAATTTATGTTACAGCCCAGGGGCTTGTGTTTTGTTGTTGTTTATATCGGTGGGTTGGAGGAGACTATAAGGGGTTGGAGGAGGCCTCAGGGGGAACCCACAGTGGAGTGTGAGGACCCTGGTGCCCAGGAGGACACAGCATACAGGGTGTATAGACCCCAGCCCTAGAGAGGGGCACTTCTGAGATGCCCTGGTGTGGGTGTGGAGAGCCCCAGAGGGGGGGAGCGCCTTACTGAGAAGCCCAGTGCGGGCGTGGTGAGCCCCAGAGAGGGGGCAGCACTTACAAAGGCCCAAAGAGGGGCCTGATTGGGAAAATGGCTGATACATAACAGATACTCCATCAGCGAGGCTTGGGCTGCGGTATTGGGGAGGATAGGAGCCGCAGATAGTGCCCCTTCTACTGGTGAGGGGGGACACTCAGTTTGGAGACATCCGGGTTACATATTGTTCAAGACTAGCTGCCTGGTTGTCTAGGGTCAGGTTGACTGTGATACCCAGGATGCTGTGTCTCAGTGGTCCATTTCTAATAATAATAATATGCTGCATTTAAACATACTAATATTCTTTTAAAGTATAACCAATGAAGAAACCATATTTGCAGATCATTTTTTTTGCTACTGCAATGCAGCTACCTCTGGGGTGAAACAAGCAGCTCTTAGACAACACATGGCAAGTTAATTTAATTTAATTTAAAAATGAAGAACAATTGGATTAGGGAATCCATAAATAAGCAGATTCCATTCCCCTTGTTGGGATATGGCCAGTACATTGTGGTTAATACTGCAGCTCTTAAGAAAATGCCATAGGATCTTTCTGAGAACTACAGACAGCTTGGGCCTCAGCTTTTCCATGCTTTTCAAAGGCATCTTCACTAGCATTATAATTTTTGGTACTAAACATGGGTACCTGGAAATAAGACAATATCACTCACTTCTCATTGGTGGCATCTACATGTTAGAATTTTCCTACCCAAGAACTGACCCAGCCTGACTCTTCAAGATCACCTTTTGTCACAACTTAAGGTGGCATGCATGTAAAACTCCAAGCTAGCTAAAAGCAACCATAAAATATATTTAGATTAACTCATGCCAGATTTCCAAGGGCCTCATCACATACTCCATAGGATCTGGCAAAACATAGCAGTCATGAGGGTGTGATCAGGGTTCTGAGTCATAGTTCCATGCTGCCCTGAGGAAGCTTTATGCTGCTCTTATATAATCCACTATTTGCTTGCTCTTGCTGCTGTGGAGATACTAAGGCAGTACACATGAACATCTACCTACAGGAAGTGCTGCTCCAGCAAGGTGAGCTCAGTGGGTTACTGTATGCTGAATGCAAGGAGGGCAGACTTGGACAGACCTTGCTGTAGGATATGTAACAGTCAAGTAAAGTCCTTTCACCTGGGAGGCTTTTGGTTAGAACCACAACAACCTGAAGACCATTTAGCACAGTGTCATCCAAATGGCCTCAAAGGCAGAAAGGTGGAGGCTACAACTGACTGTATATGTGAACACCATGTCAAGGCATCTAAACTGATCTTCTCATCTGGTTTTCACCTTCACCTCCATGGGGAACTATTAATTTGGGGTTATACTGAGTAGAGTTAGTTTTGGCCATATAGAACTGGCAGCATCTTTGGCAAATATGGCGCAACCTTATTATAAAAAAAACTCTTGGGATACTGCCAGGAAGGAAGCAGACAAATACCGTAGTATCCATCATTATTATGGACCCATTTCAGAAAGGTATTTTAGCATGTATCTAATTTTAAACATACAAGTTCCTCTCTTGAGGTCAATAGGACTAGTTAGGCTCAGGTAAATTATTGCAGTATGAAATATCAATACAAAACAAGCCCAGTTTGACTCTCCATCCATCTCAACTTTGAGGGACTACAAAATATAGCATGGCTCTGTAATGTCCTATCTCATCAATTCTGGAATACTTGCAGTGACAAAGCCTCAGCCATCTCTATTAAAATCCTGGTAATTTTAGGTCTGACACTCATCATTATTTATTTATTTATTTATTTTTTTAGCTTTACACCATTGCTACTTATGAGTTACTCTTTTGAGGCTGTGAATAGTTCCCATCTGTATATCCTGACAATTAAGTTACTCATGAAAGATTATCATGTTCTCCATCCTAAGTTATAGATCTGGTTGTATATCACTTCTTATGGGTTCCTATGCAGAAGTCCCACAGAACCCAATGGTGGCATCATGAGTGTGGATCCAGAATGAATGCCTCATTCTCCAATATCTGCAACATTTCATGAGCGCTTTGCAATGCAGAAGCATTACTCCATTGGAGGTAGCATAAAAACACTAAAACCAGCATAGAACAGGTCATTTTTACCTTTTGTAAATAAAGAATGGTCCCTTTAAGCACAGCATAAAATTTCTTCCACCCTCTTCTTCCTCTGGGAGCTAAAAAGAAGAAAACCAATTTGTTATATGTTCCTGTTTATGACACTACTACTTGACTGTCAGTTTGGAAGAAGACTATGCATCACCATCATGAAAACCCACTACAGATATCCCCCGGCTAAACCAAAGGTTTCCCAGGTATGGTACTTTGGGCTTCTACCCTTATTAACTCGGGAATGCTGAACCACTTAAGTATCCAACACTCAACTGACATTCAAAAATGAGGTGAACCCTTCAAGTGCAAGACCCCTTAAGCCTTCACCTGAAGTCCAGCTGACCCCTTGATTTTCATTATTTCTCATTCTTGCTCAGCTTGACATCCATACCTAGAATTAGAAAAGTCTAAGTGATGAGTGTTTTTGTGGGAAACTCCACTTCAGCTAAGCAACCTGGAGATCACAGGGAACCCCCTGTTCTAGAGAGATGTGTAGGCTAAAGGCTCTGAAAATTGACACAGGCTTTGGATATGCAGGCAAACTGATGGGTATCTAGACAAACAGGCCAGACCACTAAGTTTTTCAATCTGAAATTCACTCAACATTTGTGAGGGAAATGTGTTTTGTTTATAGATCTTTGGGAGAACTCCTGGTCTTATGGCCTAAAATCTGGGTAAAACAGATGGCCAGGTTCAGCTGGAGGCATGTCTGGTATCTGTTGTCTCAGACCCAAATGCTGTATGCTAAGCTGAATCTCTATATCTCAGTTTATACCTTACTGTTCTGCTCAGTGGGCTTTGTGGGCTTTCTAGCTGATATCTCTAGCAATCACTGCTGACAGTGATATTCATGCATGCTAGATTGAGGATCAGCAATGCAGCTCTCTTCTAGATAATCACACTTCCTTTGTCTGTGATGCATGAACTGGTGGGCAGAGCTGCCAGCATGTTTTTGTTTAAAGCCCTAAGGATTTCTGTACCTCTTAGATGATCAAATCGAGATGGGAAGTAATTGGAGGCAGATAAGGAGTCACAGAGATTCCCAACCTTTCTTGCTTTGTTTGGTTATGCACCCAGACCAGCACATTCTTATTACTGCAATGTCCAGGTGTTAAGTGGATGCTTGGCACTAATTTAGCTCTTTTTGTGCCTGCTCTCAAGGTATTTTGCAGGGAGGGAAAGGTCATTAGATCTATTTAGTGCATAAGGAAACATGGGAGCAGGGAGGTTTATGTGACTCGCCCAGCAATATGGAGCATCTGCTGCAAGATAATGAAAGAGAAAGGAATGGGATGCCAGGCTCCTGATCTCAAGCCTAGTGGCCTATCATCTGTGCCCTGTTATCTTACCCAGTCTGTCTCTGTTGTCTCTTTTGAGTTGGGACTAGGTGAAAATACTGTAGCTTAGGTATTGGCTGATGTCAGTACTAGAGAGGAGAAAGGGAAGCAGTAATTCAGCCAGGTGCTGCAGGCTGGGGAAATGACTGCTCCTTAGAAACCTGGTTCATTTTCTTCCAGGGTAAGGGTATGAGACATATCACACCCTCCATATGCTTGCTGCATGGATCAAGTGACTGTGTATGTCATGGGAAAGGCAGTTGAGCTCTTCCCTTGTTCCTTCAAATATATAGTGATAGGAGCTTAAGCAATCAGATCTCTCTGCAGACATCTCTATATAAATGTATAGTGCTGCAGAAGGGACAGTCCACCATTGGCAGGCAGAGAAGAAAGATGCTAAGGCACTGATGGGAGAGGCTAACAAAAATACCCTTATACTTACTTAGAGACTGCCAAGAGAAGGGAGATCTTGGGCCATAACCTTATGTATTCATGGGCTTTTAATGGGCTTCAGTGACTGGGCCATTCATCTCCATTAACAAAAAAAAATCCTCAAAGGTTTTACTAATCACCAATAATTAAACATCAGTTTCCAAATATATTTTCCATTATCTTTCCTGTACTCCCAGTTGACATCAGTGTTACTTAGCATCCTGTTGCTAGTGGAACTTATGTATGTACAATGTGATGGCAGAATGTGGATGAGCAAAAGCCTCAGACTTGAGGTCTATATTCAGATTTTCTTCTACTTCAGCTTCTTTGGATCTGGATGAGGCCTTTAAAGAGGAAGAATCTAGAGCTGAACTTCCCCTATAGCTCAGAGTGCTGGGCTGTAGAGTCTTGGTTAAGTCTAGAATAGAAATGGGGACCAGCAATTAAACTTTGACTTTCCAAAGTCTGTGGGGATATGTCTGCAGTGATTTGGTTAAGACCTACTTCTTTAATAGCAGTGTTTGGGTCTCTGTTGTGTTACACAAGGGTGCATCTACATGTGCAATTAATGTGCCAGAATTTTCTGTGCTGAAAATTCAGGCTCATTAAAGCTTTTCCCGGTGCACGTCTACACATGTGCCCCCATCAGCAGCAAATTGAGTCTGACAGGAGCAATCCAGTCTAGGGCTGCTCCTGCCCTGCTCTGGCCCCTGCAGTAGCCAAAGGAAGCTTCAGGTTCCCTTGGGTGCCAGCCCTAGGCTGGCAGGGAGCACTGGGGCTTAGTCCCCAGCTCCAGAGGGTGGGGGTCAGGGAGGACAGAGATTGTGACCCTTCCTAATCTCCTCATGGCTGGGAGGCAGCTGCCCCACAGCCAGAACAGATCTCCTAGCCACATGGAGATCACAATAGGTCCCAATCTCCATATGGCTGGCAGGCAGTGTCCTGTTGAGCCAGGACACCTCCCTGTACCCAATGTGGCCCCCCTGCAATTTGCTCCCAGTCAGCGTTTACATGTGTGCTACTGCACATTAGTTAATGTATCTACACATACTAGAAAATGGTGTGTTGGACTAATATACTGCACACACATTGCTGCACATGTGTAGATGGTGATGCTTTACTGTGTGTTAGATTAGTCTAATGCTCAGTAAAACATCTTGTGTAGAGACACTTATAGGCTGAATCCAGATGAATAGGGGCTTGTGTTCTGTGGTGCCACACACTTCTTTGTGACATCACAAACTGCAGACGGGGAACATTAAAATGTGCCGCTGACTGCAAGTTGGAAGCATGGGGCCAAAATTTGCTACTGGGAAATTCCAGTAGCAAATACAAAGCACTAGGAAAAAATGCAGCATGGCCCATGCAACAGGAACGTCCACCCAAAGACATGGGGGCTTAATCATCCAGGGAGATGCTCTGGCTGCCTGCCAGAGTGTCTCCACTCCTTCAGTCATGCCCTGGCTTCTGCAGCACACCAGGAACTGGGAGGAGCTGGGCATGGGCAGTTTTCCTGAAGCAGGACAATTTGTCCCTGCACAAAACACACCTACAGGAGCATGTGCTGCAGCAAAAAGTATCAGCACAAATTTGTGCTGCTGCTATTTTTGTCGCTGCAAGCACATGCCCCTGCACATTGGGATGTGGCCAGAGGGTGCAGATACATAACACATTTACACCAAGGTA
Organism: Caiman crocodilus; assembly: GCA_030014935.1. Classification (NCBI taxonomy): domain Eukaryota; kingdom Metazoa; phylum Chordata; order Crocodylia; family Alligatoridae; genus Caiman; species Caiman crocodilus. Next base: position 1,490,780 of record JAGPOW010003447.1, on the reverse strand, counting down.
CTGTGCCTTTATACCAGTTTAAACGTGGAGCAGACAAACCATATGTAACTCTATACCAAAAATCACTGTGATTCAGTTTGAAGTTGCCATAAAAAATGATAGTACCATGCTCCAGTGTAAGTTACACTGATATAAATGTCTTCTGTCTGTAACTGTAGAGAATCTAACTGACTATCCTGGAGTAACCCTTTGCTTAAGTTCCCCCTGCTCCCCTACGACCTAGAGGCAACATGCACTCATTGGGTCTCTTACTTCAGGCTTTGCTGCCTAGTACACTGGTATACAAAAATAATGTAAATTGTGTGGATGTCAAAATGTTGTGTGTCTGGAACTTTAGTCCTGAGTCTAAGCTTCCCCATGGAGAAGTGCCAAGACAAAAGGGCCCTTGCTCCATTTGGAGCACTACATGGGCTCCATCCATTATTCAGGTAGGTCTGCAGGTATTTCCCCCTCTTCAGGCTCCTGGGCCAAGACTGCTGTTGTGGCTAGGTCTGTAGATGGGGGGGAGTTTCCAAGGAAAAAGTCCTCAGCCCTCCTGTCCCCACTTGGAACCAATGAGATCTCTCACTTTGTGTTATCACCACTTCTGGTAATTAAAACAAACATTCTGTTTGCTAGAAATCAGGTGGGGAAATAACTAAGTTGGATGGCAGAGTTCAATATATGCCAGGAAGAAACAGCCTATGTAAAGTATCATTACAGGATGATGTATCACTCCACCTTCAAAATAGGGTATTAAGTTCTGCGTGTGTCTTGTACTTTATTTTTGAAATTGGGCAAAATTAACTCAAAAGCGAACAGCAAGGGTCAAAATTACCAACCTTGCAAACCACGTCTTTACCTACAGTCCTCTATGATTCTTGCTAACTGCTTTTACCCAGGCGTGTGCCTGATGCTATACATACATTTTTTTACTGCAGGTTTTGATCAAATCAGTTTTCTCTTCTCTACATGTCCTTTAGTGCCATGTCAGACCAGATTCTGAACTTCTCTTTTCAATGTCTTAATACATACTTCTCTTTCCATCCATGTCAGCGTGGGTTTTCCGTGTGAGGACACCGTGCTTGTAGGTAATAGCATTCAGCGCTTGGGGAATGTCCAGGAAAGGATTGCTGCCATCAATGATTCTTGTCACTTTGGTATCATGCAATGCATTAAATTCACTTTATGTAAGTTAATCAATTATTATAGTGCTGTTTGAATAATAAAACAAGTCATTATTATATTTTTTTTTTTTTTTTTTTTTTTTTTACATAATGCTCACCTAGGAAATATAATGCATGCAGTCAAATTCCCCACTCATAAACACAGTTGAAGTCCTGTCAACTCAAATGGCATTGCACTGAGCATAATTGCAAACTGGCAATCTGTAACTGTCCTCATTATAGCTTTGTGACATTATTTAAACAAAGGAGGTGCTATGCTGGAGGTTGGTGACTTTTTGGGCAAAGTGCCAAAGACACTTGCAATCTTGACTTGTAAGTTGTTGGCATGCCAGAAGTGGATGATGGGGAAGCCACAAGGAGCCTGATCCTTGCTGTGGCAGCCCTAGCCCCTTTCCCACCGTCTGCCCCAAAACATGCACACACCCAAGGCACGTGTACTATTTGCAGCCTTCTAGCTGCCTGCCACAGCCAGCACAGGCTCTGGGCAAGCACCTACTTGCTGCCACAGAGCCCAGGCTTCTTGCAGCATGCAGTGGAGAAATTGCAAGTAGCTGCACTAGGGTCCGTGGAGCCTTGGCCTGGCTCACTGCTGGCAGTGGGTGCATGTGTGCCTTGAGATGGATGGAGGGGAACAGGCTGGAGCTGCACTGCCACAACAATGATTGGGCCCCTCGCAGCTCTCTTGCTGTTCACCCTTTGGCATGTGTATCAAGCAAACTGCTTTTACATGCTCCACACTGGCACATGTGCCAAGGGTTGCCTTCCCCTAGGCTAGACATTATCAGACAGGTGTCAGGCTGGAATGCTATTCCTAGCCATGTAGTCCTGCATGTGTGGGTGACTACATGTACAGCCTGAGCATATGCAGTGGTAAAAAAACGGAGGAGAAAAATCATATATACCCTGCCATACTTCTCTCCAAGAACTCAGTGGCTAGGATGTTAACCCCGCAATGCAGAGGCCCTGATGCAGAGTTGGTTCAAACCTAGGTCTCTCTGATGTCTTAACAGAGCACTTTGATGGTCTAATGGTCAGATATCAGTCCAGCTCTCTTCTAGTGCTCCTTTTCAAGCTGGGTGATACATGGGAGATATATGGGCATAAGAAGAGCCAGAGGATGCATGACTATGAGGTGGCTGCTGATCTGGCAGGATGGGAGCCTGAGTTCTAGTTGGCCCTTGCTTTCAATGACAAAGAAGGTACCCCCTGCTCTGCCCTTTGTTTATTTTCCCCATGGACTATATTAGCAGCTCAGCTTCAAAAGGAGTGTTGGAAAAAGAAGTAGATAACATCTGTCCTATGATATGGTGTCTAGAGTACTCTGTTGGCTTGTCAGTCAGGAAGACCAAGTTCAAGCCCCCTTTATGGGACAGGGGGGAAAGTACAAAAACCTACAGCTTCCCAGGTGACTGTCATAGCCATTCAGCTATAGAGGCGAAAGGCACATCCATGCAGTCCTTTTCCACTCTTGGTGCTAAGTTGGGAAGTCATGTTTTTTGCTTTTGGGCTTCTCAGGCCACTATGTGTTCACAAGAGGTATATATATGTGCCTTGACTACAACTATGAACGCCCAGTCTGCACAATTAGTCACATACAGTTGTTCATGTGTGCAGGTCAATATGTCCAAAAATAGAATGCCAAACTGTGTAAGTGCCATTTTTGATACTGAGAAGACCAAAAAATGCCATATAGATCACCAAGTCTGGACACTTGGATAACCAGGAAGGAAACAGATTTCCAAGTATTGTTTTACCCGATTCTTTCAGGAGCAGTTCTCCAACATTACCCAGGTTTAGAGGGCTGTGTTGTCTCTCCTACTTTTTAAAATAAGTGTAATGCCAAGTACACAAGTGTAAACCTTCCTCCTGTCTGGGTGTTTTCTTAGCTGGTTTGGATAAAGTAAGAATGAATTCAAACTCTAAACAAAACTTTACTGCAGTTCATGGTTGAGAAACAGGAGCAGGAAGCAACAGTATTTCTGCGGACAGCTTCAGTGCATGAAGTTAGAACTACCAAAGTCTCCTGCCTCCAGAGCTTTGGTACTTTGAAGAAACATCCAAACAGATGGTGACTTCCTCCACTTCAGCTGTTTGAAATAGAACTTGCTAGAAAATGCCAATTATTTTGAAAGAATCTGAATGTCACTTTTGCTACATTCCCCTGTCCCTCTCTGAACCTCTGGATTTCAGGTTCTTTGAAAGCTTGCCTGTCTGATGGCAATTAAGCTTCCTTATAGGGCAGGGTAGCTGTGGATCCTGAGCCCACAGCCTTCTTACAAAGACCTATCTTCCACATGTTGGGGTTGTGTGCAAGGCCAGCCGGTCCTACCCTGGAGAACCTGTGGCTGCAAGTCATCCTGCAGCCGGGAGGACCCCTGTGGCTGTGAACACTTCTAATCAGTGCCACAGCAAGGTGGGGCATGTGGTTGCCACCACTCTGCGATGCCACCATTGCCACTGGCTTCACATCCAGCCATTTGCCACCTCCTGCCCCCTGCTTCTTTGCATCAGGGGGCCCCAAAACTGTATGTTGCAGCGGGCCCCAAAAATTGTGGTCCAGCCCTCGTTGTGTGTCTGGGTGCAATAGTGTTATTTCAGCCTATTACAGACTTTATGGAGAGAGGGGGCAGGGTTTTTAGGTGTCAGGGTAGTAAGGGTGTCAGATGACTCAGGGGAAGTAACAAATGGAAGCCAGATCTGGCAATGATGAGGGGTGGTGTTATTTGCCACAATGGTAGGAATGAGGAGGAAGCAGACAGCCTGGCATGGGGTCTGCTAAGCCCATGTGAGTATGTGCTCAAAACTTGTCTCTGCTACCACACCAAGAACTCCTTGCTCCATGGAGTATTTGTCTCAGTGCAGAGAAGGCAAGAGATCTCTCATGTTACAGCTAGCTTCCCTCTAATAAAGCAAGAAACCCTGCAGCAAGGCAACATCCACCTCACCTTCCTCCCAGATCAGACTGATACAAAGGGAGGGACAAAGAGAGTGCATGGAAATGGGAGGATGGGTGGAGAAGAAAGACCTCAGAAAAACCCGTGTAATCCAGATGGGAGCTAAACTGTTCTAGCATTTGGCATTTCCCCATGCAGGGGCTCTCTTTCCCCATGTCTGCTGTGTGGGTGAAAGGTTCCACCTCCCAAAAGCTGGGTGTTTTGCAACAATTGTATAATCGCCTGACTCTTCCTGTATTCAGCTGAACCAGCTGCACTTTCTCTGAACTCCCTTATATAAATTTTCTTACCAGATGCCAGTGCATTTCAGCTGCCTTAGTGGAGCTGGATGGTTCCCTCTAGTGACTAACTTATGGTAATATTCTTGGTTCCTTTCTGTTGAACATCAGATGCTAGTCGAGGCCAATCTTTCTGGTAGATGTGCCACAAAAAGCCCTGCATATTCCTTTGGTAGAGGTGGTACTCCAGTTCCTTTCCCATACCTAATCAGCTGCTCTGCTGTCTGCTTCCTGCCCTGTGCTCGCAAGGATTTTTGTGATTTTTTTTTTTTTTTTTAATTGGACCAACTCTATTGTTGGGAGAGGGCTTTTGCCACATTAGGAATATACCTCTACATTTGCTGACTGAGATGGGAAACCAAATAAGAGTTTGCATACTAGGCAACATTTCTTTACATTCCTATTTTCCAGCTGCATTATTTGATTGCATCATACCATAGATTCCCCAAATCAACCAACTTTGTACACTGTAATGGGCCAGAGGACATTGTTTTGAAGGAGTATTAGTAGCTGTGCAAATTTTTCCTGAGTTACCCTCTGGTGGTTCTTGACAGAATATATTTCCAAACTTGTATTTAGTGGTTAATCACTAGACAATGTGATCATCTTGACTGAGAGAGGGTGCTGCACACTTCACTCCAAACTGCATGGAAGTTATGGCCTGACTGCTGGTAGTTCCATACACTCAGCTCACATCAAAGTCAACAGGAACTGCATGTGGCCATACTTCCAGAAGGTCTTAGCACAAGTGCATAACTGCAAGAAGCAGCTGGCAAGGCAAAGGGAAGTGGACAGAGGCCAAACAGTTACCAGAGCCTAGTAAATTTATGAGCTGGATTACATGACATGGTTGCTTGAAACAGGAGGGGTCTGGACTCAATAACCCAGGAGGCTCTTTGCAATGCCATGTTCCTTTGACTAGATGTAAACAAGCTGTTGTCTGAAGATGGTCCCCCAAAAGAATAGAGAGTTGTTTGCTGACCTTTAAAGCCCCACGCCTACAAGAAGTTTCCCACAGGACAAACTATGTATCCATGTTGGAGCCCATATAAGTCGATGGGTCTTGCCTTGTACATTCAGACCACAAGTGAGCTTAGTTTATAAAGGAATGGAATTTAAATTAGAGAAATGAAGCAGAGCTTGGGTATGGGTGTTGCAAAATGTATTATAATAATTATTATATTAATCATATACAGCATTTTATTAACGTATACACTACATGGTCATGATAGGTGATATGATTATGGTATTAACTGTTCTGAGATTTATCATCACAGTTAGTTAAACTGCATCCAATTCCTACCTGGGTATACATCAGGAAAATAACTCCAGGTGCCTCAATTGGTGGGGACTGAAGCTTATTTCCAAATGGACACGCTTCTGTGGTGTGACTGCAATATAAACCAAGCTCACATGGAAGAGAATATAATTGAGTGACTAACGTAATCCTCAGATTTAGAGCTTCTCTGATCAAAGACCACCCATATTTAAGTGTTTGGAAAGTAGGTGGCACGTGGTGGGTGCTGTTCCAAATCACTCAGTCACTCAAGTAATCACCTCCTTTACATGAGGCCTCCTGCAGAAACAACAGCACAGGCGTCTATTCCTAGTGAGCATCATCTAGGCACTTGGATGCTGATGGATGCCTTATGCAGGTTTCTGATACATAAATAAATCCAACCGTGGGAAGGGGCAGTGTTCGAGGCCCCAGGAACTGGACAGGTACATTTCAAAGCTGAAAAGGAAATGTTTGTATTACCAAGTAGCTAAAAAAATCAGACCTTGTTCCTTCAGGATGGCAGTCACCTCTCCATTGGAGTTGCTCGAGCAAGGGTGTGTGCTTGTGAGTGGGTGAAATGCATTGCTGTGCAGAGTTGGGCAAGCCTGAACTGCCACCTATGCCCTCCACTGGCCAAGTGTATGGGGTTTAATTTCAGAGGTAATCTTCCTTGTTGGAGCATGTCCAGAGCCAGCCTGTGTTAATGATGCACTTTCCTAAATCCTGGTGCTGTCTACAGCTATTAGAGAAATGATAGTGCCTCTGGAGTTAGATAATACTTAGAAGCGATACTTACATTGCCCACTCCAGCTTCTCATTTTTTATTGAGTTATACAGCGTCTGAAACAAGAACATAATATTAGCCCTTAGCATCTCCTCCAAGAACTTAATCTTTCTGTACAAACCTGCTGTAGACCACCTCTGTGCCACAAGACATTTTCAGTGAGCTGCCCAAGTACTGATTTGTTCCTGGACAGCTGTTTGAAATATCAGAGCAGCCAACTATTGTAATAGAAAGGCACGAGAGTGAGGGTCACTCTGGATTCATGCTCTAAGTGAATACCTGGCCATTCAGGTGGGGAACAGGAATTAGGGTGTGGTTGGCTATAGAAACTGGCATGTCCTAACCACTCTTGCTTGGTGGGGCAAAAGGCCTAAACAGACCTTTGGCCTGCCTCTCCCAAATGACAAAGACAGCACTGCAGACTTGGTCTGGTGAAGGAAGAAGTCCTGAGCAGGGTTAGATGCACAGCAGGTGTAGGGATCTCTGCTGCAGATCTCAACAGCAAAACCATGCAGGTCAGCCCTGCCTTCCAGTCAGAGCCTACAGGCTCTGTGACTTGGAGCTGCTCCTGGGTGAATTCCCATCTCCTCAAAGGCTGTCAGTGGCTTTCCCACCCCAAGCCAAAGTGCAGGGAGGGATATTTGAAATGACCCAATAGTAAGTGATGAACCCCTAGCATAGAGTGAAGATGGCAGAGCCCAGACCATCACATATATTAAGACCCTGCATGTTTCAAAATGGCCACTGGGACACTTTATCTAAAGCTCATTTGAGGAGGTTCAGATAAAGTGCTCCTGTGGCCATTTTGAACACCCAGGGGCTTAATACACATGACGGTGAGGCAAAATGTTCTAATTAGAACATGGAGCAGACTCAATTAATTGAGTCTACTCTGATGCATTCTAATTAGAATGTGAACAAGCATGCCTATAGGCACCCTGGCTGACTCCATGTTTAAATGTCTAAGTCTGCTGCTCATCTACAAAGTGGGCATGTGTAGGCTACAGCTACTACCGTGCATGCTCAGTCTGCTTGCCAACATAGTTGTCACATGTGTAGGACTGCATGTCCAGAGACAGAATACCCCTGGATACATAAGTACTCTGTATACATCTCAAAATGGCCACTTAGATGACAAGGAAAAAATAAAATGCCAGTCTGAGAACTGGCTTAGGACAATGAAATTTAACACCTGAAACTAGGCTCTAGAAGCAGGTGACCTACATTCTGCTTTTGGTGTTTGACATTGGGCAGTTCTTTGTGAGTCAGGTTCCCAGTGCGTGAATTGGGACAGTGGGGTCTGACTACCTTACTGGGGTGCTGAGAGATCTAAATACCTAAGGTTTACATACACCATGCCAGAAGCTGAGATGGAATTAAGGCAGCAGTTCTCAATCTTTTTCAGACTAAAGGCATCCTCAGAAAATGCCAGATCTTAGTTTTTATTTGTTTTGTTTTTTTACTACAGGAAAATAACACAGCAATTCTTCTGTTGCAAAGAATTTGGAAAGACTATAACAGGTCATGATTTCATATTTGGAATTTCTGGGTTTCTCTTGTAAATCATGTTTATACACTTAACAGTGCTAGCATTGTGCAGTGCCCTGCAGCACCTTGAAAGCATCTCAGGGCAGTCCAGGCTCTCCTCCTTGAGCTGAACCTAGTAAAACATGTGGCCTCTAGAGGGCACCTGGAAATGTTCCTTCTGGCCATCATACTTGAAACTGCAAGCACAGAGCTAGCTGGCTTTCATTCCCCGGCAACGTCTGTGCAAAAAATACTCCATTTCAGGCTGCTAAAATGTTTGCAACAGATAACACTGTTGTTTGGGTTAATTTATCTGAAACAGAAAAAGTGTTCATTGTAGCATGTACAACCTTCTTTTCCCTGCAACTGAATGTGTTGTGTTTAACGAAGATGGAGGTGTTTGCAGGGAATGGTACATTTGCGGGCTGGCTGTATTCATTTGGGTGTATTGTTCTGTGCTCAGACATATGGTGATGCAAGTCTGCTAACTACAAAAACAGACAGTTATGCTTTGGTAGTTTATGAGGCAGGAAAGGAGTCAACTAGTATGAATAAAAATTGTGCAGGAAACAGACCTTCAGTGACTTATTCTAACAGGCCAAATTGTTTCAAGGTTTAGGTACTGGAGCTGATAAAATTGTTCTTCTAGTGGAATAGTTTTCCAGTGGAAAATACTACTAATTTGATTGCATTAGAATATTCCTTGGGAATGTGCCTGTTTTGTGGAAAATTTTATGGAAAGAAAATGGCATGCCTACTTGCCAGATCATCAGCAGGTGAGAGGGCTGGACTATCTATCTCCCCAGCTCCCTCCCTGCTCCACCTGGCTGATTAGCTGTACCTGTAGGGAGGTATGGATTTGGAGGAGTTGGTCTACCAGAATGAGACTGACGGGGTAGCTGGGCAGTCTCAAGTTGTCTAAAAATGTGTTGCTTCTTCCAATATAGAATTTTTCAAAACCACTTGTTCTGCAGAAAATGTCACATTTCTGCCATCTGTTTTGATTCAGGGCAATGTTCTTTAAAAAAAATCCAGCATTTTCTGGGGAACAGAAAATATGGTATGTGCTCAGCTCAGTTTGAGGCATTGTTGTTTTAGTTGTGAGGGCTATAAAATTTGAAAACATCCTGAAAGTAAAACATATAAATGGTACATATAAATGGAACCTGGATGGAGGGCCTGGTTAAAATGGCTCTTGCAGTTATGTCTCTGTGGTTCAGTAGCAAGGATATTTAGATTAGGAGCCTGAACAACTGTGACACTGACCTGCTGTATTAGCTTTCCCCTCTGGCTTCTGTTGTCCATCTGAACTTTTGGTTACCTAAAGTGTAAATTCTTCATTCTCTGCCTATGCACAGCTCTTAGTACAATAGAGCCTATCTCTAAGTTGGGACTTTTAGGTATTACCATAAGACGTCATCCCTCTCTCTTTATATCACATTACCTTCAGCAAATCCTTTGCAAAGTCTTTCCCACTGTTTAAGCCATCCAGGTTTGCTATAAATTGTTGGCATGACATCTTCTTTCCAATATTCTGTAATACACAGTAGTAGATCATTACATCCTAGACAGTTTTTAGTTAAATCAAACAATTTTTAAAGACAAGATTTGAGAGATTTATTTGAAGGGAGCTGGGTCTGACCCAATGGCCCAAAGCTTAATGCTCAGGAATGCTGTGTTTCTTTCATTATATTTAAATACTCTTGCTGGGCTCACTATTCTTGTCCCTGGTATTTGAAACCTGAACTTTAATGCAGTATCTCAAATAGCTTCTTTCATTATAAAGGGCTGAGCCCAAAGCCAATTGAATGAGAGGTAATTTTTGCAAAGGAAAGTGGGCATTAAGGCCCATCATCCCAATGTGTTGAGTAGCACTCATCTTTTGGCCCTGATGGAAATGAGTAAGGGGCAGGGCAATGAGAAATCTAGACTATTGTTTCCATCTTCTGGTGGCGCTAAGAACCTGCAGCATTTCTGGTGAGAACTGTTAGACAATGCAAAGGTTGTGACTATGTAAGATCTTCTGTTATTGAGATCTAGCAATGTGGAATACAACAGGCTTTGTTGAAAGATTCAGGCAGGTTAGCCCCAGTGACCGAGGCTCCTACATAGACTAATAGGGCTGTCTGCTGTGGTTAGCCGGTGCTATTTTTCAGCAATGTATTCCATCTGGAAAATGAAAAAACACAAAGCTTATTGTTCAGAAGCAATGACAAGGATGATGACTGGTTGGGTGAAATCTGTGTGTCCCCCTTCAGAAGGACTAGGTAAATCAATGTAGAAAGATGAGTCACTGAATTTAAGTCAATGTTGGCCAAAGAGAAAAATCTCTAAGAACAAACAAATATGTCATCAAAAAATGGTCTCTCTATGCAATCAAACCCAGGGAGCAGCCCCCAGGCACTTGTTTTTGAATTAAGCACTTGAATGTAATGTAAGCTCATAAAACAATAGCAAATTAGGAAGCTAACTGGGAACTTGTTGACTCCCTGGAGGTATTCATCTCTGTGCATGGCATTCAAAGCTCCACAGCTGTCACTACTTCCAGCTCTGAGCCCCTTTTGTCCACAGCATTAGGTAGTACCATGTGGGCAGGCTTTGGGATTAACATGTCTAGTTTTGCCCCTTGCTGTCTCATTAACTGCAGCTGAATTGAGGACATATTTCTCTTTTAGCTCCTCTGGTTGTTGGTGCCACATTTGAATGACTCTGTCTGATATTCCTAATTATGCATACTATCAATACTAGGTTTTGGATTAGTTGGTACCCCAGAGAGATCACAGAAGAGAGAAGTAAAGTACTGTAACAAATCTGCAGCCTCTTAGGACATTGCTGTCATCATTGTGCTGAACACTACAACCATACAGACTCCCATAGCAGTCATGGGAATGCATCTTACATCCTCTTGTTCCAAAGCATGTGCCTGTGTTGTCAATCATGGGTACCTAAAATTAGGCTCCTAAGTACATAAAACTCAAATAAAAGAGACTTGATTCCCAGAAAGCTTAGAGCCCAGCAGCTGCTCACATTTAAAGTAATACTGAAAAACTGAGTTCTTATTTAGGAGCTTAAATTTAGACACTCATATTTTAACACTCATGGCTCCAGGCCTCTGCTTGCTTTTTCTAATGGACTTCTAATAGTACAGGAGATAACAGAAGTTAAGCAGTGCTGTTTCTGTTGAGCAGAGGGCAATGGGATGCACACACATGTGCTTGGAGGTGAGTTAGTAGGTTAGAAACAGCCACTGGAACAAATGTGTGGGTGGAGGTGAGGAAACAAAAAGAGAGGGAGAGGGAGAGAGAGGCAGGGGCATAATACTGATGAACTTCCAGGAGAGGACGATGTTACTGGTGGCCCTGAAATATTGAATACCCTTGCACAGGGAGGACAGGAGTGTAGGCAGTAGGCTTGCTGAATCAGCTTAGGGTATTCATATTACGGTTCTTTCCGCTTGCTCTGTGCGCAACAAACATTTTTTAGCCAAGACAAAGCCTGTAGCAGCATTGAGGAAACCAGTCATTTCTTGAGTTACTGAAGAGGATGAAACCATACATCTATTCCCATTTTCACAACAAAAAAGGCGCTCTAGGAACCTAAGGCAGGCTCCTGGCAACATTAATTGACAAGGACTGGCTGTTTGAACTCCTCCACTATAATGGGCCAGATTCAGTCCAGGTGCCAGCAGGCTTCAGTGAAAGCTATGCTTGCTTATGGCAGGTCTGAATTTGGTCTGTCTCTCTGGGTTCCTAATCCTGCTTCATGTGTATAATGAAATAAATGAAACTACCTTCCTGAATTGAGTCCTCCATATAAGTGATTGCTTACACAGTTTAGAGAAACAGATATCCCTGAGTAACTATCTAGCCATAAGTATCAGTTTATATGCACCAATAAACATGGGTCAATGAGAGGAAGAGAATACTGGAGGCCTGTCCCACAGTCAAGTGTGGATCATAACTAGGAAAAAGGAAATTTCACCCAATCCTACATGTTCGTGAACCTGAAGAGGAGAGTGAATAATCACCTGAAGTGAACTATTCAGTTCTATACATAGCTATGAACCCAATATATGTTGCAATAGCTAGTTAGCTAGATCATGTCTGAATCTCCTCTCACATATTCAGTGGAGTGCTATTCATTCTGGTGTAAGTAGAATAAGTCCCAAGCTTGTTTCTTGGGACAGCTTGGATAATTATGTGCCCTTCTACAAAGAGCTGATCAGCCTAAGATGCCATGACTAAAATGAGATCAAGTATCATCAGTTGCTCCTTTCTTCCCTAGGTAATGTGGGCCACGTGTAAGGGTCTACCCAACTCGAGTAGGTGGACAGATGATTTTGTGGGCAGATCATGGTCCCAGCCACCATTTTCACAGGCTTATTGTGGTGCCTCCCATTTCTGATTGGGCAAAGGGTCCCAGTGGCCCTGCCCCCCAGTGCTGATTGGCCTAGAAGGCTGTCTGTCATGCAGCCCAGCCCCCTGCTGCTAATTGGCATAGGGGAGCAGGACTGCATGATTGGCAGCCCTCTCAGCAATCAACAGCAAGGGGCAGGGGTGGCAGACATCTTTCCTGCTCACCTTCAAGCTGGCAGCCTGCTTCGTGCCAGGCTGCATGGCTGGGAGGACTGCTGGCTCCCACTGAGGAGCCAGCATTTTATTTTTAGTAAGATTTTTTTGGGGGGGTTCCCCATGGATTTTGTGGAGATTGCCCAATTTCACGATTTCTGTACACTCTGCACGATCGTGATTTGATTAGGTACCTAGCTATGGACCTGCTGTATAACCTTTTGCTAAGGAAACTGAGTCATGTTCATCATTAGGTGGCAAGAAGAAGAAATAAGCAAAAGAACTGATCCACTGGTAGATCAGCAAAGGTGTATTGTGGCCCCAATTTGGAAAGTTCTTTGCTCAGAAGAAAAATGAGGCAATTGAGACATAGCTAGAAGCTGAATATAAAGATGCTCCTGCTAGAGCAATGCCCCCTCTATTCTTATCTATGTTTGGTCTTATGGCAGACAAGTTTTAAAGTGAGGAGGTCTAAAACTAACCAACACATCATCTGAAAAAGGCAGGGTCTTACTATATTTCCTGTAGTTTGAAATCTTTTCTCAAGGGGGGTTCACCTTGAGAGGCTTCTTATTTCACATAGTTTGATTTCTTACCACTCCTAGATGCTGCTTGGGTTCAGGGAGCTCCAGGGGAGAAAATTCTTGGATCAGAGTGTGGTTTTTATGAAGCTCTGCCTGGTAAGACTATCACAAAAGTACATGAGGCAGGTGTCTGGCAATGCACACTACAGAAGTTGTATCCTGACCTCTCAGCCATGTGGTACTCTGGGGTCTTCTGCCCCTTCTGGCACTATAGCACCTATAATGTGTCATCTTCTGTTCCTAGCAACAGCTGCAGTTTCTGTGCACCTGGTGGGCTTGCCTGAGTGTTGAAACTCAATAAGAAGATGTGATGGAACAACATGGCTTCCTTGGCTTTTCCCAAAATGCTCCAGGCAATCAGTGGAGCAACACCAATTTACTTCAGCCAAACATCTGGCCTGTATGGACTTTTGCCTCTGTAATTTGGAAAGCAGCAGTGGGTCATTTTGCCATCCCATTTTATATATGGACAAACCCAAATACTTAGAAGAGACCTAGCTTGTTGAGAAATTGACAGAAGAGTGGGGAATAGATCTCACATCACTTGCCTGCCAGCCCTTGGCCTTCTAGAATTCAAAATGGAAGAAGATGATGAATAAGACTGGGGAAGCTAAGCAGGGCAATCATACTAACTATAGACTAAATATATCCATGAGTCTTTACTGTGAGGGATTATAGGGAAATGGTCCCTCCATGGGAAATCAGCGGAGTCTTCACCAAAATGAATGCTTCTAAGGAGGTATGGAACAATTCTGGAAATACAGGCCCACAGAAGGCCCCTAGCACCATAAGGCTTGCAGGAATTTCTGTGCCACCACATGTGTAGCTGAAGGGGACAGGGATGGGTAGATGCTTGCCTAGTGGACCTATGGAAAAGTGCAGGGAAAGTGGAGTCCATAGATGTTATTTCAACCTGAAGGCTATAGTTAGCTGTGACTGAGTGGCTCTGCTGATGTGGGGGTTACGGTCCTTGGAGAATTTATGGGTATGAACCCTTCAGATGAGCTTTATGCTAGAGACAAGGTGAAGCCTAAGGACCAGCTGAGATTTAGCCACAAAGCTTGAAATGAACAAAGAGTCTGAAAGTTGGCATCTTCTCTGCTTGTTTTACACCAACGTGACACTGCTGAGTTCAATGGAGTTACTCCACAGTGGGCACATCTACATGAGATGCTACATCATCGTAATGATGCACTACAGTGATGTAGCTCATTGCTATGGTGACGTAGTGTCAGCAGGTACAAACCGTGACACCTGCACTACATTGCCATAGCAATGAGCTACCTTGTTATAACACATCGCTACAGTGACGTAACTGCTAAAAATAACCATGTCCCACCAGGACTGCAGAGTAACGGCTGTTACTACGCTGTCATTTAGTACTTCCCAAAGCAAGAACTAAATGCCACAGTAACAATTGCACCATAGGGGGCACATATAGACCTGCCTAATTATATCTATCTCTCTATCCATTGATCTATGAAAAACCTAAAGGACACCAATAGGCTGAAATATGACAGATTCCTGAGTCACACAACTGTGAGCACAAATAACTAAATAGGGAAATATGCACAGTAAATTGCCCAATTTACATAGATAGACATGGTGACTGCACATGCAAATTACCATACTTTTTGTGTGAACATTTACATTTATTGAAAAAAGCTAATTGGTTTATTATTCTGTATGTGTCTTTGTTGGACACTGTGCTGTACACTACAAAGATAAGGAAAGCTCAGTCCTAACCCAAAGTATTCCGAATCTAGATCTGAGAAACAAGACAAGTCAGGCATAGAACCTGTTTTTGTGGGCCTCAGGCAAGCCAGGCTAATGAAGACTAGGCCCATGTAAAGCAGTGGTGGGCAAAATATGGCTTGCAGGCCAGATCCAGCCCACCACCAGATTGTAACTGGCCCATGTGTGCCCCTGTGGTGCTCTGCATGGAGCTGTGTCCTGCTCACTCTTGCCTGGGGCAGCCTGTGTCATGCTGCTGCCTGCATCTACTGATTGCACTGCCCTAGCATCAGCCCCAGCCAGCACACATAGCTTCCCACCAGAGCTGCTGCTGCTGCTGCTGCTGCTGCTGCTGCTGC
>JAGPOW010003447.1:1441624-1465692 GCA_030014935.1 Caiman crocodilus | reverse complement strand
GAAGGAATCCACAGCATACATACAGGCTGGGGAGTTCCCCTCTTGAAAGCACAGAGGCGGAAAGGGATCTTGGAGTCATTATTGACTCCAAGATGAACACGAGCCACCAATGCCAGACTGCAGCCAGCAAAGCCAGCCATATCTTGTCATGCATCCAAAGGTGCATCTCAAGCCAGTCCAGAGAAGTAATAGTCGCCCTCTATGCAACTTTGGTGAGGCCGCAGTTGGAGTACTGCATCCAGTTCTGGGCGCCGCACTTCAAAAGGTATGTGGCCAGCCTGGAGAGTTTAGAGGAGGGCCACCCACTTGGTGAGAAGGCAGCAGGACAGGCCCTATGAGGAGAGACTGAAGGACCTGAGCCTGTTTAGCCTCAGCAAGAGGAGGCTGAGGCAGGACCTGGTTGCTGCCTACAAGCTCATCAGTGGAGATCAACAGCAAATAGGCAGAGCCCTTTTCTCCCCAGCACCACCTGCGGTGACAAGGAACAATGGTAATAAGCTGATGGAGAATAGGTTTAGGTTAGAGATCAGAAGACAATATTTTACAGTTTGGGTGGCCAAAATCTGGAACCAACTTCCCAGGGAAGTGGTCCTTACCCCTACCTTGGACAAATTCAAGAGGAGGTTGGATGATCACCTGTCTGGGGTCTTGTGAATCCAGCATTCATTCCTGCCTGTGGCAAGGGGTCAGGGTAGATGACCTGTTCAGGTCCCTCCTGACCCTAGTGATTATGAAACTATGAAACCGAACTATGAAGGCCATGTTGCAGAAATGCATACAGGAAGATCTAAAAAGATGGGATCAGATATAAACTCTGTTAATGTTTGCAATACAAAAGGCTCCTCAAGCCTCAACCAGATGTTCTCCTTTGGAACTGGTGGATGGGTATCAGCCCAGGGGCCTACTGAACATGGTCAGAGAAGACTGGGAGCAACAACGAGTCTTGGGGGATCAAGTCTCTGGGCACCTCACAGAACTTTGGCAATGGTTAATCAAGCGTAGAAAAATAGTGGAGGAAAACCTCTAAAGAGCCCAGACTAAGCAAGAATCTTACTATGATTGCAAGGCCTGAGAGTGCACATTTAAAGCTGGGGACAGGGTTCTGCTATGCTACCCAACCAGAATGGCTGACTTCTGTCAAGGCAGGGTCTCTTTGAGATATTGTGCCAAGTTGGGCCAGTGGATCATGAGGTCATCCAACCAGGGTACTGTCTACTCTGAAAGATATTTCATATAAATCTGTTAAAAGAGTGGCACAACCACAAGGGTTTCCTAATAACCCCTTTCCCAGACAACTTAGAATTGGGATTGTCACCAGAGAAGCCTGACTCTGCCAGAGAAGCTACACTGGGTGAGCAACAAACTTTGTACCATGGCGGTAAGTCCCAGGTTTATTACAAGAATATTCCAGTGTATTTTGCATGTAACTCAGGCATGCAAAGGGGGTAGTGCACAAGATCACCAGCTCTCCAGGTCATGTGGTTAGTGAAACCTGGTTTAGGATTTCACTGCATTTATATGCAGGAACTACAGAACATGCTGGACAGGGGAATTATCAGAGAGTCCAGAAGTCAGCAGCAAAGCCCCCTTGTGGTCATCCCTAAAAAGGATGGGTCCCTATACCTGTGTATAGATTTTAAAATGGTCAATGCAGTGGTTAAATGTGATGATTTTCCAATGCCCTGCTTGGGCGAGATGATTGAACAAAATAGACAAGTTAAGTTCATAACCACTTTGGATATGATGAAAGAGTATTGGAAGATCTCCATGGCTGCAGAAGACCATGAGAAAATGGTCTTTGGCATCCCATGGGGATTATTTGAATTTTGCCACATGCCGTTCAGGCTGCGTGTTGTGGCCCCCACATTCCAGTGCTTAATGGATTATCTACTAACCCCATATTAAGCCTACACCTAAGTGTACATAGATGATGTGATTATATTATCAGAACACTGGGATCAATACATGGAGGCCTTACAAAAGGTACTCCAAGCGCTTTGGGGAGCCAGATAAACAGCAAATCCAGGAAAATGTAGGCTGGCCTAAAAAAGAAACTCAGTATTTGAGTTTTCAAGTGGGACAAGGGAAGATACAGCCATTAATGCACAGAATACAGGATTTAAAAAATTATAAACAGACAACAACAAAAGCAGGTCAGGTCCCTCATGGGTCTCGTGAATTACTGCCATAAATGAATTCCCCCCTTTTTGGAAATAGTGGCACCCATGATGGACTTCACTAGGTCTAATGTGCAATACAAGATTAAATGGAATCCAGAAATGCAGAAGCCATTTGAACAAAATAAAATGAGTCCTGTGCCAAAAACTGGTCTTGTATACTCTGGATTTTAACCAAACCTTTATTTTACAGATGGATGTATCAAGGGTGGCCCTTGAGGCTGTTTTGACACAAGAAAAAGAAGAGATCAAGCGTCCAATTGTGTATGCCAGCTAAAAGTTACTAGAACATGAATCCTTAGCTGTTAAATGGGCTGTAAACCAGTTTTGCTATTAATTGTTGGGGAGAACCTTAATTCTGGTCACAGACTATGAACTACTTAGGTGGCTCCAGTCTGCAAATCAGATAATGCATGCATCACTAGATAGGCGCCGGCACTACAACCTTTTCGTTTTATAGTCCAACACCATCCAGGCAAGAAAAACATTGTAGCAGACTTCCTCTCATGCAAAGATGAAGAGCAGGTGCCAACCATATTACAAACTTGGATACACCAGGGTACAGAGTAAAAGGTAGCAAGTGCTCCCACCAATCTAAAGGTGGGGGTCTATAGCAGGTGCCAGGCTGAGCCCCATACTCACTGGGAAGATGGCAGGCTTCTTAGGTGGCTGATTCCTAGCTGGGCTCACTGAGAAATGGTGAGCCACACTCCAAAGGCATGCTCTGCTGTGCTGCTGAGCAGACAGCCAGCATGCAGCAGACACCTGTCAGGCCCTGCGCCCAGGCTGGGGGAGGGTCAGAGCTCCAGCCCTGTGGGAGCACAGGCTGCTACCAGAGAGGAACGCAAAAAGCAGACACAGGAAGCACCTCCTAGGGCCAGGAGGTGGCAGGTGCAGGGGATAATGAGCTCATCTGAAGCTCTCAGCACCTGCCACCAGCAGTGGGACACATAGGGGCAAGCCAGAGACAGGGATGGCTCAGACCAACCTGGAACTTCTTATGAAAGGCTGTGTCAACCCCAAGAGAACAATGATGCAGGCCAGTGGCCAAAGGAAAGGCCAAAAAGCAGGCATAGCCATTTGAGTTATATTAGTTTATTTTTTTCTTTACACAAGCCAAACCTCACTGACACTGGAACTCCAGCAAAATACAGAGGACTCAGCTGAGAGACACTCTGTGGGCAACACAGTCCCTTTTCATCCCTGACTCTTTCTGGCCAAGCAACAAGGGCATGTGCCTGGCACGGCCCAGAGTCCATATCAAGCACCAACAAGAACACCTGAGTAGAAAGGGGTGGGGTGTTGGGGAGCTCCACAGAAGATCCATAGACGTCTAGACTTATGCTGATCTCAGCCAACTCTCTTCACTCAGGTACCATGTCCTGATACACCTTTTTCAGTTACAGCAAGTTGTGGTGGGCAAGATAATAAAACAAGAGAGATACCTGCTGAGTGTGCAGCAGGCTGAGTGTGCATACACGTCCTGGTATAGCTGCTCAGCCTGGGTCCTTCTAAAATGGTGAGCTGTCACAGGGATGATCAGGTGACAGAGTTCTGAACTGCACACTGGGGGCTCCTAGGGAGGGGACCATGCACAAAAGGAAAAAAAATAATACAAGGAACATACTTACCTGCAGCAGGGCCCGGGGCACAGTTGGAGTGAAGGAGGGAACCTGTGCAGGTTGTAAGCCGCGCCTTTATTCAGCTGAGGCCGGCCAGTGATGTCATCGGCCATCACCGGCTGGCAGGACTAAAAAAGACCATTTACGGAGGCTGGAGAAGAAAGGAGGAGAGAGAGTCAGTGGAGACTCTCTTTGCTGCCGACAGCAGGCATATCCAGGAGAGAGCCAGCAAAGGCTCTCTATACGAGCGACAAACAGCATGCTTGAGAGTAGGGAGAGCTGGCAAAGGCTTTCTGTACTGGCGGAGGCTGGTGTGCCCAGGAGGCAGGAGAACCAGAGAAGGCTCTCTGCATCAGAGGAGACTGGTGTAAGCAGCAAAAAAAAACCCGGCAGGGCAGTAATAGGCTTGGCAGTGACCCACAGCACAAGCAGCAGCCGACCAGACCAGAAAGGACCACGGGGTGTTGGTAGTAGAATACCTCAGATGATGCGAGGGGAGAGTGACTCTGCAAGCCGCATTTGGCCATGTGATGGGAGTACTGGCCCTAGAAGAGAAGCCTTAGCCACCTCTGACCAGATGACAGGTCAACTCCCAGATAGTTCCCAGGTACTGGGTGCAGGATACTGACTGGCAGAAACGAGGATGAAGAGATCGTAGAGAGAGTGACAAGGAGGCAC
The DNA here is from genome assembly GCA_030014935.1 of Caiman crocodilus. NCBI lineage: Eukaryota > Metazoa > Chordata > Crocodylia > Alligatoridae > Caiman > Caiman crocodilus. The sequence continues at coordinate 1,461,215 of JAGPOW010003447.1, read as the reverse complement.
CTCCGTATCCTAGCAGTAGGGCCAGGGAGGAAGCCAGGTGGACCCTCCCCAACTCATAATTTTGTTTTGTTCTCTTTTTCCCTGTCTTTGGAGGGGTTGTGTGGCGGGATAGATGATGCCAAGGGACTAAGTCCCCTAGCAAGAAAGAAGTCCCAGTTAAGGGGAAGAGAGCACAGCAGAGAGGCACTGGCAGAGTGGCTCCTTTCTGTCCTTCTCCTTTTCTTTTTCTTTTTTTTGTTTGTTGTTTGGTCTTTCGGTTTCCTGTTTGAGGCAGCTTAGGGTAGGAAGAGATCCATCTTGGGCTAGATAGTGGATCAGTTGAGCCACTATAGGAGAAAGTGGTGGGGACACAAGATTCAAGAGAATGTTGTAGTCAAGAGCACAGCTGCATTGGAGGAATGGCCGACAAGATCCAGTGACCCGCCAAAGGGTGGCATGAGGCTGGGGTGTAGAGGAGGTGGAGCCCCACAGACGGTCCTCTAGAGCACTACCCACAGCTGAAGAGCCCTTGGTGGTTTGCCCCCCACACACACGCTGAAATTACATTCAAAGTTGTAGCAGGAGAATCTGGGGGTGGTCACCTAGGTGATAAGCATCTACTTCAGGGTTTACAAGAGATCTCGGGACATCCGTTACCAACCATCCAAGCCAAAGCAGCACACGAATGTCTGTTTGAGGGCAGGTGGTCACATGAGCCATTTTAATTGGAGTGCCTGCCTGGGAACTGCTTGAATTAAACACATTTCCACACCCCCCAAGCATGTGTATATGCAGCCAGTTATTTTGCACCACGGTAAACATATAGTGTAGATGTACCCCAGTTGTGGTAAGTGGCCTGTTGGGCCCATATACATGGTTTGCAATTCTATTACCCTCTATTACCTCTGCATTGTGAACATAAACATTCAGGTACATACTGAGTATGTACAGGGTATGCACTGGCCAGGGAGGTACACAGTAATGTAGTCACCCAGTGTATGCAGATAAGTACAAAATTGTAGCTGGACAAAAACCCATGACAAGTGTTGGATGCTGGATGAGTAGGAGGACTCCTCCATGTTTATTCACTTAGGCACTAATGGCACTGCCATGAGCAACCCTGATAAGATCAAAAATGACTCTGGGTGCAAGAGTGAAGGGATTAGGGGATCAAACTGTATTGTCAATCATTCCCATCAAGAGTAAAGGCGCAGGCAGGAGCAGATGCATCCTGGCAGACGAACATGTGGCTTGTGTAGATGGTTTCACGAATAGGGTCTTGACTTGTTGATCAGAATGTTCCAGGAAGAAGGATGGCTGGACATAGATGGGGAACCCCTGATGCAGTGGGGGGAAAAGCTGCTTTGCATGCAGGCCTGCTAATATAGTGATTAGGGCATCAAACTAGATTCAATGGGGTATGGAGGCCAAAAGTAAGTAACGAACAAGGTAACCCAGGGAAAGACCAAGAAAGAGGAGAGAATATGGGGAGCCTTCACAGTGTTCTCAGAGGAAAATGAGCAGGATAAATAGCTAGTTATCCAAGAAATGTATATAACAATGTGAGAAGCATGGGTAATAGGCGGAAAGAACTGGGAATCCTAGTACATCATAACACTATGGTCTACTTAAAATAACTGAGACTTAGTGGAATTGCTGGCATGACTGGAGTTCAGTCATGGATAATATAATTTCAAGAATGATAAAGGAAAAAAGGGAATGGCATTGCTTTCTCTATAAAAAAGACATACAGTTGTTTTAAGGTGTGGTACAAAGTGAGGGGTATGCCCGTTGAAAACACCTCTCAGTCAAGATCGGAGTGGAGAACAGCAATAGTGGTGGCACAGTGGGTGTCTGCTATCAGCCACCAAACCAGGAGGAAGAGGTGGACAAGACTTTCTTTAAACAATTCACAGCAGTTTCCAAATTGCAGGAACTGATTTCCATTGGGGACTTTAATTACCATGATGTCTGCTGGAAGGTAACACAAAAATGCACAGGCATTTCTATCGAGTCCTTGGTGCGCATCAAAAATAAATTTTTGGTGCAAAGTGGAGAGGCCAATTAGAGAGGAAACTTTCTCAATGTGCTGATAACAAATAGGGAGGAATTGGTGATAATGTGAAGATGGACAGTAACCTGGTTGATGGTGACCACAAATTAGAGAGTTCAAGATCCTAAGGAAAGGGAAGGAAGAAAACCAGCAGACTAAAGACACTGGACTAGGAAACTGGTGGGCAGGACCCCTTGAAAGGCAAGTCTGAGAGGAAAATGAGCTCAGAAGAGCTGAGTAAACTTAAAGGAGGTCATATAAAAGGTATAAGAGCAAGCTATTCTGGTACGAAGAAAGGATAGGAAGTGCAATAGGTGACCAGCCTGCTTAAACAGCTTCAACTCATCTTCAATGTGCTGAAACTCAAAAAGGAATCCTACAAAAAGTGGAAAATTGGTTACAGTACTAGAGAAGAGTGTGACTGTTGCACAGGTGTACAGGGAGAAAATCTAGGAGACCAAGGCATGAATTGAGATGCAACTAGGAAGGGACATAAAAGGCACTAAAAAAGCATTCTGAAAGTATGTCAGAAGTAAAAGGGACATCAAAGGCAATATAAAAGTATTCTGAAAGTATGTCAGGAGTAAAAGAAAAACTAAGAAAAGTGTAGGTCCCTTAATAAATGCCAAGGGCAAAATAGTAATGGATGATGTGGACAAGACTGAAGTGTTTAATGCTTTTTCTCATAGAATCATAGAATCATAGAGTAGGGTTGGAGGGGACCTTGTAGATCTTCAAGTCCAAACCCCTGCCTGGACAGGAGGGAAACTGGGCTCAAGTTACCCCAGCCATGTAGGCATCGAGCTGCTTCTTAAAGACCCCCAGGGAAGGAGCTAGCACCACTTCCCTTGGAAGTTGGTTCCAGATCCTAGAGGCCCTAACTTTGAAGTAGTTCTTATGGATGTCTAATCTAAACCTACTCTCCAACAACTTGTGGTCATTATTCCTTGTTATCCCGGGGGGCACTAGGGGAAACAAGGTCTCCCCCAAACCCTTCACTCACCCAAAGCGAGTTTATAGATGGTCACAAGGTCCCCCCTCAGCCTTTTCTTGTGAAGGCTGAATAGGTTCAGGTCCCATAGCCTCTCATTGTAAGGTCTGCCCTGCTGCCCCCAGATCATGTGGGTGGCCCTCCTCTGGACCCTTTCAATGTTGTCCACATCCCTCTTGAAGTGGTGTTCCCAGAACTGGACACAGTACACCAGCTGTGGCCTGACCAGTGTTGCGTAGAGGGGGAGGATCACTTCCTTGGCCCTACTTGAGCTGCACCTGTAGATGCACAATAGGGTCTGGTTAGCCCTGCTGACTGTGACCTCGCATTGTCAGCCCATGTTCATCTTGGAGTCAATGATGACTCCAAGATCCCTTTCTGCCTCCATGCTCTCAAGAACAGTTTCCCATCTTATAAGTGTGCTCCCGGTTACTACTTCCCAAGTGCAGCACCCTGCACTTCTCCGTATTGAAACGCATCCTGTTTTTGTTAGCCCACCCTTGCAACCTATCCAGGTCGTTTCTGCAGTCTTTCCCTCCCTACTAGCGTGCCCACCTCACCCCAAATTTTGGTATCATCTATTTCAGTCTTCATGAATAAGGTCAGTTAGTGGATGGCAAGCACAGTTGACATTAAAGATTAGGAAAGATATAAGCAGACCAGAGTAGTGGAAGAACATTAGGGATTAGAGAAGCTGGATGTCTTCAATTCAGCAGGACAAAATAGGATGCATCTTAAGAGCACACATTAAGTGGCTGAGGTAGTTGCAGGGCACTTGGCTATTATGTTTGAGAACTTGCAGAGATTGGGTGAGGTCCTAGATAACTAGAAGAGTGCAAATATAGTGCCCATCTTTAAGAAAGTCAAGAAAAAATTCAGGTAATTATAGACCAGTCTGATGTAGAAAGGTCATAAAGGTCATAGACCATAAAGGGATCTATTTCTAAGTATCAGGAGGAGTATATAGTGATCAGGAACAGCCAACATGTGTTCATCAAGAGCAAGTCTTCAGTCTGATGAACTGATTGTCCTAGGAGACATTGCCTTCTATGGTAAAGTGACTGGCTCTATAGACATGATATAACCTGATTTTAGCAAAGCTTTTGGCATTATCATTAGTAAACTAAGAAATACAGTCCAGATGAAAGTACTGTAGTTGGATACATAACTGATTGGATCATTAGTTAGATCATTACCTCAATAAGTAATAATCAATGACTGCATGTCTTATTGGGTGGAAGTGATTAATGGGGCTTCCCATGGGTCTGTCCCGGATCAGATATTGTTTAACCTCTTCATTAATAATTTGGAAGACTGGATTGAGTGCCCACTTAGCAAATCTGAGAGGACACCAAATTGGGTGGAATTGCAGACACTCTGGAGATAGATCTAGGATTCAGAATGATCTGGATAAACTGGATAAATGGCCTGAAATTAGCTGAATGAAAACCAACAAAGACAAGAACAAGGTCCTGCATTTAGGACAGAACTGTTACATGAACAAATAAAGGGTGGTGAATGGCTGGCTAGAAAGCAATACTGCAGAAAAAGATCTGGGGGCTATAGTGGACCATAAACTGAATATGAACCAACATTGGTCTTGTTGCAAAAAAAAAGCCAATAACATATTGCGGTGTATTAACAGGAGTGTCAATTACAAGTCAAGTGAAGTGATTCTTCCACTTTACCCAGCACTGGTGAGGCTTCATCTAGGAAGCGGTCTAGTTCAGGGATCACTTTTTAGGCCCCACACTCCAAGAAAAACATAGACAGATTAGAAAGAGACCAGTGAGGAACAAGAATGATTAGAGGTCTGGGAAACATGACTTATGGATAAAAATCAAAAGATCTGGGAATATTTAGTGTGGAGAAGACAGAGGGAGGATTCAACAACAGTCTTCAAATACCTGAAGGGTGCTTATACGGAGGATGCTAATAAACTATTTTCTGTGGCTAGAGACAACTGGATAAGGAGCAATTGCAAAAATTGCATAAACTGCAGCAACGAAAATTTTAATTGGCTATTAAGAAAAACCTTCTCACTAGGAAGGTGGTTAAGCACTGAAACAGGCTGCCTGGAAAGGTTGTGGGATCTCCATCTATATCCCTGAGTTCTGAAGGAACTGGCAGAAGGGATCTCAGAGCCCTAGGCAATTATGTTTATCAAGTAATGGGAAACAGATGAGGTACCAGAAGACTGGAAAGGGGTTAACATAGTGCCTTCTTATAAAAGTCAAAGAGGAGGATCTGGAGAACTGTAGACCAGTTATCCTGATTTTTGTACTTGGAAAGTTACTGGAGCAATTTATACAAAGTCCATTTGGAATCATCCGGAGGAGGAAAAGCTGATCATGAACAACCAGCCCATACTGGCTAAGATCAAATGCCCAGAAACTGAATCAGACAAAACCCAAGGCTACTAGACTTAAACTAAGCATCAGAAAAGAAGCAGGTAAAAGGAGTATGCCCTCTCAGCCCCATAATTCAGTGGCTAGGGCTCTCACCTGGGACACTAGACATCCAGTTTCACTAAGTGAGGAGCTGAATTGAGGTATCCCAGCACAGTTCTCCAATCACCATACCCCAGGTCATTTATTATTCACTTCCTTCTCCAGTGCTCCTTTGGAAATTGAGACACTAATATAGTCATTGGAAAAAAATAGCTGAAGGGCAGTGTAGGGGGAGAGCTTTTCCCTTACTAGGAGGAAGGGCCCCACCTAGACACTAGAGCCTCCTCCATTCCAGGCTAAAAGTCAGTGCACGGAGCCACATACCTGCTGGATTGTTCCTTTCTCCCTGGCTCCTGTACTGGTATCTCTCACAGACCTCTCTGCCATGGCTTCCCAGTGGGCTGTCTTCAAAAGAAGCACTAGTAAAAGGACTGGGAAATAGTTGACCTGTAGCATGGTGGCTAGAGTACTATGCTGGGAAGTCAGTCACTCAGGTTCAAAATGTCTTTTGGTATGAGCATGGCCCAGAAGTTAGTTCTTTTTGCTTTCTAGGTAAGTATTTTAGCCACTGAACTATTTAGGGGAAAAGACAGAAGCTCACCTGTATGTAGCTGTCCATGTGCATGAGGCTATTCATGAATAAAATGCCAACCTGTACTTAAGAGGCATTTTTGTGACCTAGATGACCAAGGGCCTGTCTACATGTCACCCTACAGAGATGCTGTTACTGTATTGTGCTCTAGTACTTTCTTTTGGAAGAACTAAAGCATGGCACAGTACCTGCTCGTACTGCACTGTGCGTGTGGCACATGATTAGTTTTAGCCACTTCTTTGCTGTAGTGGCATGCTAAAATAGAGGAGCATGCTGCTACGGTGAAATAGCCAATGATCACATGTAAACTCATATGATCGCTATGTTGCCATAGCATGCCATATGGCAATGTACCATATCACTATGGTGATGTAGGGTGACATGTAGACATGCCCCATGTAAACTACCAAATGTAGAATGCCACCACTATAGCATACCAAGGTGATCAGAGGATCAGAAACAGCCAGCATGGATTTGTCAAGAGCAAATCATGCTAACCAATCAGACTTCCCCTTTTACAATACGCTTGCAAGACAGCAGTGGGTATGATATGCCTTGATTTCTGCAAGGGTTTTGCCACTGACTCCCATAGCAGCCTCATTAGTAACCTAAGAAAATACAGTCTAGACAAAAGTATGGCAATATAGACAATTAACTGGCTAAATCTTCATGCTTGAACCAGTTCAAACTGCCTGTGAGTGAGGGGGGAGAAGACCAGGGGTATCCTACTTTCTGGACAAAAGGCCTTACCCACTCAGCTACAGGAGCTAAAACATGGGAATACAATCTTCTTCCAGATTTACTTGCATACATGGCTGTGTACCTGCCCATCCGGTGCATAGCTTACTTTGCAAATTCAGTAGCTGCATACACTTCACATCCATGTTGCATGGGTAATAACATTGTAATCTGTATGTAAGTGCTGAAAACATCTTTTACATGACTATGTAGACTCCATTCAGGCACACAAAGAGTAACTGCTTTCTACTCTAAGTGCTTGGTGCATGGTGCCATGTGTGAAATGAAATGGTGGGTGTCAGTATAGTTCAGATCCTAGGGATAAGGGACCACATTCAAATTCAGACATGTGGAGAGCCTTCCCTGGAGAAGCAGCTCAGTTGAATTTTCCCTCTAGTGCCCACATCACAAAAAGCATTTACACAGTCAGGACCCTCAATGACAATCTCAATAGAAAACAAGAAATGAATGGTGAAGAACAAAATTCCTTCACTGCTTCTGTTGAATTCTCCAGCCTAGGGCTGAAGCACATCATAAGGATTGGGAAGCAAACTTGCACCTTCACTAACTTTGTATAACCTCTTATTCACAAAAGGCCAGCTCCTAGTTCGGTTGATGTCAGTAGGTAATCTCAGATCTGCTATTTTGCATAGAGAGAATCACTGGTTCTAGGACTGCCATTCAGATGCCATCATGCATTCCCCTTGCCTAGTCTCAGGATTCCTGGGTAGTCTCTTTCTCTTCCAACTATTTGTTTTTTTGGCAGCCTATCCTAGTGGAAGATGTAAAGACCTCTAAAGGTGGAGGAAAGGAAAGGTGGATGCTTTCAAGCTTTACTTACATGTCCATGAAGGTCTGTGTTTAGCAGCATCAGGGCACAGGTAAGTGTATGAATCCCATCTGAAATTCAATTAATACATTCAATCAATTGTTAATTATATCTCTGCACACTGTTTTCTTCAGAGCAAATTGTTCCCTCTGTTGAACAACCTGGGAAGATGAATTGTTTTGTTTCCTGTCAAGGTTTTAATGGAATTTGATTTTACAACATATTCAATAGATTTGCTAGTTGGCAAAGAAGGAAAGAATTCAGACAATGGCAGAGATGTAGAAGAATGATTATTGGTATGCTGGTATTTTCTGGCTCTGGGCTCAGGTATCCATTTGTATAAAAACATTAATGAACTCTATATTGTTTTCTAGTACATTTTTATATATTCTAACTTTTGATTGCTCTCTGGGTCAACATTGCATGTTGGATTGAAAACTTCTCCAAGCTGTTCATCATGATGCCTAGATCTTTCTTTTGCCAATGTTCAGTTAGTCAAATTAGTATCCAGAAATGTATGAATAATTATGATTGTTCCTTCCAATCTAGATTACGTCACATTTCAGTAACTATACTGATGCCTTTCCACTTGCTTGGACTCTCTAAAGTCCCTCACTGTCTTCTCCAGGATAGACTAACCTTAATAATTGTGGGTCATCTGCTACTTATGCCACTTCACTGTTCATCCCTTTTTTTCAGATCGTTATTAAATGTAGTAATTGACATAGTCTCTATATACAATCATGTAGAATCTCCACGTTACATGCCTTCTATATTGAAAATGGACTGTTTGTTCATACATTCTATTGTTTGCCTCTTGAAAAGTTTAGGACTCTGCCACTCACCCCTTGACTTAATGTCCTTAGTAACTTTTTCGTAAGAGTTTTGTTAAAAACTTGATGAAAATTCACAGTAGAGTATATCTATTTTTCCTTATTCCCACCCCTTTTTTTGTCAATATAATCCAAACTGGAATGGAGAATGAAGCCGACACAATTTTGCTTTGCAGAAGTCAATCTGATTTTCTCCATTAGGACATGAACATTTACATAATTTACTCCTCTGTCTTTAATTGTTAATTCTATCTGGCCTGCTATCACTTGAACAGGCACAACATTAGCTACCCCAGCTGGCTAGCTGAGTCACTGATTTAATACCTGGGAGAAATATTACCATCTTTGAATTTGTCTTTGTCTGACAAAGGGTGTTTGGGCCCGAAAACTTGCAAATAAAAAATAGCTTTTTTTGGAACTATCTAGTTGGTCTAATAAAAGATATCACCTCTACCCAAAGAGTTTTGTCTACCTATGCTTTTGTGAGCATTTTATCTCCTTCATTCTTTGCACTGTCTAGACATGCACCATACAGCCACAATCTAAGAACAGATCATCCCTCCAGCCCTGTAGATAATGAGGCAAACACAAGGGGCAGGTCTAAATTACTCTTCTGCTGCACCCAGGAAAATGGCCATGGAGCATATCTCACCCACTCTGTGCTACGCAGTTTAACAGCATCAAAGGCCTCAAGTATCTGGAATAAGCCCATGTGCCAAGAGGACATGGATGTTTCCTTGTTTATGATGAAACAGGTATGACTGAACACTTCGATGTCCCATTAATACAAAGGTATTTGCTGTCTCTGTGATGCTAGAATTAGGGAGCCAGCTTCTGAGACTTTTGCACAAGTTTTACCCACTCCAGATTTATGTAGATACCTGCTGGATCAAGTAGAACTGAGCAAAATCTAAGCCTGTAGGATTTCGTCTGCAATGAAATAATACCTACGATCTCTGTGAGCATTCCCAAGTACAAATTAATAGAAATGCCTCTCTGCTGAGTGGAGTGGGAGAGAACATCACACAAACACACACACACACAAAAGGAATCCATCAAACTGGAATATAAAATATACATATTGGAATAGCACCAATAAAAGTAATGAGATTGTTATGACTTAAAAATTGCTTGTGCCCATTAAGCTCGCAGAGCAATTTTAAAGTTCACATGGTGCTAACCACTTTAGCTCTTTGGGAAGCTGTGAGGCAGATTTGAAAATTAGCTTCTCAGTTACAATTGGCATATTAAAAACCAAAGGAGGAAAAAAACACAATTGACATTTTTGAGCTCCTTGTTGAGGGCAGCCAAATGGCCTAATTTTCTAGCTCTGGCAGTGTCTGTGTGCATGTAAAAGTGATTGTGTGTGTGTGTGTGTGTGTATACCCATAGGTATATGAGTGTATATGGATACCTAGGGGCAGAATTCAGTTTAATTTAGTAGATAAAGTGCAGCTTATAACTGACTCTGAACTACCTAACACATGGAAAAGAATTTATTATCCCTTTTAGGAGCCCCATTATAGGAAGAAAGAAACGTCTGTGCATCTCCGGAGGGAGAGCTTCTCTGGCTAGAGCTGGGTGATAAATGGATTTTTTTTTCAAATGAGCTGAAATTTTGGGGAAATATTGACTTGACTCAAATAGAAACAGACATTTTCCAAAATTTTTTGAAAAAGAAAATTTCATTTTGCTTCATTCCAAATATTTTGTTCAACCTGAAATGAAATGCCAAGTCAAAACATTTAATCAGAAAAAACTGTCAGAGAACACTTCAGCATTTCCTAAATATTTCATTAAAAAATGTTAAAACATTTTGACATTTTAAAAAATATTCCCTCCATTTTTTGCCCAAAACTCTTCACAGAAATGGACCCAATGCATGAAAGATATTTCTAGCAGATTAACTAAATCAATCAATCTGTGTGTGTGTCTTTATGACTGAAGATCTGTGTGTATGTCTGTGCATGCATATATAGCAAGGGCGGGCAGTTGTTTCAGGTGGAAGACCACTTATCCAGTTTTGTCAGGCTGTTGAGGCCCACATGGGTATCCCCGCCCCTTGACAGGTGCCCCACCCCCTGGTCACCATCTTGAGACCAATGTCCCAGGGCCAGCACTGGTGGGGCCCAAAGTGGGGCATAGGCTGGCAGGAGTCTGTGGAGCCGGGCTGGCTGCACCAGCAAGGAGAGGGGGGAGCTGCCTCAGCTCCATAGAGCCCCTGCTGGCTGGGAACCCATGCTCCTGCCACCCTGCTCTAGGCCCTACCGGTACTGGTCCTGGGACACTGATGTGGATCCCATGATCCTGCTGGTTGCTGCGCCTGTTCACTCCCAGTGCCCCTCCAACCCCATGGTACAGGCGGGGGGCAGCATGCAGCCTCGACCCCCTGCTCTCCGACAGGAAAGGAGCTGATGCTGAGTGCGGGGAAAAGCGGCCCCTCCCCTGCCCCAGGGCTGGCACTCCCTGCTGCAGCCGCTGACAGCCTGCATGAGGCTGTCTTGAGAAGGCACAGGCAGCCCCATGCAAGCTGCGAGTTGCTGCAGTGTGGGGTGTCAGGCATGAGGTGGTTAAGGGGCCGTTTTTCCCCTGCACTGAGCACCAGCTTGTAACCAACCCCTGCTGCCAGCCTGGGCCCCATGCTGGCTCTGGGCTTGCCCGTTGGGGCTGTGCATGGCGGCAGCAGCTGTGGCCCCCCTGCTTGCTGCACCAGGCAGTGTTTGCTGCTGCTGCTACCTGCCCAGAGATTGCACATTGGTCAGCCCAAAGGGAGCGGTGGCAAACACTACTTGGCTTCCCCTAGGTCCTGCAGCCCCTGGCTCCTGTCATTTTTGACAGGAACCAAGGGCAGATAAATATTAATTTTCTGAAATTTTTACGGGCCCTGCAGGCTGGATAGAATGGCCTCATGGGCCGGATCTGGCCCATGGGCTATAATTTGCCCACTCCTGATATATAGAGACCCACATAATTTGCGGTGTTGCAGATTTCGTGGAAACTGTAAAATCCAGGATTGTCTATGAAATCCACAAAATCAACAACCAAAAAACTTAATAAAAATAAAATGCTGGCTCTTCAATGGGAGATGAAGAGATGGTGGTTGCCCCCTCAGCCCTCCTCTCCCCCGCCAGGGCCTCTTTCCCAATCAGCATGAAGGGATGGGGCAGCACAAAGAGTAGCCAACAATCAAGATGGCAGCCCTCCCCCCCCCCTCACCTCCACACCCCCATGGGTCTCTCTGTCAATGAGCACTGAGTACTAGGGTTGCTGTGAAATTGTCTCTGCGTGCTGTGAGAAGGCCGCAAAAAATCCTGTCTCACTGTGATTTAGATAAGTCCCTAATCATAGGTGTGTTAGGTAACCTCAGGGCTTTGGAAATCCTTTCCAACCAGCATTTATATCATTAATTGTTTAAATGAGCATTACCATGTAAGGTGCTATCCTGCTCCCTTCCTGGTTGACCAAATATGCAGATTTGGTTATCTACAGGGCATTTTTTAGTGCTTATGTACCCAGAGGAATTTTATTCCTGGACATGTAGCTTTGTAGGTGTTGATGACTGTATGTGTCAAGGTTGAACAATAAAATGAGACCCCATCTTTTCTGCCAATGAGCTAAGTGGTTAGGAAATCACCCAGGAAGACACAGGTTTAAGTCTGCATGCCTCTTATTCCCCAGCACAATGCTCTAATCATCATGTGATGGGCCCACTGTTACCCAGTCCTTTGCCTAGTGGTCCTTTTGAAACTTCCCCCCTGAGCAGCCATGAAAGGGGAGTATGTGGGAAATATATGGGCATAGGCTACAGTGTGTTAAGTGAGATGGCTGCTGGCCAAGAAGGCAGGGGGTCCTAGGTTCTAGCTGGGGCCTGTGGAGACAGTGAGGCAGAAGCTTCCCCCCCTGCACTGACTCTCTTAGCTATGAGGGCCACAAATACTCCTATTTATTTTTCAGATTCCCAGTCTAAGTCCAGTAATCATGAGTTTCAGACAATTCTACTTTTGGGTAGCTAAGATTACTACCCACTTGCAAGGGGCATGGGTATGCAGCATGCTCAGTCTGGGTGACTGCACAGTTATGAAGAGTTGTCCATGTTTGCAGAGTTATGCATCCAGGAACAGAATTACTCTGTGCACCTATCCTGTAGACAACAAAGAGACTTGGACTACCACGGAAGAATAGAACAGTAGCCATAGTTCATTATCCCTCTATTTCCCTTCTATTAAAAAAAAACATTATATAAAATGTAAAAGAAACTGTCCCACAATTATTTGAAATAATTAATAATGAAAACACCATTTCTGCTGGGCTAAAACATTCCCTTGTTACCTAAACATGACACCTTTTTCTACCACGTAACAGGCAGAAAATGAATCTGGCCAAGTCCAGTGTGAAACCAGCCAGTTTCTTTTTAGTGCCCATGTGAAGAAATAGGCAAAAAAGAAATAAAAAGTAGTATTAATAATGACAAGTAAATTAGATGCAAACATGAGGTGTAACACCAGGAAGGATATCGGTATTAATAGGCCCAGATTCACTGTTGGGTCAATTCAACTCTTGCAGGCATTGCAGGGATATGTAATGTACTGTATTTATTCTAATATAAGATGACCCTGAATATAAGATGAGCCCACAAAATTAGATTCTATAATATGGAAAATATATACATTTGTTATAATTTTCCAGGTATAGAATCTAATTATTGGAGGTTTTCCTGGAATTTGTTTCCCTCTCACCGCTACAGCAGGAAAAATAAATCTAGAGGGTCAATTATTCCCCTTTCTCTCTGCCCCTTCCCCAACTTCTTCCTCCTCACTCTTACTGTTGGACCCTGTTCTTCCTGACCCCATGGAAGTAAGGAGCAAAATTTGCATATAGGCAAATTACTACAGGCACCTATACACTTAGTTCAGCAAGAATTGATGCAGTTTACCTTTTTTGAAACTGCTGAAAGTTTTAGCACAGGGAGTACAAACACTTTTCTCCACATCCCTTTGGCAACAGGACAGTTCCACAGGAGGTGGTCAATTGTCTCTGTTGTCCATGGGCAGGTTACCCTGGGGCAGTGTAATTGGTATCTCTGCCCCTCTCAGTCTTGCAGTGCTTGGAGCGCACTTTGGAATACTTGCCAGTTCACATCTCTGTGCTCTTTCTTCAGATACTTGCGGAAAACACTCTCCCACATGGCCTGGCAGCTGTCACCAAGGAGTAGGTCCATAGTTGATGCCACATCCCGTTTTCTCACCACCTCCTGCATTTTGTGGTAGGTCGTTGAGCCTTCTTTCTGTAGGTTGTACTTACTGGGGAACTGCTCCAGGGTTCTGTAGAACTGTAACAGTTCCCAGACAACATAGTTGCAAAATAGTTCATGAAGCAGGCTGTTTTAGACTGCCTGGGTTGCCAGTTTGCAGATCACATATTTGGCCCAGAGGAAAAGCAGGATGTCCAGCATTCCTTGGTTTTCTCTCTGTTTAGTCCCGTACAAGGTTTTTCTTGAACCTTCCCCCCACCTAGAGCCTCAGAAGAAGATGCACATGGTCCTCTGGATTCCATGGATGACTTACTCCTGGTGGGGTGGGGGAAGATTAGTGCAGTGTACAGAAGCACCTTTAGCCCTCATGAGCACCACATAACTTCCCTTTTATCCCCCACCCCTCCATTGACAGGTGGCTCATGTACCATAGTCCCAATTTCTGTTTGACTTTGGCCTCAGTCTTTTTCTACAACTGTCTGGTTAGCTTTGGGTCAAAATCCACCCCAAAACTCTTCAACCCCCTCACAGGAGATGAAGACCCCCCAGGGATGACAAGACCCTGAACTTGCCCAGTACCAGGCAGGTGCTTTTCCTCATGTTGAGTTTGGCCTCTGTTTCAGGGGTATAGATTGTAGCCATGTTTATCTAAGGGCATAGGTAGACACAGTTCTTTGGGTAAATCTGATATCTTTTATTAGACCAACTAAAATGGTTGGAAAAATGCTTCTTTGCAAGCTTTCAGGTACAAACACCCTTTGTCAGGCTGAAGAAGTGTCTGCAATAGATCTGTGCTCTTCCTGGGTGGAATAGAAGCCAGAGGCCCGTATGCAGGTGAGAAAGCCAGTCACTGAAAATGTAAATTGAGGCAGTCAATATATTTTATTGATGGCATCTTCATCATTTGGATGGAAAACCTGCAATCTCTGATTGATTTCCATCAGAAATTCAACAAACACTACCCCTCCATCAGACTATCTCTTGGGATACTCGGTTATAGGTTTTCTCCAGGTCGAGGTTCAGCATGGCAGTGATCTGGCCCCTCTTCTGCTGTTATTGTAGTACTTCCCATAGCTGCAGAGGGGCTCTCTGGATCTGTCTTCTCAGCACTGTTCATGTCTGATCTTCATGGATTACCGTCCCTATAACAGATTTAAGGTGCTTGGCCAACACTTTGGCCAGCAGCTTATAATCAAAGTCCAGGAGGGTTATCCCTGCCCCCACCTCATGAGTGGAGCTGGGTGTTCTTGCCATAAGTTCTGGGATCCTCTAAAAATTTATATGCAGATGAGGCACAGAGCAACCTGATCTGGCTACACCTTATGGAGGGCAGGGCCACACTAACCATATGCGACAGGCTGATTGGGAAAAAAAAATCATCTTGTATTCAAGTAAATGTGGTATATACCCGTGTGCAAGCAGCAGTGATTTCTAACTATGTATCCTTAACAGATTTAGTACATAATTAGGGGCCTCCCAACAACTGCAACAGGGTCCTGAAGCTGACAGAGACAGTACAAAAATAATGAACATTAGTTCCTTATCAGATCAGAGTCATCCCCAGGGGTTGGTCACAATCTCTTCCTCAGCGATGCTCTGTCAATGCTGATTTTATAGCTAAGCCCAATTCACAATATGAAGGACCAAAGGAGCAGTTCAGGCATGCTTCTCACCACTACTAAGTGATTGGAGCTTTTTACTACTTTCAGTCTTCAAAACATTTAGCCTCACCAGGATGCTTATTGGGAATAAAGCATTCATTGTACTCCATATACAGTATTCACAACTAACATGTTCCATTTTGATTCAGGGAAGTCACTGCCCACTAGGGCTGTGTGAAGCTTTGGTTGCTGATTTGCTTCAGAGGAGATTTGGTCCGATTCGGTGGCTGAATCTCCAAATCCGAATTGAATCAGGGGACCAATTAAAAGGTCCAAATAGATTCAAAGCTCTCCGAATCAATCTGGAAAAGATTTAGAGAGCTTCAGTGATTCCCTGCTCACTGCAGCAAGGAACTGGACCTGGAGTCCATGCTGCTAAGTAGGGGGTGAGGGGACTGGAGGAAGGGGAGGGGACCATGGGGGGACCCCTGCCAGACCCCATCCCCTGCTTGCTTTCCCAGCCCTGCTGAGTGCCCCCTGACTTCTGCCCACTTCCCCAGCCCTCGCATGGCTGCCCTGCCAGCTCCAGCTCCTGGTTGTTTAAAAGAAAGCCTCCACTCACTGGGTGCTGCAAGGTGGGGGGGGTGATCCCCACTGCCCCCTATGCAGTGCCATAAGCCCCCCGCCTACTCCTGCCCACTCTCCCAGTCCCCCTCATGGCTGCCCCACCCAGCCCCAGGTCCTGGCCCTTTAAAAAAACAAACAAACAAAAAAAGCCCCAACTCACTGGCTACTGCAGCAGTCTTGGGCTTCGGGGGGGCTCATGGCAGAGCCCACCACGTGGCATGGGGCAGTGGGGACCCCCCACCTGGCAGGAGCCAGCGAGTCAGGACTTTTTTCTTTTTTTTTTAAGGACTGGGAGCTGGGGCCAGGAGGGGCAGCCATGTGGGGTGGGAGGTCTGGGGATCTGGGGGCTTGTGGAAGAGCCCCCCAAGCAGTGCAGGACAGTGGGGGGCAGCGGGAATTGCCTCCCCGCTTGGCAGCCGCCAGTGACTGGGGCTTTTTTTTCCCCAAAGAGCTTGGGCTGGGCGGGGCTGGGAAAGCAGACTGGGGGTGGGATCTGTGTGATTCAGGGATTTGGCTGATTTGGCAGCAGACTAATCTCTGAATCAGATTTGGCAGAATCAATTTGGGACAGTGATTTAAATCACTGAATTGAATCACTGTCCCCTGAATTGTCTGAATCTGAATCTGAAGCAAATACTAGCTGCTATGCACAGGCCTACTGACCATGTCTTCTGCACTGTTTTCTTTTTGTTTCAGGACCTCAGTTACTAAAGGAGCAAGGGCCCCGCTGTACTCAGCCTTGGTACTCACCAACTGCATCCAGTTTTGGGCTCCACAATTCAAAAAGGATGTGGAGAAGCTTGAGAGAGTACAGAGGGGAGCCATGCGCACGATCAGAGGTCAGGAAAACAGACACTGTGATGAGAGGCTGAGAACCATGGGACTTTTCAGCTTGGAAAAGCACAGGCTCAGGGGTGATCTGATGGCTACCTATGAGTTTATAAGGGGTGTTCACCAGGACCTGGGGGAACGTTTGTTCACCAGAGTGCTCCAACGGATGACAAGGTTGGATGGTTATACACTCCTGCAAGACCATTTCAGCCTAGACAAAGGGAAGAACTTCTTTACTGTCCGAGCCCCTGAGGTCTGGAATGGCCTGCCACCAGAGGTGGTTCAAGCACCTACTTTGAACATATGATCCCAGCTGACTTCCTGTCTCTGGGGCAGGGGGCTGGACTTGATCTTCCAAGGTCCCTTCCAGTCTTCATGTCTATGAAATCTATGAAAAGGGCCCTTCTTGCTTGCAGGCTGTGCAAAAGAAAAGTGGACAACCTCATACTTTCTTTAGCTTATTCCACTTAAACTTCTTGATCAGACATGCACAGAAGGACCAACAGTTCATCATAGCAGTACCAACCAACCTAAATCCAGAGGAAAGGATCACTCCATAGGTGATCATCAGGAATCCTGGTTTTCTTTGTTTAAAAATCACAAATTCTCTGATTAAAAACTCCCACAATCCACATTTTTCCACAATTAAAATGAAATACTACACTATATACAGGTATCAGATGAACCCAATGTTTTATTGATATATTTGCAATTTTAAAGCAATTTGGAGGCCTTCCAGTGCCTCAATCACTATAATCAAATAAATTCTAAATACCTATACATTTTGGCATTTGATTTTGGGTTTTTTCTGATGAAGAATCAGAGCTCTCCCTCCCCCCTTCGCTCACCATGACATGGGTCCAACTGCGGCTGTCCCCCCTCATGTCTTTGTGGTGCTGAGTAGCCCTAATAAGCTGGCGCACTGCCCATGCCATTGCCCCTGACTCCCAAGCCATAGCTCCCCAGCCCTTCTGGTGCCTCTTACTCCCAGCCCATAGTCCCCTAGCCCTTACTTGTGCCCTTCACAGCCCTCTGGCCCTGCTGGTGCCCTCACTATCTACCCACACCCCACTGGCCCTGTGTTTTTCTCTCATCACCCATAACTCCCTGGCCCTGCTAGTGCCTCTCATTCCCAAACCACGTCCCCCCGGTGTTGCCAGTGCCCATCTCTCCTGATCCACAGTCTCATACCCCCTCTGCCCAGCCCTGCTGGAGGGGGCCCCCAGCTGCCATAACTATGGGGCCAGGGACCTGCTTCCCCCCAGCACCTTGGCTGTTGCCTTTGGGAGGTGGTGGCTGCTGCAGCCTCAGCAGAGCGTGGAGCCTGGTTCCCCTCCCGCCCATGGCCAGCACAGCTGGAGCAGAGCACATGGAGGATGGGGATGGCTGCTGCAGGTTGCCCCCTGTGGGCTTGGGGCTCCCTGCCTTGCTTCTCTCCCCCTGGGGGGCCCCAGGGCCCAGCAGGCAAGACCCAGTGTGGGATGGCAGAGTGGGTTGGGGAGGCTTGGTTCTGTGCCAGGAGCCCCACACCACCATTGTGAGTTGTCCCCTGACCACCTGGCAGTAGCAGGGGGCACAGCTTCATGCCACTATCTTCGCTGCTGCCGGGCAGCACGGGGCACCTCAGCATGATGGCACAGGGCTCTTGGCAGCAGCAGCAAGCCTCCCTGCCCCTTTCTGCTCCAGAGGCGATGCATAGGGGGTGCATGCAGGTGCATGTGCACCCCCTGAGCGTGGCAGTGCACCTCCTAGAAAAAGGCAGTGCTAATGGCATCTGCGGGTGGTCCGCAATCCCTGCTGGCCGCACCACTGCTGCTGGTGGCAGCTGTGGGTGGTCAACAACCCTTGGTCAGTGCTTGCCACCCCACTCCACCTCACCCCACCTCACCCCACTGCCGACAGTGCCAGCAGCGTCTGCAGGAGCTCCATGCTCACCACCGCTGGGCTTCTGCTGCCATGCTCCTGCCACCACCATGCCCCCACAGCCACCGAGGCCAGGAGTCGTTCATGCTCTGCCCTACCCTGCCCTGCTACTCTGGCTCCTGCTTGCTGGGCTGTGGAGGCCTCTGGGTGGAGGGTAGCAGGACAGGGAACCCCGAGCCCACAGTGGCCAGTCTACATCCACCCCTGCCCCATGCACAAATCTGAAGAGTACATGCCCCTCATGCCTCCCCCAGGCATGAGTACAATGGCAGGGAGCCAGCCACCACTACCCCCTGGATGAATCACTCACAGCTCCATTCTGTTCCCTTCCTGGGCGCTGAGGCCACATATTCCTGCCTCAGCTCCAGGCCCCATCCACCACCCTGGCTGAGCAGCATTCCCAGCCCCTGCGCTGCTCAACTTCCTCCCACCCTCATTACAGGTGCCTCAATCACCACCCCAGCTTAACTGTGCAGCGCTGCAGGAGCTGTTGTTCTCATGCTGCCTGGCTGCCACATACATGTGTGTGTGCACACATGCATGTGGTGCCTCCCGCCTGACTGCCTGTCTCCCATTCCCTCCAGCCCCTTTTAGGCTGGAACTCTGCCAGTTTGCAAGGGGAAACCTGCTGTTTCCCATGTTTTTCTTCTTTAAAAAAGAAAACCCATGTTTTACTGAAATTTTCCGTGGCAAAAAGAAAACCCAGTTCCCTGGCAATCATGAACTATGGTACCACACCTCTCTATTCCATGGTTCAAATTAAAAAAAACCTTTCTTTCCCGTGCCAATAGGTATCATAGTATCATAGTACCTACGGTCAGAAGGGGCCTAGAGCAGGCCATCTAGTCTGACCCCCCGCCAATTGGCAGGAAATGAGTGCCAGGGTCACAGGA
>JAGPOW010003447.1:1404149-1425886 GCA_030014935.1 Caiman crocodilus | reverse complement strand
CACCTCCCTTGGGAGCCCGTTCCAGACCTTGGCCACTCTAACTGTGAAGAAGTTCTTCCTAATGTCCAGTCTAAATCTGCTCTCTGCTAGCTTATGGCTGTTATTTCTTGTAACCCCCAGGGGCACCTTGGTGAGTAAAACTTCACCAATTCCCTTCTGTGCCCCCATGATGAACTTATAGGCAGCCACAAGGTCTCCTCTCAGCCTTCTCTTGTGGAGGCTGAAGAGGTCGATGTGCCCTAGTCTCTCCTCATAGGACTTGGCCTGCAAGCCCTTACCCATATGAGTGACCCCTCACTGGACCCTCTCCAGGTTATCCACATCCCTCTTGAAGTGTGGCGCCCAAAACTGCACACAGTACTCCAACTGCAGTCTGACCAGCACCCGATAGAGGGGAAGTATCACTTCCTTGGTTCTGTTTGTCATGCATCAGCTGATGCACGATAAAGTGCCATTAGCTTTGCTGATGACTTCGTCACACTGATGACTCAGATTCATCTTGGAATCCACTAGGACTCCAAGATCCCTTTCCACTTCTGTGCTGCTGATCAGGTCATTTCCTAGGCAGTAGATGTGCTGGACATTTTTCCTCCCTAGGTGCAGCACTTTGCATTTCTCCTTGTTAAATCACATTCTATTGTTTTCTGCCTCCCCACAGTTTTGTATCATCTGTAAACTTGGACAGAGTACACTTCACTCCCTCATTCATGTCACTTTAAGACGTAGCTTAAGTAGCTTAAGCCTAAATCCGGCACTGCCTAAAAGAATGAATCCTTTAAGAAATCATTTCTGCCTTTACCTTATCCTGTTCCAAGCAGTGAAGCCATCTGCACTTTCATTCTCCCATGTATTAAGTTTACATTCACTCAGGTTACAAGTTCAAATTTGTTAATCAAAATCAATAATTATGCATATCTCCTGGAACCCATGTCTTCCAATGACTGCTTTGAGCTCAGGTCACTTACTTTTTCCCAAGTTGACGTGCAACATCACAGCGCTTGAATCCCTCGAGGTTATAGAGGCGTTTGGCGAGTCTCTTGGCAGCTTCATTATCTGCCTTGCAGCCATTTGCTAATGTGTCTGTGCTGCCATGGTCTAGCTGCTCAGTGCTGCCCATGTCAGAGTCCGAGTCAGAAAGAGCATCTTTTAAGCTGGCGTCACTGTGCGATAAACAGAAAGTGATTAAAGAAAGTGCTTAAGGGGCAGTGCTTTTTTGGACACTCTGAAAAACCCTGGGAGGTTATTACCTTTAAACCACAAAGGGCTCTGGCATAAATACGTTTTTAGGGAAATATGACCTGCTTTTCAAAGCACGCCACCTCAGGGACCAGAGGAAGTTTTGTCAGAAAGTGGAAGGATGTTTAAAGTGACACAGGTAGATCTTTTCATTACCAGATATAACACTTCCAAAATCAGACAACTTATGAACCTCACTGCTGGTGAGTGGCCAACCAGCCAGTGATTCTCAATGAAGATGCTGTGGCACCCTACGGTGCCTTGTGATCCTTTCAAGGGTGTCATGGGGTGCCATGAAATCTTAGTACTGTTAGGTGTACAGGCATGATTCACATGATAAACCCAGACATTTCAAAAAGTATTTCACAGTATTAAAACAGTCTTCCCTCTTGAAGTCTTTCTGCATTCTTTGCAACAGAAGAATTGTTCTATTATTTTTTCTGTAGCCAAAAAACAAATGAAAACCAAGTGCTGGCATTTTCTGAGCAGTACCTCGGGATGCCTTAATACTAAAAAAGATTGAGAAACACCCATTTAAGTGTGTATGAATATTTTTACAATTAATCATGCATTTATTATTTGGAAAGGACTACACATCCTGAACATTTTTATCACTAAACTAAAAACTGTCTGAGATTAAAATTAAAAAACGCAGAAGACAACAATATGTCTCACTCTTCCCAATGCACTTTGCTCACACTTTGAGGAAGGATAAATCTGACTTGACACCTGCACATACAAGGCTATAAATACATCTACTTTTCCTTCTCACACCCTTCAAAAAGTAAGAAAATTTCAATTTTGAATCCTTAAAGCAAAGGCTGTTTGTCTCCAGGCCTTGGCTTTGTCATATGAAGAATGAATTTGAAAATGCAATTAAATCTGTCCTTTTACTACAGATTGTTTAAACATGTTAACTGTTTTTATTTAAGTAAAGATATTTGCCTTGATACACATTGCCATGGAATTTTCAGCTGAAGGCATTACTGCAAACTTTGGACAAAGTTATCTTTGGTATAGAGTATGTCTCTGGCCGCCTTCTAGGTTTCTATGAATTTAACCCTTACAGTCCTTTCCCTGGTGACTTGTTTCTCCTGGGGGATTTTGTTAGGCCACTACCAAGTTAAGTGTTTTATCTGCAGTTATTTATCTTATATTTAGGGAACAAGCTGTTTTTCCCAAAATTGAACCTGAAAAAAGTATTGTTGACTGACACACATAATTTACTTGCAACAAAAAAGTAATTGCAGTACTTTGTGCAAATTGCATATTGTCTAAGCAGGTTAAGTAGTGTTGGGTAAAATAGTTACAATGTCATAAACATCAATGCACATCCCTATTCATCGCCTCCTGTTTGGGGCTTTGAAATGTTCACAGAACTTTGGTAGTGTTAAAGTGTTGGTGTAGGCATGATGGTCCAGGAAACATGCAAGACACAAGGATTTTGGAGGGTAATATCTATTATTGAAATGACTGTATAGGTGGTAGATGTTTTAAACAAGCTTTTGGGCACAAGATATTATTCCTTATATTGTTCAAATTGAAATACCCAGGTAACATTTATTTTCCCAAGCTTTTTGGTGAGGGCTTGAGCCAAGATGGAAAATTTGTGTGAAAAATGTGAATGCAGATCTTGTTCCTGTTGTCCAGTGCCTAGCAGAAGGGTTATATTTTATATGGGAAGCAGACATTTTTCATACCTGAAGGAAGGTACCTTATGCCCCAAAGTTTTTTTATAATTTAATTTCAATGATGCACTTGGTCTAATGAATGATACTACCCCCCAAATTTCTTGCCTCTCACTGAACTTTGGGCATCTTTGTACAGTGAATTCAGTGCTGGCTTGACAATTCTGAGTACTGACGTGCCCTGTGGTCCAGCGAGAGATAGCCAGGACCAACTTCCTGTAACTGCTCCACCGCTGCTCACTGTATGAGTGGAGGGGCTTGTCTCACTTCCTGTCCCCAAGCAGCATCTGGTACTCTGTCCAGTACTTACCATAGACACTCTTTTACATTTGTCTGGCATGGTAGCATTAATCAAGCCAAGTAAGTATAGAACCATTTTCTTAGTTTGCTCCAATGCACTCTCTAAATCAGTTGATTGACACAGGGTTGAGAGAGTTTGGGTATATCTGCCATGATACTTAGGGTTGAACTTGAGGTCATCCTCAATTAGCTTGAGCTCTATAAATCATCTCTCTCCCTTTCTATATCACACTTTGAATCCTGCATCCAAGCCTCCACATTGTGTTGCCTTTTTTTTCAGTGTGGCACTACTATGTATCCCAGATTCTCTTGCAGAGCCCTTCTATGGATTGGTCTGAAGCATACTTCTCTTCCTTTTCACATCTGTTTCTATTTATGAACAATAGAGATAGGGATAAGCTTTGGAAAGGCCAGAAATCAAGAGCAGGGAATTATGGGATTGCTGTTGACAGCCTGCATGTTAGGGTGAGCTTCAAACACACTGTAAAAAAGGTACAAAGCAGAAAGGTAAGCAGACCAGGGTCAGCCTCAGAAAACTTCTATAACCAGCTTGAGCTGAACAGCTCAGGGCTTCACAACATAGTTGATTGACAGGTATTGACTAGGCTCTCACTACCAGTGTAGCCTCAGTTAATATTGCGCTGGGACCCTGGTAGCTAATTTAATGTATTTTATTTCACATTTAAACCTGCTCTCTCCTCTTGTGCCAAATTTTTCTTTGAGACGTTTGCCTCATCAGCAACAGAAACAGACATCCCTGATACCTACACCTATCTTTTGTAGAAATGGAAACTTTGTTCAGCCCATGCATCACTTACTGGTACTGATATGATTTGGCACAGGATTTTATTCCACTTGACAATGAACAACTTAGAATGCAGCCTCTGCCTTAGCAAGATTACATGGCAGGATGGGTATTTGTTGTTCTGAGGGTGTTCTGCTCACCTCTGCTTTTCTCCTTCATTTTCTTAGTGGCAAGGAGTAATCTGCTTTGATCTGGACAGCAACTCTTAAAATTTTTCATTCTGAAGCTGGCTCTTTATCTTTGCTACTTTGAAAATGCCACTGACTGGCCAGTCTGTTCTTGGAAATGGGCTTCTCAGAGCAGAGTCAGAGATCGGACCTTATTCTGCCAGGTATTTCTGCTGGGAGTCATAATAGGGGAGGCCTGAGAGCAAAAGCCTGAAGCAGGCATAGCAAAACTGGGCTCAACTGAAAGCCCCAGGGGAAATAGAAAAGAAATTATGATCTGAATGACTACCTTTCCCAACAATGCATAAGAGCAACAGAAGGGCACAAGTTCACTGAAGTTCACCAAGGCAAGGACAGTCAGGTGGGTGCCAGGCACCCCATAGAATGAAGATAGTTTTGCAGAAAGCTGGTCAAAGGCTTTTTTTATCTCTGTGCTCACATGGGACACTCAGCCTTGTCCAGCACCGAGTTTCCACCCACTACCACTGCTTCTGACTGTCTAGTGTTTTCCCATCATAGTACATCCAACCCAATCCTGATCAGCAGTCCCTTTTCTACTCCTGGTCAAAGTGTTTGGGGCTGAAACAGACCAATTGTTGGTAGTTTTGTAATTGAGCGATACCACCAGACTCATCTCCTCTCATGGCCCAACTGAGAATCATCAGTTCATTCCTGCGCCTGACTAATTCCAAATTTGCTGATCACTAGAGTATAAAGAAAAATCAGAAAACTGACGAGGGTCCAATGTGGGGTCTAGGGTAATGGTAGTTACAGTGTATCATAGCCTTTTAGTTGACGCTAAGCATCAAATTATAATAAGTTTCAGGAACTGACTGCATATGTGCTTGTAGTTTATAACAGGCACATTGTATGAATTGCACAATAGTGGGCTCAAGGATTTTGCTCAGCTCAGCTGGTCAATTTACACCTCTCCCACTGTACGTTTATTCCTGGGCACCCTTACCGCACAGGGATCAACATAAACCAGTCCTCAAAACACACCTATAGATATAATTCATACAGGGCAACTCTAAGTTGCCTCTAAGTCCTAAGGTCTCTTCCTATACATCAAGAAGGTGATGCCAGCTTCATTCTGTTCCCTCAGCACACCAGTGCAGTCTTCCTTCTCTCTCCTGTGCAAGGTCCCTCTTCTGCTGTTGTGGTGCTGTTGCCACCAACCTTACAGCTCTGAGTCTTTTGCCAGACCATGAGAGGATCCTTGGCTCAGTTCTGCCACCACTAGCCAAACACCTTCTCTTAGTCTCCACCCCTGGGATCCTCTTTGTTTAGCTTCCTATAGACAGCTAATCATCAAAAGCCTCCTGAATAAGTAGCCAACTCATCATCAATAACTCATCAATAACTTCTTGAAGCCTTTAACTTCCTGTAGCCAACTAATCATCCTCTGTAGCTGATCCAGTTCTCCTAGACAGCCTGCAATCACTCCTGACTGCCTGCAGCTGGCTGTCATCCCCTACAAGCCTGGAGACTCCTCTAGCCTGGAGTGTGCAATCTGCTACAAGCCTTTCCAACCAGCCTGCTATACACAAACCAAAGATTGGCTATTTTATGTCTATAGAGAGGCAATCCCATATTTTGTGGCCTTTTGCCATAATAAAATAATCAACAGACTTTTTACAAGGCACAAAATTAGCACACAGAGGGGAGTCTGCAGAACAGATTAAAAACAAGAAAGGGGACCAGGCAAACAAATGTCTCATCAAAAATCATACTAAAAAGGGGAGTCCAGCATATAAGGACCTGATCTGAAAGGTGCTCAGTACCCTCAAAGCTCTACTCAGTGCTCTGCAGGATTGACTCCAAAATGCAATCAGATTTAGGATGCCCGAATCAAAGAGGAGAAAACACTAATCCAGCATTTATGAAATACTGCAGCACAAATGGGATATTTGTCTGCATCCCTCTGCTAAAGTAAGAGGAACCAGAAGCATAAAAAGCTTTACAGACAAAAACCTCAATTTGCACAATTGCTCTGGCTCTGTCAGTCACTCGGGTAGTTCAAAGCCCCGTTAGAGAATTGGGCTAGTGGAGTCCCCTCTCCTGGAGGGAAGCCAGGGCTGGTAGAGAGGTAGTATAGCTGCCATAGCAACGCTGAATCTGAATGCTGTCTGGGTGCCTTCATGACCCCTTGGAGGAGTAAATTGTTTGAGGGCTCCTCAAGGCTGCAGGATCTAATTAATGCAAGGATGACTTAGAGCCACTTTTCTGGATATGTGCTTAGTTTCTTTGGACAACCAGGAAATGCCCCCAGCAAAAATGCTCTCCAATATTACCCGAGCAGAACTTGCATTGAAGCCAGTGGCAGATTTGGTTGAGTAAGGACTGAATAAATACAGAGTGAAGGCATTACAATTTGGGTGTAAGGGTTGAATCCTGACTACTGTTAAGTATATGCACCTTAGGGAATTCAGCAGGATTCTCACGCCTACATCTTAGGGTCCACTGATGCAGCTGCACATGGGCAAAGTTGTCACTGTTCAACTTGCAGAGAAACTCCTGCATAAGGTCTGAAAAGGGATATTTTATACTGTTTCTAAAGGTGAAAGGTCAACAGCTTACTAAATAATGGCAGTGCTGAATGATTCCTACACACATGACCATTGTGAATGGAAGATGAAGACAGCTATCTGAATTCACTGGAAAGTTCCTGTACAAACATACAACAAAAATATGCTTTCATCCCTACCTGATGGAGTTAATCAGCTTTGAGGCATCTTCCTCAGATCCCTCGACATGGAACCCATTGGGGATGTTTTTCAAGGATAACCGGCTCAACACATTCTCTGACCTGCTGCTGGTAATAGAGTGCCTCAAGGGACTTCCAACATCCCCCTCTGCAGGCTTTGCCACTGCCTGCTCTTGCTTATCAGCTGCCATATGTTGAAGGGACTCTTTCTGCTGGGCAATCAGTTTCTGTTCTAAAACCTCAGGGCTTTCCTTAGCCCTTTGCTGAATCAATGGGGTTAGTGGGGCCTCAAAACTGACACAGCTGTCTGTCTCATCAGTGAGGGAGAGTACATCTAAAGAGTCCAGGCTGCTGTAGTAGGTGCCCTTCATAAGGTCTGACTCCACAATTTTTTCAAAGGTAGAACTGAATCCATCCCTGATGTCTTTGAACTGAAACTGTTCCTTGTCATCGTCCGTGCAACTCAACTTGGCTTCTCCAGGTGCAAACCTGCAACACAAAGATATATAAAACACTTGGGTCACTGAGATGGAGCAAATAGGTGTCATTATTTGTCCAGAAAAAAATTTCATCTCAGAGATAGGAGAAATGTGCAGAGAATGTGACTTAATAGATAAAGATGTGGGAAAATGTTGTTGCTAAACCCAATGCATTTCTAATTTAATTGCAAACTTCAAACTTACCCCAAACTTGTCTAATTTTGCACACCTGAGCAGAGATAGGGCTGATGCTAAGACTCCAGAACTCAAGAATCCAGAACTTTATAATGCACTGAACCAAACCTGAACGTTGTGATGGGTTCTAACTCCCTAAGGGACTGAGTCTTGCTTAGGCCACTTACTACTAGGAGTCTGATGATGCTCAGTATCCCACATCTCTAGTGGCCACATCTCCATTAGAGCCTACTTCCACAGTCCTACAGTTTTGCTGTTCAGAGCAAAACTGTCTAATCTTTACTCTTTCTACTCAGTCTAATCTTTATGTCAAATGACTATGGTCCTATTTTCAAGCAATTTTGGGGCCATTTGAGACTTTGTCTCAAAATCATGACAGGAACTAATGGTTACAGAAAAAAGTGGATGAGACTTGGCAATTCTGATTAGGGCTCACTGAATGTTTGAGATTATATACAGTCAAAACACAAAAGGCAAGAATCCATCTGAATTGAACTGGGTAAACTATACTGAGAACCTAGAAAATGAGAGTGAGGACTTCCACAAAAAACTACCAAGGAATGAGAGTGTTGGATGATTACTTCACTAGTATTACTGGCCAATTTGAATTGTATTTAAAATCTCATGAGATTTCCAGCCCAGCTAATCATTTGCTTTTGCAGAGAGCAGGACTGCATTTCCATGCTATGATCCAGGTGGAAAAGTCAGAAGGAAAGAATGCATTTTCTCTTTCCCCAGCATTTGCCTCAGGTTGTTTGGCACTTTCTCATTATCCTCCCCATATTTGGATTACATCCTAATGATTACTGTCTAATCTTACATGGAGAAATATGTTTCCCTGAGATGGGTTCTGTAGATACACCAGAGCCAAGCCATTCCTGGTTCCAGTGAAACTGAAAACATGTGAAAGGGAGCAAATGATCCCCAAGGCATCTCACAAGCAGCTATAAATGTGCAGGCATTTTAACCTGATACTGGCATGGCCTATAGGGGTTTGGAGCACGTTTTGTACCACTGACCATAACCTTTCTGTTCCTCAGGGATTGAAACCCAGGAGCATGTGGTTCTGGTGCAGAATTTACCAACCCACTTAGTGTCAAACTAGAAAAACTGGTTACAGTCTTCTAGGAGTCTCAACTTTTAGCTTTCTTATAGCCAAAAATCTCTCTTTTCCAATAACACCTACCTTGCATCTAGCACTTCTTACCATCAGATTTCAAAGTGCTTCATGAAGGAGGTTGGTATCATTTCTCTCATTTTACAGGTGTGGAAACAGATTCAGGATGGTGCAGCAACTTGCCACCCAGCAGGCCAGGAACAGAGATGAGGCTAAAACCCTGTTCTTCTGACTTGCAAGCCGGTGTGCTCTCCACTAGGTACCTGAGGCCAACCTTTTATGGGAGGCCCCTCTGATCCCCATCCCCAGCCCAATCTAATCCTGTGCTTTCTGCTCCCTGTCTGAAATTCTGATCTGTTTTCTGCTTTCTGTCCTTTTTGCAGCTATCAGGCTGCTGCCACTGCCTATCCCCTCCCTGACCAGCCACAGGCCACATACAGAGATTGCCTGTACCATTTGTGCCATAGGTTGGCCACTCCACATAGTGCTTCTTTGAAAGCAATCTGTAAACAGCCCTTGTGTATAACTAACTAGTTCTTTAAGCCATCCCCAGTTTCTTGTGAAATCTCAGATGTTGGCTTTTGGAAAGGTATTGCATTATCACTTTACTTACTAAGCCCATGCAGATCGTACACAGTTAAGAAAGAAGCTGTCACCACAATACAAAATGCCGGGAATGGGATGTGTGAGGATGGCATGAGCTCTCACAAGTGCCCCTAATTTTGAGTGCCAATGAAAATCATAAGAATTCAGAATTTAATGTTGCCAGACTCAAACCACTCGGATTGCATTTGTTCCCACTGCCTGATGAGCTACGTGTTCTGCCAATGCCCAGCCAGCCCTGTAGTCTGCTCCTGCACTATACTACTTACCATTAGATGAACATTCCCTTCTTTTCCAAGTTATGGTGATTTAGTGCCAGCATATTCTACCATTGCTTATATAAATAGTCACAAGTGAGTCCTAACCTCTGGTCCCAGCAGGAGACATGCAAATGAGGTGACCTGAACCAGAAAATAAGGAACCTGCTCTAACATTTTCCTATCAGGACAAATCAACCACAAGCTGAACAAATGATCAAAACCAGCCTTAGGCCAGCAGTTATTATTTTTTATAAATATAGATGCTCCCAGTGAGCTGAATCTTTACAGAAGCTAGCTGATCTCCAAGGCTAGGGACAGACATTACACATAAAACTGTTTAAGTGATCAGAAGGTGGTTTAAATCTGGAATAGAACAGATGTTCAGTGCACATAAACTGGTTTGAAAAAGGTTGAAACTGGCTTGAGATAAACTTGGCTGAATATAGTATCAGAATTAACTGATTTGGGTAAAACCAGTTTATGCAATGTCTGTCCGAGACCCCTTCTGGGTTTAAGTTAAATTAGAGTCACCCAGCATCCTGGCATGCTGTCTGGGCTGGGTAGAGCTCTCTGCTCCAGGGAGCTGGACTGGCCCCTCCCCTCTGCTCCATGGCTGTAGCTTGGGCAAAGACTGCAGGTATAGGGTGTCTGCCTGGCTTCTTCCTGCTCCCTGCCTTCCCCCTCACTACTGCCTGCTCAAGTACGGATTCTCACCCCCCGCCCTTCTGCCTTACAATGACACCTCTCAGCATCAGCTACCATATCACATGCTGGCTATGGTCTGTGGGAGACAGGACAAAGGCAGGCAGGACAGTGCTGCTTAGGGCTTTTTGGAGTTAAGCAACAGGTAGTTGATAATGTCCCTCCTTTTCCTCTTTGGAGCAAGTTGTTTATGAACAGCAGGAATTAATGAGCGATCCTTTGGTTTGGTTTTGTTGATGGGCCGATAATTGCTCCCTTCTGTGTAACTAAATGCTGTGTAAATCCCTGCTGACTCCCTGCTGACTAGAAGTATGGGAGGAACCCCTCCATAATCAGCGTCCTGCCAGGGCCTGGCCATGCCCCTCTTCAGCTCAGTACTGCAATGAAGGGAGGGCTGCTCTAGCACTCCAACATGCTCTAGCAGGTCTCCAACATGAGGTAGGGCTGACAATACACAAGCTGGTGCATGGAGGGTCAGGAAGCAGATGGGACCTTGGCAGCTGCACAAAGTGGCATGTGGTCTCTGATCTTGCACGAGGCAGGAAAAGGGCCTTCGGTGCACAGGACAGTGCACAAGGCCATAGAATTGAGGGGACCATGGCTGCATGGGTCTCCAACCTTGCACAAAGCAGGAAAAAGGGCCCCTGGTGCGCAGGACAGGGAGTAGGCTGACAGACCAGGAGAGTCACACGGGGCAGCTGGGGCCTCCTCACAAAGTGAGGAGATGCCTCACCCCTGGAGATGAGTCAGGCTCCATCAGGCCCACTGGGAGTTGTGAGTCTTCCTGGCAAGGGATTCCCACAGGGGAGGAGGACCCACTATGCTGGGGTGACAGAAGGGAAGCCCCTGATGGGAGGGGGGCATTTTGCCCTGGGGTATAGCAAGGGATCCAGGCCCCTTGCTTGCTAAGAGGGGTTCCCAGGTTAAGGGGCCCTATCAGTTGAGTAGCCTGAGTGGAGTCTAGGCTGCTCTACTGGGTGAAGGGGTTCCTCATCAGGTTGTCATTTCTTTGTTGGGCACAGCTGTGTGCCACAGTTGCCTCCTGTTCTTTTCCCTCCTCCATGTTGTTGGGATCCCTGTGCCTTTCATTTTGTATTAGTAGAGTATTATAAGCTACCTGTATTTTGCATATGGTGTTTTATGCATAGGTGTTGTATGCCATGTAATCTCTTATACTGATATTTCATTATTGACCCATTGCTGCCTGTTGTTTGGTTATTGACCTTGTCAACTAGACCCCTGTTTATTCTTGGGCACCCTGCAGGGCCCACTGCAGTCTAACCTGAAGGCCACAGGGAACCAGGCCTATGCATGGGTTTGGGGTTTAATTAGAGTGTGTTTGGGTGAATTTATAACTATAATTATACATATACATAAATTGATGATTATAGTTGTACATTCTTTGTTAATGTTAAACCTGTACGTAGTTATGATTTACTGAGTGTCCTGGTTCTTTGGTCTGTAGGCAGAGTAAGGGAGCTGCATACAACTAAAGCAGCCACTCATTATATGAGGGTTCAGATGAAGCCGCTCCGAAGTGGAGCACTTTCATTAACTTGTGTTTGTACTCACTGAGAGCCAGGCTGGGCTGACACAGCCCATTCCTGCTCCTGGTGTTGTTTTCAGAATGGGAGGGGGGCAAGGGAGCAGAGGGAGATCATACTGGGAGTTCCCAGTCAGCACCAGAGAGTGGGGCAGGTGGACTGGAGCTCCCTTGAGGTGGGGGACTCCAACATACCCACCTCTCCCAGCCTAGCTCAGGTTGGAGAAGCCCCAGAACAGACCTTCCTCCTCTGCCTTCTCTCTCTCCCATCCTGAACCAGCACTGGGGGTTGTGGGGGCAGAGCTATGGAAAGAGGCTAGAAAGACACATCCTCTCTTCCTGGATAAGCTTCAAATTGAGGTTCTATCCCCCAGTTTCCTAACCCAACAACTAATGTCTATTGGGTCAAGAAGATTGGTCTAATTCATAGTGCTTTCTGTCAAGTGCCCACAGTTAGATTGGGGGGAACTGTACTTCTATCCGCACCTTCTGTGAGCTGAAGCATGGAGTGTCTCATGCTTCCTGTAATAACACACACAGAGAGGGATGATCTGGGCTGGGTTTGTATCATGCTCTAGTGAGATTCATTTTATATCTGCATAATTTTGATTATTTTCTAGGACTTTTTAATGCCTTGGAGAATTAAAGCTGACGTGTCGTCAGGGCTTAAATTGGACGCAGTGCTGTGCTGGTTTTGTCGGTGCCTGATTTCGTCAATTCATTATGAAACTGAGAGGGCTGATCTCAGCTCATTACCAGGCTCCTGCTTTATTTTAGAGCTCAGACCTGTAGCAGAACCTGAAAGGCTATAACGGTGAAAGAACTGGACTGGCAGGAAGGGACATTTTGTCTGTGTCTAGTTCGGAGATGGGAACAGGGAAGGACAGAAACAGAAACTGACACCACAGTCCTGGGCAGACAAATGGCAAGAGTTTGCCATCTCCTGTCCCAGACCCATGGACCTCAGTGGTCCCATCTTCCAGGGATATTATTGATGGCTCTAGGTGCTTAGGCCCTGGAACATGGATTTATCTCATGCTAATACATATACCAGTAGCATGACCATTGCTAGCGCAGGCAACCCAGTGCTCCCCATCTGTCCTATAGCCCCGTCACTTACAGCACCAGGCTTTAGGCAATTAAGGGTCCAGGAAAACACTTCAGTTGATTAGCTGACAGCACCACTTTGGTCTGAGCCAGAGAGTCCTCTGTGTTTATTTGTGCCACATCTGTGGCCCTGCACAACCAACAGCCCTGTGAAAAATACACCAGTGACTGTAACACTGTGGGGCACATTTTTATTTTGTTTGAGGGACTTCAGGTCAAGGTAAAAGAAATCATCACTGCCAATCCTGTAAGCTCTGCCTGGGCTCTCAGAGCTACACTGGCCATCTCCCATGCCCCATTTAGAAAGACTTTGCCTGAAGAATGAATTCTATCTGTTGTTACATTGCCTCTTTCAACCATGACAGTATTTGTAGCCTGGGCTATCCCAGAGCTTTCACCCTGCTGCCTCTGGCCTCCTGAAGGAGGTGGATGTCTATTTATTATCAAGCCTCCCTAAACTTGTTGAATATGGTTGTTACATTATTTTGGCTGCTTGCAATATTCCCCAACACAGAAGTGGCTTAACATAAACTAGAAGAGCCTCCTGCTGGCTACCATAGGTCTCTCAAGGGCTTTAAGGTAGCTGGGGGTCACCATGTTACACTGCCAGTGCCTCTTGCCCTAGCCATTTTCCCACAGCCTGTTGCAGGGAGGGACTGGTGTAGAGCTTGCTCTTGGCAGGTGATGCTGGCTTGTGAGCCATTTGTCACTGTAGTGCAGCATAAAGTGACTGCAGTGCAGGAGACAATCTGGGACTCCAAACTTTTCTGCATTGCCTGTGGAGCACTGGGGACTGGCATCTCTGAGGGCAGACTGCTGAGCAGAGACTAGAAAACCAGAGCTCAGGCACACTGTGGAGAGGATCACAGGCTGGAGCTTTGATGGAATTCCATTCCCAGTAGTCCAGGGTCTCGGTTTTTGCCAGCTGGGAGTCCCAGACAGATACAGGGCAAAAAGACCTCTCTCCCCTGTGTTCTCATTAAAGGAGGATGAAGAACTGTTCCAAGGAAGGAAAATGTACCACAGGCTAAATACCAGAAACCCTTTGCAAAAGAAGTCACTTATACAATGACCTGAACTGCCCTGGCAACACATGGATTCACTGCTGCTAAGGATAAGTAAGGAAAGACTAAGCGGAGGACACTTAGGGGCTTTGCAGGAAGCAGTGAGCCTACCCCAACAGTGATAGAGGTCAAGCTATTATTCTAGCAGCCTCACTAAGACTTGCTGTTGGCACAAGCAGCTGCAAAGGCCAGCTACTTTTCACGATGTTCCTTCCTCTCACTGATGGTACCATTGACTGAAATATCAGATAGGTATGTTTGCTCATTAGGATCACAGTTTGTTAATGTTTCCCCAGTACTGGAAGGAACGCTGAAAAAGAGGAGGCATTTCCTTGCAAAAAACAATCATAAACTGTGACACTGGTGATACCACCCAGGTGATAGAGCAAGCAGCTTCCACAACTAAAAGTCTCAGCTATTTGCAGTTGCCTATTACTAAAATACACAAGCAACACAGCTGGGTGGGGAAATGGTTTCAATTAAACAATTTTTGTTGGAAAAGGCTAATTCACTGAACCCAAAAGCATGTATCAGAAAGGGTCAGTTTCCATGAATTTCTCAGTTCAAAAAAATTTTTGGAGGAAAAATTATAAAATATCAAAATATTCTATTTTTAGGTTCAAAACCACTTTGTTTAGAAGTATAATTGAATTACATAAATTAGAGTAACATCATTATAGAAAGTTAAAATCTAAATATGATGGTTTTAAGCTATTAAAACAAAATGCTTTGCTGGACCAGAACTTAATTTTTTCCCCCTGCTTGCTGGTTTACAAATGATTTCAAGATTTCAACTTTTCTTCCCACATCATGACCAGAAACACTTTCAAATGCTAAAAAATTTTCCTGGAACAGGAAGACTGTTTCCAGTGCAGCTCAAGGCAGTGCCTAGGAAGGATGTTTCTGCAGCCCCAAATTGCCATCATGGACATGTCTCCTTTGCCCTTTGCCTCCTTGGAATACTTGGGAGGCTCACATGTGCTTTCTAGGCATAATTGACTAATCTTTTATACCTGCATCAGGTAAAGTGTAACTCGATTTGCATGCAACTACCTAAGCAGTCTGTGCAATCATGTGTATACCTCTTTATGCCTGCCAGTGCATCCTTGCCTTCTTGAAGATCAGTCCCTGATTACTGAAAGAAACAGGCTGATTGACCTGGTCTGTCTCTCTGTCAGTGTTAAAATAATCACCAGCTGCTACTAGTGGGACTCTTGTCACCGAAAGCAAGAATAAAAACCTAGCACTCATTGTTTTAAATGTGACCTGCACAGGTAAAAAACAAGTCCTTTGTTCCTTGAGAATGCAAAATGGAGATGTCTTGTTTCATTTCCCTCTCAATTTTTTCTTTTCTACTTGATTTTTATAGGAGAAATTCAGGTTTTATCTTCCCTAGAAGATTCCTTGATGGTTAGAGGACTGATTACAATAATAAACTGAGAATCTAGGTGTGGAGGGATTTTTGGTCAGATCTTCACCCCTATCCTCACCGCTATGCTGTATTAAAAAGGGGTGAAGTGGTATAACAAAGCCCTAACTGCCCTTGTAGCAGCTGAAGAAGGATACTTCTGATACAGACACTATGGTAGATAGTTCTAAGGTTGTTGCCTAAGGACCCCTCTCAAATGGCTGAACATATAGCTGAAGTGCCGGGTAGTGCTGCAGCCTGGGGAGTCTGAACTCAAGAGAGGCCCATAGGACTGTCTAGGTTGTTCCAGGGGCTGTTCCAGGTGCCAGATCAGATCAAGACTGTAAATTGTGAAGGTGGCTTTAGCTGTCTGGCATCTTTTCCCCCGTGCTATGAGTTTTCGGGGGGGGTGGTTCTTGCCCTGTGTTGATCATGTATGACTTACTCACACTTTTCAGAAAGCATATTCTAGTTAAAGATCCAGGCCATGAACTTTCCCACTAAGGTGGGGGAGTGCAAGTAAACATCTGAACCCCTCTCAGAAATCCTCTGGAGAATACGAAGATGACTACATGTTTTGTTTGTAAATTTCTAGTGCGCATCCACAGTTAAGCTTCCCATCCTGATCTGTCAGCCCTCTTTCTATAATAAAGTACCAAACAAACAAAAAGGGGGCTTAACTCAAGGTTTTAAAAATTCTTGGCAAATCATATACAACTTCCATACAGGAACTGCAACTATTTTTTAAATTCAATTTTTGCCAATTTCCACTTACTCCATGTATCATCCTAAACTGGGAATATTATCTTTTAAATATGAATGGTTTTGGCTGGAAATGCAGCTGAGGTCAGTAGTCTGCCTCTTATCTGCCTGCCCCTTTTTATTCCATTTCCTTTCCTCTCTTCTTCTTCTTTCCCTTTCTCCCTGTCTGCTCCCCATCCCAGATCCTGCATCTGAAGGCTGATCCAAAACTAACTCTTCAGTTCAAGCTCCTGGCTTAAACTTTATGTGGCTGATAGACATGAAGCTTCCCACTAACTCATGGTGCTTCACAGGAAGGCATTCTCTGATGGGGGCTTGGAGGATCCATCTCCAGTTTGGAGTCAGCTGCCTGTCCGCAGTCTTTCTCCCCTAGCCTCCCCCTCCTCCCCCCACCCCTAACTCCAGTGCTGTCTTCAGGATAGGAGTGGGAAGAAGGGAAGGAATGGAGCTTGGTCTGGGGCTTTCCCAGCCTGCACTGGAGGTGGGGCAAGTAGATTAAATTCACCCCCTCTCCAGAGCAGTCTCGGTGCACAAGCCGATGCATGGAGCATACCTTTGGAGTGCTTGGGTGGCTCAGGTCTTCAACCCAAGAACAAGGCTGGGAGCTTGGTACAGGAGGTGCTGCACGGAGGGTCTGGGAGTGGACTGAGCCTGGTGCTGCACAAGGCAGCGCAGGCCTCTGACCTATAGCAAAAGGTTGAGTCCAGGGAGCCAGACGGTGCTCAGGCTACTGACCCAGCAGACAGGGCTGAGCCAGAGGCCCCAGAAGCCCTGCATAGAGGGGCCCTGTTCCAGAGGGCAGCAACCCCCCCCACAAAGCCCACTGTAGGTGAGAGAGCAGCTTGGCGCAGAGAACGAGGGCCACCCTCCAGGCCTGGGAGCCATGAGTTGCAGGGAAAAAGGATTCCCACAGGGGAGAGGGAGTCCCCCCTGATTAGTTAAGGGCTCCTGAAAGTGGAGGTCCCACTGGAAGGGCCCCCGTAAAGTTACCAGCTTCCTTGTAGGGCTTCGGAAAAGCCCAAGGGCATTGGGGTTTCCCCTTGGGATTAAGGTTATCTTTGGGGTTCTTGCACAATAAGTGGTGTGATGTCATGCCCTATATTTTGTGATCTCTCATGTTTGTAAATTAGTAGATGAGAACAGTCCTAGGGCTCTGCTGGGACCCCCTGTTGCTATTATTTCACCTGTTGTTTATTTGTATTTATGTGTGGTTTATTTATTGTTTACCCATACTTATCTATAGTTTATTGTTGGCTATCTATGTTTATTTTGTGGTTTATCTGTTTCAGATCAGATACTTACCTGTATCTGGAGCATTGGTGTAAGGTTTTATAGCATTTATCCAGAGGGTATTGTTTATGTTATTTGTTTAGCTATCTTATATATATATATATAAACACTACATATATAGTACATATGTTTATATCCATGTTTCTTTTCCTTGTGATAAGTTAATGTAAACACATTTGTATACATAGTTAAGTCCCCTGACTGTCCTGCCCTGGTTCTATAAGGACGGAGAGAAACTGAGCGGTCTACAGTTCCTACCCCACATCACACCTGCCAGCTAACAATTTGCTTCAATTGGAGAAGGGGAGAATATACCTGAGTTACCTGGGCTAAACCTATGAGATGTGCCCAAGTGAATTGGAGTACTGCATGTTTTGGTTGCTTAACCTGAGACACCTTAGCAGTATCACAGGGTGGATACTCTGTATTTTCTGTAAAGCTGGTCTCTTTAAGTTGTCTTTTGTTCAGCATCTAAAACCACTAGCCACTTTCTAATGCCTCAGCCCCAAAAACTAGTTAACACGCAGCTGGTTGTAGCTAATTATTCTAATGATGTCAGTCTGAAAAGTTGAATTTTTCACTGCTTCTATATGCACTGTCTCACTGCAATTATCTTCTTCAGCTGAGAGAATTCAAAGTCAGGGAGGTGACACTGTGTTGTGACACCATGACACAAACTGCCCTGTAACTCCTTCTTTAACCCTAGCTCTTCTGAGAGGTTAAAGGCCCAGCCACAGCTCAGGATTTTATATTAGGCCATGAACAGCATTACTGTGCATGAAGGTGAATGGTTTCATTATCATCATCTCCATTCTTCCTGAGGACTCTGAGCAGGGCCACAACACAGTAGGCAAAATGCAGCCAAATAACACAAAATCCCCATGCTTCATAAAGCTTGCAGTTTAACAAGATACAGACAAGATGTGACAAGTGAATTAATAGAGAAACAGATGTGGGGAAGTCAAGGTTGTAGTGGAGACAGGTGTGTGTGCATAAAGAGTTGTAACTAAGACAGCCGCAGGTAGCTGTCTATTTAAAGAAATGGGAGTTTGACAGCACTGAGACAGAGGCAGGCTTCAAGGAAGGTTTCAATAAAGATACTGAAATGGCTTTCTGGGCTCTAACAGGGACCTCTTTTGTGCATAAAGGTAGCATGGGAAAATGTATATGCGCATGTTGGAGAAATGGGCAAATGAGTAATCGAAGCTAGTCTCACTGGCAGGAAGAAGATGAGGTCAGCACTGAGCAAGTACTTAAGGTATAGAGGCACCACACATTTACTACATAGGAAACTGATTTTACTACATAGTAAAAGTGGAATGGACATGAAATTCACAGCCCTAATGCAAACAAAATCACGCAAATATGTAGTAACTGCCATGTGGGAAATTTACTATGTAAAATACTTTGCACATGGGTATCCACTCCTCATCGCTGTGAAGTGTTAAAGTGATGCTGTAGCTGTGATGGTCCAGAAATTGTTTTAACAAAAGCCTGACTAAATTTATCCCAACTGCAGTTGGGCCACTAAAAGATATTGCCTAAAAGACCCATCCTTGGGGAAGCCCTTTGTTCAATGAAAATAGTCTCCTCTGCCACCTAGTGGCCAGGCTCTGCAATAGTGTTTGCTTTGGGGAGCTAGCTTGGGAAAGCTGATAGTGTGCTTATGCTTCAAGGCCTATGACAGGGGTAGGCAATGTTCTTTGGCCAGAGTGCCAAAAAACACCACAGTGCCTACCTTGGAAGGTGCTGGAGTGCTGGCATAGCAGAAAAACAAAATGTAGGCAAGGGGTACATGGCAGGATGCCCTGATTGTGTCCCTTGCCCCACACCCAAAGCCCCTGCCCCACAGCCCGGGCTCTGTGGCAGTCAGCCGCTACCCCGGCTCTGAGTAGCTGCTGGAGCCCAGGCTGCTCCCAGCAGGGCTTGCAACATCCCAGCTGCCTGCTGGGAGCAGCCCAGGATCTCGGCTGGCAGCAACTCCCCAGTGCCGGGGCCAGCTGCAGCCGGGAGGCTCCAAACAGCATCAGCTCCGCACCGGCGTGGGCAGTGGGGGAGGGGCCTGAGTCAGCACAGCCCACCCCAAGGTGCTTGTGCAGTCGCCACCAGCATGGAGCTGATGCCAGAGCTGTGCAGCCCAGCAGAGCTGTTTGGACTCTGCTCACTGCTTGCTGCAGCTTCCCAGAGCCTGGGTTGGCTACAAACAGCTGCGCTGGACTCATGCCCTCTGTGCTGGGAGCAGGGGAAAGACCGGGGCTGCGCTGCCTCAGGCCCTTCCCCCACTGCCTGCTCCAGGGCATGCCTGCACACGCTGGTGCGGAGCTGATGCTGGAGCCTGGCACAGCTGTTTGGAGCCTCCTGGCTGCAGCTGGCTCCAGCTGTGGGTAGCTTTGCCAGCTGGGATCCTGGGCTGCTCCCGCAGGCAGCTGGGATGCTGCAAGCCCTGCTGGGAGCAGCCCGGGCTCCATCTCTGGCAGGAGCCACCCAGAGCCGGGGCTGGCCTCTGCGTGCCAAGCAAAATGGCCTTGCATGCCACGCTCGGCACATGTGCCAGGGGTTGCTGACCCCAAGCCTATGAGAATAGGAAGGTGAAGATACAGTTGTACCAGGCCCTCCAGTTTCACATCAGTCTCTTTTCTGTGCCCCAAATGGGAGTGGGGGTGGCTATCAGGATGTACCAGGGGCCCAACTTTTTTTTACAGGCCCTACAACTCCCTACAATGAAATAAATTTATAATAGCATAAAATCTGTAGCAAATTACTTCGCAGTTACTGCGTTACATGTCCCTCATCCTTGGATAGATGAGGCAGGGCTATCTGGTGGGGAATTGTAGAGTGAGAACAAGAACCCTGTGCTTGATGAACTGGAGGATAACAGAGGAGGATATACTTAGCATTGCCTATTCCAAACATTAAAAGAATGAGTCATCCCGCCGCCAAGTAATTAGGTTTTAAACAGCAATAAATCTTGGGTTCTTTTATCTCTCTCCATCCTTTCATGCTCAAACTTTTTTCTGCAAACATGAGAGCTAGAAATTTCCTCTACCTTTGAAATAAAGACAGAGATTCTCTTAGAATCACCTTAGAAGCCTAGGAGCTTGGGCTTTAACATATACTGAGACCAGTCAGCAATGCAAACCAGACATTAGCATGAACGACACAGCCCACAACATCTTTACAAACTGTCTGTTGACTTTCAAGAGCTCCTCAGGTCATTTGAGTTACAAGGTGGGTCACCTATAGCACTAGTTTACTTTAAAATTCCCTCTTTACCTGCTGGGTGAGAGAAAACCTTCACTTCCTGGAAAGAGGATGGAACTTTAAAGAGTCTGTTCACCTGCATTGTGATCTCACATTTCCATTACCTCTCTGGGTAGCTTGTTCCATTGCTAAACTGTTTGCATCAATTACTGTGATATTTAACCTAAATTTCCCCTGCTGCAACTTAAGCCCATTCATTACTCTGGTACTCTGCTCTGTTTGCACTGACTAATGAGAAATACCAGGCCCTTGTTATTTGACAACAGCCTCCAAGCATTATTGCATGTCTCTCTAGTCTTTTGTCATTTATTTAGGTTTGTTGATATGCATGTGTGAATATAATTTCTCATGCCACACAGCTTGTTGTCTGCCCTGAACGCTATAATTCTCCATCTATATAGCAGTGCAAGCTGCCTCAATGTCAGAAATGATTCCATGACATTCCACATAGATTATTTCTAGGGTTGAAATGGGTGGGTCCTACTCCATTTACTAGATGCCTACGTGCACTTAGACTCTAAGCAAGATCCTATTCCATCTTTCTCAAGTCTCTGAAAAAATTTAGCATGTCTATTTCTGGTGAGCCTTAAGACTAAATCACAAAAAGAAGCAAGCAGAAGGAGGACCCATCACCTTTTTCATTAATTGTTTTTCAGGGACTTGAGCAGGGTGGAATAGGATTACATTATTTTACTTAGGTGTCTAATAGATGAAATAGAATCTGGATGCGAGTTCCTAATATCCAGTGCAAGTTGTGGTGGTAGATACTGTGGTGCGGACATGGGCTCACTGAGAACAGAGACAGTGCCTACTCATCTCGCATACAAATAGCTATCAACTGCCAGCAACTTTTGATTACTAATGACCTGGACTGAATTCAGATGTGTAACTATTAGGTCACAGGTGAGGATCTATCACTATGGGTGCTTGCAGATATATCGGGCGGGCGCCCCCGCCCCCCCCCCCCGGGGGCGAATGTTAGTATTGATTGGGCGAGGGAGCGGTGTGGAATGTTATACACGGGAACCAGAACACCCAAAAAA
>JAGPOW010003447.1:1374809-1404049 GCA_030014935.1 Caiman crocodilus | reverse complement strand
AACCCCCCTCCCCCCCCCCCCCATGGCACTTTACTTTAAATTCAGCATGTTCCCAGAAGAGGCAGCATGTTACTTTAACCCAGGTCACCAACATCCCTAAAGGTCAGGCTCTTCAGTAGGGCTTTTTTGGTGTTTTTATCTCATAGCTGATTAAATCAATTTTAGCTAGAAGTGCCAAAAACCCCACTAAAGTGCCCAATCTTTACACATGTTCCAGGGCTGGATTGAAGTAATGTACTGCTTCTTCTGGTAAAGCACATTTTTTTTTAATGTCTGCAAGCACCTTAAGTCCCTAAGCCAGCTTGCCCATTTCTACCCCCAAGAGCTTTTTTTTTCACCAGAATGAATGTATCTAGTTATCTTTACCTATCTGCATATAGTGGTCAGTTTTTTTCAAATCTTTTACCTTTATTGTTGCCAGTCTTTGAGGGCACAGACAGAAGTGCAGCTCCCTGGTTTAATTTGCGGTGCTTAACACGAAGTGCCATGAGCTAGACTGGCCCTTCCAATCCAACACACTTTGCTGTTGGGTTGGGAAGGTGGGGGGCCAAGCTTCACTTTGGAGCCAGTCCAGTTAAGAAGCTGCGTGTTTGCAGCTTCTCTCCCTTAGCCCCCCCCAACCCTCCCACCCCCCCAACCCCCTCCTGCTCCCAGCTTTGGTGCTGTTTGCATGATGGGGGTGGAGGGAGAAGGGAAGGGAGGGAGCTCAGGCCCCCTGAGGCAGGGGCTCCAATCCACCCACCCCCACCTAGTGCAGGCTGGGAAAACATCATGCAGACAGCACTGAGGCGGGGCGGGGCTGCATTAGTTCAACTGCCCAAGCGTACAGAAGTTAATGAAGGTGCTCTGCTTTGGAGAGCCTTTATTTGAATGCTCAGGTTAGTCTGTCATGCAATTGGGGACTTTTAAAGCTCTCTGCAGCCATGCTCCTCTGTTAGGGCATGCCTGCAGAGCACTTTTAAGGGTCTGATCATGAAACAAATGTAACTTCTGTCTCCACCCTGCATTCCCTATGTGGAAGTTAAAAGATAGTGAAGTGACAAACTGAAAGTTTATTTCCTTAGATCCATTCAGCAAGGGTTGAATAACACATGAGCGACTGATGCCTCCTGAGTTGGAGGGGTACTTGCCCCTGCAGCGGCCAGACAAAGACTGGGGGGGAAGAGCCCCCCTGCCGCCAATCATGCTGAGTGGGAAGGGGGTTCCCCACAGCCAATCACACTGAAGCGGGCACTTTCAGGCCATGGGGGGACTGCGGGGATCGCTTCTCCTGGCACTCGCACTCCTTAGCTAGTGCTCTCAGGCAGGACACCAGCTTTCTCACCTGCCATCTCTGCCCCTCACCAAAGCAGGAAACACTGCTGTTGGGGGTTCACCAGCACTCTCAGGGGGTGCACATGTACCCCTGTGCATCCCCTATGCATCGCCACTGGAGTAACATCAAGAACAGACTATATTCAGGGAGCATGGAAGCCATCCCCAGACTTAAGTGTATGCATCCGAGGTTTACTGACTGACACAGACCCTGGACCTTGAAGAAGTAGCCTGCAACCTGCCAATATCATTAGGCCCAAGAGGGAAACAAAGTAGTACTTTTAATCAGCATTGCCAAGACTAGAGAAATTTGACCCATCACCATCTATCATGGTATCCTATCTGATAATAGGAAAGATTTTTCAAAGGGATTAGAAATAGACTTTCTCTGATAAACAATAATACACTCCTACCCATAAGTCCACCTTGGACTTAATGCAACAAAATCTCATTAGAGATTTAAGGCAATGTGAGATCCCAAATCTGAATTAATTTTGGCCTGTGATGGGAAGTAACTTTCCCAGAGTTAAACAGCAAGGGAGATGATTACTTTAAGTTAAGTAGGATCCAAATCTTTTTCTTGCATTATGTCTTTATAATGGCATTGGAGTTATCCCATATCTAATTGTCTATGCTGTCTCTTCCAATCATCTCTGAAACATTGCTTTATTGCTTATGGTAGTTATGCTTGCAAGTGAACTGAACTTGATTTTTATGCATCGAGCTGTTTACATTTCATATCTTGCTGTTTAATTAGTCATAATAA
Organism: Caiman crocodilus; assembly: GCA_030014935.1. Taxonomy (NCBI): domain Eukaryota; kingdom Metazoa; phylum Chordata; order Crocodylia; family Alligatoridae; genus Caiman; species Caiman crocodilus. The sequence goes on along the minus strand of JAGPOW010003447.1, from coordinate 1,401,969 downwards.
AACAGAATTTGCTTTTCTGTGTATGCAGAGCTGGGATTACTCTATCTGGAAAGAGTGTAAATCAGGCCTCTAATATACCACAGAAAAGGCAGAGGCCTCTGAAAAATTTGTTTAGGACTTAATTTAATGGAATTTGAGCTTTTTCGGTTGTAGAACTTCTTTGGAAGAAATGGACGGAAAATTGCAAATATTTTCATCACAAAGTTTAGGTCACCCACATTTCACTACATTTTGCTCTGGTTTGCAGAAGGACAGAATTTTAGTGTGTGCTTGCCATTCTGTGTTGTGCCTTGGAGCATTACCAGGAAGCACAATGTCATATCACTCCCTTTATGCACATCAGTCCCTCAAAAGAAGCAGTGTAGCCCAGCCTGCTCTCAGGACCTCCAACTAAGAAGGACTTCCTGACAAGCATTCAGCGCCCTTCTAAAGCAACTACATTACCCCAGTCCTGGGACTGACACGTGCATTGGGAGTGAAGGATAGGACAAGTTTTGTGGCACCAGACCTGCAAGTAGTATGGAGGCCAGGGAGACCGACCCTTAAAATCCCAATAAACAACAGCCTTTCACACACTCAAATCACTCAGAAAGTTTGTAGAAATTAATCCTTTTGATCTTACTAGTAAGAAAACTCCCACTTATGTCCTGCCTTCCACCTTGAGGTTAGTTATTGGAGATGTGTTGTGATATGGAAAGAAAAGTAACGTTGGTAATGTGTTATACACCAAACTACCAGGAAAAAGCAGAAAGTAGTGTGGTTCATAGAATAAGGCCCTGAAATGGGAGTCAAGAGATCAGTACTTTATATCCCTAATAGATGACCCAGGCAAGTCAGTATGTATCCTTGTGCCTTGTTTTCCCTTCCTGCCCTTTTTCTGCCTTTCCTAGTTAAACTGTAAGCTCCATGGGGCAGAACTCTCTCTTAATTTGATAATTAATTCAGTGGAGCGCTGATCTTTCTCTCAGCACAGCGAAAGCCACATAATGGTAGTAAGAAATTAATGAGCCTACTCATCAGCTGCAGGAGCTGCAGGAAAACCTGCAGCCACTCAGCTGTGCCTGCCTCTCCCCAGACAATCCAAATCTTTGAATCAGCGTTGAATCATCTCTGAATCTCCGATTCTGATTCAGCCGAATCAAATGGGAACAGTGATTCGAATCACTGAATCGAATCACTGTCCTTCAAATCGGTAGAATCCAAATCCGAATCAAATACTTCGCTATTCGCAAAGACCTTCATATTCGGAGATGCAGGCTCTGGTCCTTGTGCTATTTGTTCCCTAGCCTCTCAGCTGGGGTAAGGTGGCATTTGGCTCTTGTGCTCTTTCAAGAGAGAGGCAGGAGAGGATAGCTAATGGTGAGAGGACGGGATTTTGGATTAAACACCAACATCAGCAAAGCTTAGGAAAAGCAAAGCTTCTCTGAATATTACATGGTTAAATCTGCATATGTTAGAAACACATGGAAATTAGGAGGTGCAATGTATGTTGAGTTATGCAAATGAAAACACACATATCCAAACTTCTTGCTGTTTTCTACTTAATAAATATTTTATGCAAAAATGTTAACACAAATAGATGATCAGTAACTGAGTATAAAAACTGTAGGCCTTTCCCCAGCTCTGCCACTATCTTGGTTATATGACCTTAGGCAACTCACTTCACCCCCTCCATCTCTCACAAGCCTGTTCCCCTGCAAATGATATCAATTGGACTGACCCGCTTTAGTGAAATGCTTTGAGATCTATTAATGAAATGCAGTATGAAATTGCAAAGAAATGAAAAAGTATAACTGAATTATTAGTTTAATTGCTCATTATTAGCTATTCATTAGAAATGTTATCCAGGCAGGTTTAGAGGCCCTGTAATAGACATCCTAGTAACAAAATGGGTTGCTGCACAGAAAAATTTAATCTCTTTGAAACAATGAAGAGGAGGTCACATTCAAAGTTGGTACAAAGCCACATTTTCCTACAAGCTTTCACCACAACCCCCTCTCAGTTCTGAATGTGAATCTTTCAATGGCTTTGTTACTCACATAACTAGTCACAGAGACAAGGTCTGAATTTAGCTGGGAAGGGCCAGTATTACATTAAATTAATGAAGCCATGGAGATATGTTGATTATAATCATGCGCCAAGCCAAATTCTACCTTAGTGCAAGAATAGGGGTCTCTGTGGACATTAATGTAGATGCATCTGCTAATACCAACACTGAATTTGGATCAAACAGATGTTTCAAACACCAATTATGTTGCTTGCATAATTGAGACATAACAGATTATGTTGGGCAGCTCAATGTAGTTTGAGGAAAGGGAGAGAATTTGGTCCATGTCAGTAGCAGAGACGTGTCCCAGGAGTGCTTGTTTATTAAGAGGTAACTTATAGGCCTGGGAAAACAGGGGACTATTTGATTTGGATTCAGATTCAGCTGATTTGGACGTCAGAGATTCGATTTGGAGATCTGAATTATTTTTCCAATTCGATTCGGCTGAATTGCTTTGGAAGATTCAGAGCCAATTCAGAGATTTGGCCATAGAGTATAATGGGGAATCAATGAAATAGTTATAACTTTTGTTGTCTTTTGGCTGACTCAGACAACACTTTCAAGGATGGTAGCCTCTGCTGAGAGCATATGTACCAAGTTTCAAGGTGCAGGGGTTTCTGGGAAACTGCACCTCAAAGTCCTGAAAGCAAAACTCACGTCATGAGTGTATGTTAAGGCACAGGGGGTGAAAAATGCAGGGATGGTAGCCCCTGTTGAGGCCACAAAGCCTACAAGCTTCAAGGAGATAGGTGCAGGGGTTAGGGGGAAACTGCACCCCAAATTCTTGAAAGCAAATCTCATGTCATGTGTATGTGTTAAGCCACAGTGGGGTCAAAACTGCAGGCCTGCTAGCCCCTGTAGAGGCAACAAAGCCTGACAACTGTCAAGGAGATAGGTGTGGGGGGAGTCTGGGTTCTGGGGCCCTGCACCTCTAGCTGCTGACAGGCAAAATTCATGTCATGGGTGTTTGTGTAACTGTTTCTGTCTTGGGGCATGAGGGTGGGAAACTACTGCAGGCCTGACTGCTAGGCCCTGCTAGACACAAAGCCTTCTCGCTGTTGAAGAGATAAGTGCAGGGGGTGGTTCTAGGGCCCTGCACCCTTAGCTGCTGACAGGCAAAACTTGTGACATGGGTGCTGTGCAATTTACTGTCTTTGTCTTGGGGCAGAAGGAGTTTCTGGCTCTGTATTGATTCTTTCCTCTCCTTAGTCTGTGGTTTTATAGGTGTTAATCCTTGCTCATTAACTTGTTAGCCTCACTAACTACTTTATATTGAGCTGGTCCCTGAGTGAATCATGATTGATTGGTAACACAGTAGCTTAGTAGTCAGGCCTACAGTAGTTCCCCCTTCTTCTGTTATATATAATTATCTTTTCCTCTCCCTCCTTAGAGTCTGTGCCCTTCTGAATCTAGATGATTCTTGCATCCCCTTTAATGGGTGTGCTGACCATTGTACTGTAATGGCTGTACTGATCATTTCCTTTTAAATCAGACTGTAAACCTCCTAATCACCGTTGCTGCTCTCCTATGGACTCTCTGCAACTTGCTGGCATATTTTTGGTTGCATAAGCCACTGGTTCCTTGGCACCAAAAGTAGGAAATCAGCCCAGAGAGAATCCAGGATTAGCTAGAGTATTTATACAGGCAACCCCCACTTAGTGCTCTTACTTGGTTCCTGAAAAACTGAGCATTACGTGAAATGAGTGTTAAGTGAAACCGAAAGTATTTGATAATCCAAGATAGTGACTGCAATCATTTTTAATGATCCAAGATGGCAACTGTGAGCTTTATAACAAAACTTGTGGAGCGCTAAGTGAAATGAGCATTATAGCGAAATAGTGTTACATGGGGATTGGCTGTGTATATAAAAGGTTTCCCCAGGCTTTTCCACATATCAGACTTGCTGAGTATGTTGGTGAAAACCTCATCAATCTGGACACCTGCAGGAAATGAGCACAGCCTCTCAGCATGTAAAAATATGAACTCCTATTGCTTGAGCTAAGGGATCATCTCTATTGACACCAAATTGTAGTAGACACACAAACTTCTAAACATACTCCAGATACTGAACAGAGACAAAGAACTACCCTACTGTATAGGTTATGCATTAAGCATAAACATGGCCATAGAGGTAGGCCCAGGCTTTTCAAAGCCAGAGTGGCCACCAATATGTACTTTCACTTCTGCTTCTGCTTCTGTTTCCCTTCTAACACTTTCTGGAGCTCTGTCAGTACATGCCACAGAATAAACAGGAATACTGATGGCCCCCCCCACCTCCGGAAGGAAAATGTATATAAGGGTCTTGTTACATGTGGCACAAGGAAAACCAATCTGGCCCCCTACCTTGTCCCTCTCTCTCCCTGCTCCTGACTCCACTGCTGAACTCAGCTATGCCCTGCAATCTGGCAAGCTAGCATGGACTTTGCAGGCTGTCTGTATGGACTTGCACCCCTGGAAGTGGGAAGGTCCCACTCCCAGGGATAGGATGGGAAGTTGGCTTGGTGCCAGAACCATCCCCAGGGCAGTACAGTTCAGGGGATGGAAAATTTTGTCTACACAACAAAGGGTGTGGGAGAGGACACTGCTTCCTGGGTACTGTCAGACTGCAACTTGGGTAGTTTATATGTGGGGAGCAGCTACACATTAATGGAACATGAGCTGGATAACATGGATCAGAGAGAAACCTGCCCTTGAATGGTGTAACTTTAAGCTGCCTAAAATGTGCTTAAAACTTGTTTCAGATGTCAATATGTGGATACTCCATGGATGAAGAGCTCCAGGAGCTGCCTAAAATTAATCTATAACAAGTCCCTAAGTGTTGAAACCTTTCCTGAAAAAAGAGAAATGACAGAGATGTTTTTAGTCTCACAAAAAAATAATTTCCATCTTAGCTGCTGTTTCTCACCCTTAACTAGGAGAAGAGAAATCTGCTTCCTCACTTGATTGTGCTCCGCAGCATCAAAATTGACAATAACTTGTTCAACAAAGTGAAACTATTGAAGGTAGTTGTCACACCAAGTTATTTTTAGTTAAGCCAGTTCAGATACCCATAGTTATGAAGCCATGGTGCTGTGGACTTGAGTTGCTCAGATGGTCTTTTGCTACCTGGACTGAGCTCTGCACAACTGCTGTTGCTACCTGAGCTAACTAAATGAAAGATAGTCTGGGTATGGCTACATGAGATGCAGTTACATCTCCTAAATGCAAGGCAGGCAGACACAAGGTCAGCCCTAGCAATAGTTACTACAAAGTAGCAAATGAAGTATCAAAATTCTCCCCTCTTGTTTTAATAGGAAATAAGGGATCGTCTTTACTGATACCAGAAATTCTCATTTTCCACTGAAAAACCCGATCCAAAGCCTATTGAAATTGCCACGTCTTTCCACTGACATCAGTGAGTTTGAGATCAGGCTGTTGTGAAATGTGGGTGCCCAGACAATCAGCAACTCCCAACACCTAGGAGGCTCAAACCCTAAGCACTGGCAAATGCTGAATTTGTAATGGTGACTACTCCACAGGTATTTGCAGAGGGGTATAATTAGCAAAAAAGCAGTAAAGGAGAGGATATGTTCAGGGGTTAAAGCTAGCGATTAGAACATCTTTTAGGTTTCATATCATATGAGTTACATAGAGAGATGCAAATAGATTTGAGGGTGAACAATAACATGCACATTAATTGGAGCATGGGAAGAAATGTAGAGAATTCCAATTACCTTAGTTGTTCCTCTGGGTTGTCAGTACTTAGCACCTCCGGAGCGTCCAGGGCTGTCTGCAAATGCACATTGATGAGCGGCTCACTATATATCTCCTTGTCTGGCGAGTCCCTCCCTTCTAAATTGACATCGCTCCTGCTTGGCAGGACCCTATTCTGCGTCTCTGTTACCTCCCTGTCATCAAAGTCCCTCTCCTTCCCCAGCACAAACTCTACATGCAAGCCATTCGTCATCACCAGACCTTGGATTCTGCTGCTGTCACCCTCTGCTTGTTCTCGCTTCCCCAAGTTTCTCTGCATTTCAGTCTGTTTCCACATATCTGGTGCCATTTCCAGATGGTCTGCCGTATGCCTGATGCTGTCATTGGTTGAGCTTGTCTCTTCCTTTGCTCTGGATGGCTCCACATTAATTGAGAGGCTAGGTTTCTCATTGGAGGAATCTGCGGACTTTGTTAGCTGCTCACTCCCATTATTACAGGATTCCGGGGCTAGCTGCAAGCCTGAAGTTTGTGGCTCATTATATTCTGCAGAAGATAATGGAAAGTGAATGTTCTCAGTCATGTTCAGCTTGTTTTCACAGTGCTTACACTGCTTCTTTCCCTTGGTTAATTCAGGCTTAGTATTATCTATAAAGGGAGAGAAACAGAGAGTCATGAGTGTCTGAAAGGATTACAATTAAAGCAGTTACTTGCAAAAGGTTTAGAAAGAAACTAGGCAAATGTGTGTTCCCTGATATTCTCACTCAGGGGCCATGGTTGGAAGGTGTGACCCCTTGCTAGGGATTCCTGAAATGGGAAGAAAACTTCTGAAAACTCAAACACTTCCTTGAAAATAAAGCCCAGTATGGGGATGACTGTCAAAATCTTCATGCTTACAACCTGTGATACAAGAGGGAACACTTGAAGGAAACAGTGGTGTTATCTAAACACAATGGTCTTCTCTTTGCAATGAGGCCCGTATGTGGCCTCTTTTCCTGAGTAATCCTCCTGGGGAAAAGAAAAGCCAATGCCTGTGGTTCTCCCCAGTCACATTAACAGGCAGCAGATGCAGATGTCAGACTAGTGTTGGGGCTCTCTGTTCATCTCTAGTGAAGGGGCAAACTTCTAACTTAGTTCAAGCAGGCAAGAGAAATGCATTGGGGCTGTGCGAAGCTTTGGACCCTGATTTGATTTGGTGGAGATTTGGCCCGATTTGGTGGCCAAATCTCTGAATCTGAATCAAATCAGGAGATCCTTTCATCTCCCCAAATTGAATCAGAACCCTCTGAATCAATTCAGAGAGACTTGGAAAGATTCGACGATTTGGACATAGACAGAGCTTTAAATGTTTTTCCTACATACCTGTAGGTAGCAGGTGGCTCATGAATATTTTGATGCTGGGGTGCATGGAGTGTCCCACAGGAGCATGGGGGCTCCCCAACACACTCAGCAGTGAACCCAGAAGCTGTGCTGCTGGTCTGGCCAGTGCCATGCCACTGGCAGTTCCTGTGGGATGCTCCATCCTCCTCAGCATTGCAGCGTTCACAAGCCTTGCCTGGTGCCTCGAGGTATGTAGAAAATACATTTAAAGCTCTGTCTAAGGCTAAATCACTGATTCCCTTAATCAGTCTCAAATCTTCACATCTGGTTTTTGCCAAATTGAATTGGGGAAGGTGATCTGAATCAACAAATTGAATCACTGTCCCCAGTTTGGGCCAAATCCGAATTGAATACTGCCTGTTTTGCACACCCCTAAAATACATGCTTTGTAACAGTCATGTAACAGGGGGGAGAAGAAGAAAAAGCAGCAGCTGTGTTGCTGATCTGGCCACTGCCATGCCACTGGCAGCACAAGCAGTGGTAGTACGCCATTTGGCGCTGCCTCCTAGGGCACTCATGCATCACCCGTTACACCTCTTTTTTTTAAAATGCAGAAATTGATCCCTTACAGAAATGTGCCCTGATGCCACTGGTTTCCAGGAGGAGTCATAGTGGAGTTAAGATATTGTTCAGAGTATGCACTATAGAGTACCTAAATATCTTTCTAAGCCTGTGAGCAGGGCTGGCAAACTGGTTGCTGATAGCTCCACACAGTGTCTCAAAACAACATCTCTCCAGCTATCACAGCACTGAGTAGGTTTCAGTGACAGCTCGCATTGCTTACTTTCTCAAAGTCTACCACCCCTGACCACATCAGAGCTATAACAGAGCAGCCACATCTTATCCGACAGACACACACAAGCAGATACCTGAAAGACATCCCTGTCTGTTTCAGGCTCTGAAGCTATCTTGGTGAGGGTGGGTACTGCCATGACTGCTACAGTGTGTTTTATCATGGCCAGTACCTGCCCCTAAGACTGCCATAGTTCTGGGAAGGAAATGCTGTTAGTCTGTTCTCCTATCTTGGGCTCAACTTAAAACTTCAAAATGCTTAAAACTTGCCTTTGCCCTAACACCTACAAAGTCCTGCTGACAACACTGCCTGCCAACACTGTTTCTTTGTTTCTTTGTATTCCTCTGTCTATCTGAACACACCGTTGTCTCTGTCTTGTACTTGTTAGCTCTTTGGTGCAGGGGCTTTTGTTTTGTTTTGGCATAGTGCCTAGCACAGTGGGATGCAGGTCTATGATGGGGGTCCTGAGATGCCAGGACAACATAAATAATAAGTTGCTGTACAATCAGGAGTGGTGTTGGTGTCTGCCATTGCAATGCCATCCCAGAAGTCAGCTTTTGAGGCAGCTGTTCCATCATTGCAAGTCCTGGATTGCTGGTGCCCAGAGATATCAGAGTGCCGAAGGGACTGACACCCACAGGGGTGGAGCAGGTTGGCATGGCTGAAAGAGGAGAATGGGGTGAAAAGCTAAAATGGTGAGAAGCTTATCAGTAGAGAGAAGGATCTGTACTGCTAGATGTACCTCAGGGGATCCCAGCAGTGACTACACAGGGCAATTTAGAAGATGAGCCAGGATATCATAGAAGGGAATGTACATCTGCCAGTGTGTGTAGGGATAGTGTGTTAGGTTAGGAAACTCATGGAAAATCAGGGCTATTTGTAAGTACTGCAGCATGAAAGGTCAGTTGCCCTGAAGGCTTCCTGGAACTTCAACAGTATCAGGTCTTTCTCTTAGATTGGTGTGCTGATACTTTGCCTTCTCACTTAAAAGCCAGACACAATGTGCTGGGGAGGAGGGGGGGAAAGTAGGGGTTGGGTGGAATTTTTTAACACCTTAAAGTTCAGGAGAGATGTGCAAACTTGCACATCTATTCCTGCTGACTCTCTCTATATAAAAATAGTTTCTTTACTTCCAGAGTAACACTTTTTTTCCCTACACACAAATACTACTGAAAAGTGTCACCAGGATGTCAGTTAAGACTATCACAAATGCACCCGTTATCCATAGCCTATGAAATACTCTCTGTAGAGGACAAAAGGACAAGTTATTGTACTGGACATACTTTACCTGTAGTGTTACCAAAAAAATAGCTCATTATTTAGCATAGATATGGATATAGAATGTGTCAGCCCTCCAGACAAAGTAATTTGTGACTGATTTAAAAAATGAAATATTTCCTATTAAAATCCCAGCTTTTGAATACAATTTGAAACAGGTGACCTAAAAACAGACAAATTAAATACGGCAGGTTGGGTGCTGGGATTCAGACTGAGGTTTAGTAACATATGAAGTAAGTCAAAGAGAAAAATGATTTCTTTCTCTAAGCAGGGAGCATGGAACATTAATTAGAGTAGGAAACAAGGGGGCTGGACTCCTGGGTTCTGTTCCTAATTCTGCTGTTCACACAGGATCTGGAGTAAACCATTTAAGTTCTTTCTGTGAAATAGGGATGAGTATTTTATTATCTGAGAGGTTGTGAGAGTTTGTAAAAGGCTTTGGGTATGTCCACCTGGCCTTCAGGAGCACCGTCAGGAAAACAGCTTGTCTTTTTGCTTCAGCTTCGTGCTAGCCAAGTCTGTTGAACATGGAAGCATCTCTGGGTGCCACCTTAGGAGAGACAGTGGCACAAAAAGCACCACCACCACTACAATTGGCACTGTTGTAGCTAACACTGCTCCATGCATCACTTGCCCCACTATGCTCCTGCTCCAGGTAATGTTGAACACCTGTTAACAGGCACAACTGAGATAGAGAGCCTGCTTTATAAAGCTACCCTGCCTCATTTTGGGGAACTGGCACATACAGAGCAGGAGTGGGAAGGTGGGTCATGGTTTTTGGTTGTGCTATCAACAATGGCATAAAGGCTTTGAGATTCTTTATTCAACTATATTAATAATAGCAATACTAAGTGCTCCCACAGCCTGGACACATTGGGTGCGTCCAGACAAGTGCACGTATGCCTCTTGCCCCATCTCAAATCCCTTTGAGGCCGGGCAAGAGGCACATGCAGCAATAACAAAATGTTCCCCATGCTGCAAGTCTGCAGCACGGGGAGAAAATTAGACCCCTGGATATACGGGGCTCAAACAAATACCTGGGGGGAAAAAATGGGTCAGGGAACAGTCTGGGACTGTGCCCCGAGGCAATCAGAGGCTCAGTTCTCCAGAAACACTCTGGTACAGTGCCAGAGTGTCTCTATGATTGGCCCTTTCCCCACTCCTGAAGCAAACTGCAGGGACCTGGACCCAGCTTTGGCCAGGTAAGCAGGGTGTTGGGGGGCTGGAAGGGGGTGGGACCTTGGGAGGCTCAAGACAGCAGGGGGCTGGAGACAGCCCCAGAGATGTCCCCCCACTGTCTCCAGCCCCCTGCTCCTTCCCCAGCTCCCCTGAGGCTGGAGACAAGCAGGGGAAGAAGCAGAGGGCTGGAGAGATTCCTCTGCTGCCTCCAGCTCTTTCCCCTGCTTGTTTCCAGCCTTGGGAGAGCAGGGAACAGCAGGGGAATGCCTCTGGGGCTGTCTCCAGCCCTCTGCTCCTTCTCCTGCTTGTCTCCAGCTCCTGAGGCTGGAGACAAGCAGAGGAAGGAGCAGGGGGCTGGAGACAGCAGGGAAATGTCTCCAGGGGCAGTCTCAACCTTCTGTTCCATCTCAAGGCTGGAGACCAGCAGGGGGCTGGAGACCAGCAGGAGGCTGGATATAATACCCTGGAGATAAGCTGGAGACTTCCCCTGATATCTCCAGCCTTCTGCTCACTCACTGCTACTGCCAGTGAGTGTAGGGGACTGGGAGAGCAAGCAGGGAGCTGGGGGAATGAAGAGAGGGTGCAGGGAATGAACAGGAGGGGAGCAATGAACAGGGGGAATGAGTGGAGAGCAGGGGAATAAATGGGGAGCAGGGGGAATGAACAGTGGATGGGAGGAATGAATGGGGAGCAGGGGGAACCAATGGGGGTTGGGGGAAGGAGTCTCCTATTCATTCTCCTACTCTCTCCAGCCTTCTGCTTGTTCTCCTGATCATCTCCAGCCTCCAGAGGCTGGAGAAAAGCAGGGGAATGAGCAGAGGGCTGGAGACCATCGTGGGGGTGGGAGGGGAGCTGTCACCCCTGTGGGGGCCTGGGACCCTGCAGGCAGGGTAGTTCATGTGCTGTGAGGGGGGCTTTGCCCTGTGGGGGGCAGGGGACCATTGGCGATGCGTAGGGGGTGCATATGCACTCCCTGAGCATGGTGGTGTACCCCCTCAAAAAAGGTGCTGCCGACACTGTTGGTGGTGCTTGCAGGTGTTTGCCACTTGCCACCCCCTGCCACCGGTGGGTTCTGTGGGCAGTTAGCGCTCACCACCCCTCCCCTTGCTGCTGACAGTGCCAGCAGCATCTGGAGAGAGGACAAGGCAGCTTTTTATACTGCTGGGAACACCACAGGTTCTGGCTGCAGATCCAGGAGGAGCCTGGCAGGGTTATTTTACCCCAAGTGGCACAAGTTGCTCCACAACGTGCGCTGAGGCAAAAAGCCCTGGCTCAAATTTGCACCGCTTCTATTTGAGCTGCTGCAAACAGACATGTTTGCATGTATGGACACGCACACAGTGGCTAAGTCTGATGCGTTGGGACAAGGGGTTACCTTTAATTTGTTCTGTCACTCCATGTTGCAATTTCTTAACTAATGAAAGAAGAGAAATTCATCTGAAATTTGAAGAGTGATGAAAAAGAACTACAAGGTGGTACAAATAAGTGATACTCCTCTTCTTCCTCCTCCATCATACCATAAGGCTGCTAGAGAACAAGGGCACTTGAACAGCAAAATCACCAACAAAGAAATTTCACAGCATAGTGTGTCTGGAAAGACCAAGTGAGGATTACTGTCCACTATCTTCCATGGTCAACACTTCCAAGCAGCAAGTCCAGGAGCTAGATCTACTCTAGAATCCAGACTCCTGAGCTCTTTGAGAATGGGATAAGGGAAGGTCAGACTGACCCCAGCTCTGAACCTACCACTATGCTCCTTATTTAGGTTCATATTCAAATGCAGAAAAGGGTGTGGAGGGCAGGCTCTGGTGCTGATGCAGCTGAAAGATCATGCAGACACCTGCTCCCACAATGTCGGTGCTATTTAAGGACCCCTACAGCATACAGGTATCCCTAAGAGTCTGGAATTGTTGAATTTGTGTCCTAGACATGGGCTTAATTTAGCCTCAGGCTCACAGTCCAGGATACATCTAACCTGGGTCTAGATTTTCACAGTGCCTCATCTCATCTCCATTGCTCACATTATGGATTGTAAGTGACTCCCTGTCACAAGAGAGAGAGACTCCATAGGAAAAAGCGCACCCAGGTTTCTTCCCATATTTTGACTAAATGTGAAGTGCAGAAACAAGTTTTAAAGTAGGGACAGAGACCAGGACTCCTCCTCCCTGAAAAGTGCTGTAACCACAAGGGCCATATACTAGTCCATCTATTGGGTGTGTAAGTACATTTATGTACCTAAGTGCAATTATATTTCATCCTGTTCAAGACTATAAAAATCCGTCAATGAATCTACTTTTGTAACACCCTACCACCCTGCCCTTAAGACTGAGTCACAAAAAAAACAGTGAGGAGGACCCAACCAACTTTTGTATTACCTGTTTTCTGGGGACATGAACATGGTGAAATAGCACAGCACTTATGTGCTGAAGTCAACATAAATGTCCAATAAGTTGATTAAGATCTGACCTTTGTGAAATTTGGTGGCAGAGGAGTGGTGGTGGTATCAACTGCTCTAGGAGAAATTACCATTGATACTTTTACCCCTCTGCTAAATTTCCAGACCTGTGGAGTCCTGTGGCCTGGATGATATAGCTTTGTGGGTTGGTTCTGACCTGCTGGCTAGAGGTTGAGTATCACTGGCTTAGATCAATGATGGGTATCACAGTATGATTGAGTATCACAGCCTTGATCTCTCATCTTCCACAGACTAAATCAGTAACAACCCCCATTGTCCCAGAGGACAGGTCAAGATTAAACTAAAGGCTAGACTATTGGCATCCATGATATTTCTGATATGTTTGAAGAGCTAGATTTCTGTCTCTCAATGAATGCTATGACAGATAGATTGAGGGCCTGGACATATGACACATTAACACCAGTATGCTTTACATTGGTTTGTAAGTTACAACAGTGCCTGGTAGGGAAAGATGATTGCTATTAGGTGGCAGTGGAAGCAGTAACAGCTTATTTGCACTGAGCAAACAGCTATTCTGGGATAGGAGGTCACAAAACTTACAACAGTTTAATTTTCAGTGATGTGGTTTTACTCCTGATTTTCCTAGGGCTGCCTACCCTAGTTTACCATCTTACACCAGAATAGGGCTATGCATTGTGTGTATCTACTCCTGGTTTATTAAGATATAAGAGTGGGGCACACAAGTGAAAATGAGATGGGATCCTCAGCCCAGGCAAACACTGTCATTGTACTGCAGATAGTAGTCATGAATCTTATTCTTAAAGATTAAGAAGCAGTCCTCACCCTAATTTCATAAATAGGAATTTACTGGACCTAGATAGAGATGTGCCAAAGATTCCCTATCATTCAAGTTAGAACCTGGAACAAGGCTGTTTTTACTGATATATATTCACAGTCATCTCTGTTATTTGATTCATTTTTGTCCCTTTGGAAATGCAAAGTCCCTTGTTAGCTATTTTGAGGACCATTGGAAATCAACAGAAAATGTTAATAAGCTCTTCTGATGTCTGTGGGACTTTAGCTATCTTCATTGCTTCTAACACCACATTAATAATCTATTCAGTACACAGAGGAAATAATTTAACACAATGTCACCCCAACAAAGGGAAACAATATCACAAGGTGCCTCAGGTGACACGAACAGGGCATTTCCTACACACCACATGAGCAGAGAAGGCCTTTCCACAGGCAACATTCATTTTGGTGTAGGCATTTTTATTTATTCTGTGTGTACAGCTCCATATATTGCATGCGTCCTCTCACAGTCATGCTAGTGCTCACTGCAGAACACTGGTAGATACTTACTTTTTTAATGCTGGGCAGTTTGCCCCAAATAATGTACAACTAGTCTCTAGCAAGGTACTATATAAAGTTGTGTAAGAATCTGACCCAATCCATTAGCCAGTTACCCTGGATTTTACTCATCTCGACCTCAGCGGAGAACTTGCCCCATATGTGCATATGGACAGAGTTTGAAAGGGTGCAGGTACCGTGATTGCTTTTTGCTCACTTCGGCCCTCTCCTAGGTTTAACACAGGATCAGATGATAGTTTGAGAGCTGCTGCCCTACATTCTAGTGGAAATCCATGTTAAGTATTTGGCACGAGTCCCTTGTTACTTGTTCCAGTTGACCAACCAGCCTTTGGAGAGCAGCAATGGGATTATTTGTCCATTGGCTCCTTAAGATATGTGTTCCTGAAGCTACTGATCTTACCATTTCATCCATTAGACACTTACAGAGACCATTAAAATCCACCTGGGACCAACAGATGCATAGCAGTCAGCTGAAATTGCCACTAGAGTCCTGCTGCATTAATTTCAATCTGCCTCCAGTAGTGAAAACCCAATATTGACATTGAGCCCAGTTTCCAGAATAGAAAGGTTTGATGGATCAGTTTTTTTCTCTATGCTTCTTACTCAATTTTTAGCCCTTACTTAAGCAAAACAGCCATTCATTTCAGAGAGAGCTTTTCCCAATCATAAGCTGAAGAAATACTGAGTAAGCATCTAATGATTTGGCTCAGAGGAAATGCAGTCCTTTTACCGAACTTGAGCTAAATTGTACCCTGGTTTAGATCTTGTGCAATCCCAGTATCATCACTTGAAACCCTCAGGAAAATAAGTTTGTCATCAATATATATTTTTTTAACTAAATACAAAACATGTCTCAAAAATCCCACAGCCCATCACCCTCACACTGCCCAAAAGCTGCTTTTACCTCTAAGGCTGCCCAAGATTTTTCTGGAGTGGACAATTCTTAGGTTTGGAGGCAACCAGCTTGACACCTCTGGAAACAGTGGCCCACTTCAGAGGAAAGGTAGCCTCAATTACATGCTCTGCAGCGCCTCAAAAATGAAAGCTCTGGGGCAGTTCCCTGAATTTGCCACCTGCACTTCAACACAAGACACTTTGTGACACTGCCCTCACCTGTGTGGTACTCTTATACACATGCAGCAGAATGGAATTCCCCAGCTGGGTGCGCAATCTGGTTTAGGTATAGTCTAATGTTCTTTGCTATAGTAAGACTGAATTCAAAGAGGGTGCATCAGTTCTAATTCCTGGGGTTTCACGGTCAGCAGCAGTAGCTGGTAAAGAAGTGCTTGCAGATACAATAAGATACTAAGAGTCTATATGTATTCATCCACTTGTGACACCAATTATACTTCCACTACAATCTCACAAAGCAACAATGACATGGGGACTGAAGGTTGTGTAGATGCACTGGAGCAGACCAATAATGCAGGATATGGTAAGCAAAAGCTATCACTATGATAGACCTTAGTGAATGAACCGTGTGGCTCTTGCCATGCAGCAGCATCCTGCACGCTGCCCAGATTGGATGTGCAGTGTCTGACTTGTATGGTGAAGTGCAGGTTGAAGGAATAGCTTATACTTTGTCAGACGACTACCTACATCAGGGGTATCCAACCTTTTTGAATGTGGGACTGGATCACAAACTTTTTATCACCCAGTGGGCCAGCAAGCCATATTCAAAGATGTCACAGAAAGTGGTATCATATCAGGAAGTGATGTCATGTGACCTTTGACACCAATGAAGTTGCAGGGGTTGACATGGTGCTGGCTGACATGGCATTCATGCCCAGGTTGACATGGTGCTACAGGAGCCGCTTGGCTACAGCTGGGTTGACCTGGTGTTGGAGAAGCCACAGGGCCAGGCCAGGGTTAACCTGGGGCCCCCCCGGCCTGCCAGTGTCATGCCCAGGTTGACATGGTGCTGCAGGACCCTCCTGGGCAGAACTGGGTCGCACTGGCTAGGAAAAGCAGCATGCAGCTGAAACCAGCTTCCCATGTGCTGCTGGGGACGAGAGGAGGCCGGCCAGGTCTGCACTGGCCAGCAGAAGCGGTGATGGAGCTGTGTGCCACTAAGGACTGACCACTGCAGGTTTGCCCGGTCTCAAGCAGCACACGGCTCCGCTGCCACTTCTGCTGGCCGGTGCAGACCTACCTAGGCTCCTCCCATCCCCAGCAGCACATGAGAAGTGGCCTCCTCAGGGCCTTGCACGTAGGTGGTCAGGCCCAGAGAGCCACAGCGCCTGGGGGGAGACTGACTAGGCGCCACCTTGCTGTGGGGCTGGCTTGAAGCAGGCAGGTGAGGAGGCAAGTGTGGGCCAGCAGTGCCAATGGCCGCTGCTTGGCCTCCTGCGCGGGGCTGCTCCCCCGGGCCCTGTGGGGGTAAGCAGCTCCCCTTCCCTCACTGTCGGCTGGGGTCCACGGGCTGGCCCTGCCTGCCTTGCCGTGGCCCCCCCGCCACCGCTGGTGCTGGCTCTGTGACAGCTCTGTGACAGGTGACAGCTCTGTGCTCCACGCCGCCACCACCACAGCTCCGCACTCCATGCTGCCGCCGCTGCCGTCCTGCACTCTGTGGTGGTACTGCTGCACTCTGTGGCGCTGCCACAGCGGCTCTGTGGCAGCTCCGCACTCCGTGCCACCACCATGACTCCGCACTCATTGAGAGCCGGATAAAATGGCTTGGTGGGCCCCACGGGCTGTATGTTGGACAAGCCTGACCTACATCTTTTTCAGGGCCTAATCAGCAAGGTAAGATACCTTACTGCCCCCTGTTGCCTTTGTGGGCCTTGTCAGTTGGCTGCTAGTTCAGACATTGAGACTCTTTCCTGTTTAGTGATGAGCAGGACTGCCCAGTGATGACGTGGCATGAGAGAATCCTGGGTTCAGTTCCCAGCATCATCATCACCTCCCCATGTGACATTAAGCATGCCACTTAATTTTTTTGTGCCTCTGTTTCCCATCTGTAAAAGGTCTTCTTCACGGGTTGTGTGAAGGAGTATTCATTAAGAATGGTGAGGTAGTCAGACATCATGGAGACAGATTATAGCAAGGACCTAGAAGAGGAAAGCCTGGGATCCATTTTCCCTTGCCTTTGTTTCCTCTTTTTTTGTGGTCTCAGATTCACACTTGCAGATCCAGTTTCATCTTGATCCTTGTGCCTCCAACCCAAATGAATGAGGAAAGCTCAGTGAATCTGCAGTTACTTCTCTCCAAGTCTCAGATGGGAAGTCAGAGATGCAGCACAGGGACACCCTCTCTTCTTTTATCAGATTGTTCCAAGGTTTATGAACTTATGTTGGTTCCTGATGGTCATACATGTAGTAGTGTTGTTCTCCTCTCACAGGTGTGCATGGCCCCAGAGGCAGAGGAACTAGCAAAGGTGTAACTGGCAAGTACTAGGCAGTACTGTGCCCCACACCCAACTTTGACTCTGGTTCTGGCTTTGGTAGCAGGAAGGGCAGAAAAAAGTGGAGGAACACAGTGGAGCAGTGGTTACGGGTTCACTGCTGCAGCAGCGAGAGATATGACCCTCTCCCACTTTTTGCCATTGGTATGTATGTTAAGCAGCCAAAAAAACCACTGGTTTCTGGTGGCAAAAAAGGGGGTTACATACCTCCTCACAGCAGCAAATCTCTAGCCACTTCACCATGCATCACCATTGTTTTTCTGCCCTCCTCATTGCTGGAGCCAGAGTTTGTAAGATGCAGGGTATAGGATTGGGTGAGGATGATAGAAGGGGGAGATGCCCCTTCCATCTTTAGGCAGCACTGAGGGTTCATGTCCCACTCACGCACCATAACACTACCAGGGGTGTGTGAAGAATGTGTTAGGGTGCCAAGGGAAATGTGGTGGAACAAGGGGGGTTTTCTGCTAGGTAGGTGTGGCAGCCTTAGGCCATATGAGTGTTGCTCAGACTTGGCGCCTTTTCATCCCAGTGGAGCTTTTTTATAAGGCTAATTTCCAGGGGTTGAGCCAAAGGTTAATACTAGGAAGAAGCAGATTCAGGAGGGATACAGTGGTGTGACTGCACCCTGCTTCCACAGTGTAGGATGTTTCCTAGGTTCCCAGCAGAGTCCAAGGTTTGGCTGGAGCCATGAGCTGGCAGGAGATACGTGGGGGCCTGTGGGCATCTGTGTCCCCTTGCTTCCATTTGTCAAGTTATGATCACCAGGACTTCTGCCTCATCTTTCCTCCCTCTCATCTGCCACATCTTAATGTTATGATAATCTCTGGGAGGATGAATGGTATCACAATCATTGGTCCACTTGACAAGAGCCTGGTTTTCCATAGGGCTCCACCACCCCTACACCCTGCACCTTTCCTCTGAGGTGACAAATAATATTCTGTTGATGGTGTGTGGGAATCATTGGAACTCAATTTCTCCCCAACTCAGTTCAGTTACTCGCCCCACAACTGGTTGGTGTTCTTCTCCTTGAGACAGGTCTCTTTCTTCAGGTTTAGATGCTTTGTTATAGTCTGTTATCGTCTTTCTTTTCCCCTTTCTCACACTCACGCTCCCTTTGTTACAGCCTCTGGCTTCTTTATCGTGAGGTTCTAGATTTGGTGCTTCTCCCTGGAATGTCAGGTCTTGTGTGATGAAATCTCTCCCCACCAGTCCCCAAGACTCTTAATGGCTAATAGGGTCCAGGTGTACAGACTAGGACCCAATAAACTATAACTCAGATGCACAGCGGATCCTCCTTTCCCCTGCTGTCTCTCCTTCATCTGGGAATACTAAAAACCAAACAAACAAAAAAAACAGGCTCTCACCCACCTTGTTTGTATGTACTCCAGAAGGCTATAAAGAAAACTCTGAGCCTCTAGATTCAAAGGTTCAGCTCAGCTCCCTGCAGCTGGTTTGGACCTGGTGACTATTACTCAGTCCATCCAGACAAATCTCTCCTCTGTCTGGGTTAATTCAGGGGTCCCTCAAGTCTAATCCAAACTCGGTGGTCTACTCTCACCCTCTTCCCCACTGGGCTTGGGTGTCCCTCTCCTGGGGAACTCCTTCTCTGTGTCCTCTGCCCTCTGGCTTGCAGGGCCACCCACCACTACCCTACCATCCAGCACCACTTATCTCTCTGGATACATTGGGTGAGTCAGTCACTTATGGTCACTGGATCCTGGCATCCCATGAGGGGTTGGTTGGCTGGGTCTGTGGTGCTGCAGATTTGCCTCCCAGTCCTGCTGCACCACCTTTGTTCCTGAAGATGCTGGATGCCATGTGTGACAGCTGAAATTATGTCTGTGTGATAAAAGTGCTTGCTGAAAGCTTTGTGAAAATTAGACCATGTGTTTTTCTGTCATTTGTTCAGATATTAAGTTATATGTTGTTGCTAAGAAACTAATTAAAGTCAAAGATTAGTGAGGCCTTGTATATAGTGAGGCCTTGTATGTAATAAGGCCTAGTAAATTTAGCAAAGCCTTGTAGAAGTAGTAGGCCCTGTGTAGTAATAAAAATTAACCTTATCAGAAGAATGCAAGGCTTGTACTGCTATTGGCCAGTCCTAAGAATAATTATAATGGGAGAATCTGGATGGCTGTAAGTTATCAGCATAGCTCAGAAGTTATAAGTTGGCTAGCACATCTGGAAATAATTTAGAAGGAAGATGCAGCTCTGTGAAAGAAATTACTAATTAGCTGCTGACCTGGAACAGTGGACCAGTGGATCTTGAGGAGCCTGAGGACTGAATACCAGGGTCCTTCCTGGTACCCCTTGGACAGCACTGATTAGGGACACCTGACTTCGCTGAGCATTGTGAAAGAGGAACTTGTCATACATCAGGCATCAGAGGGGATTGCCAATAAGTTGCTGATGCAAATTGTTATTGTCTGTCATTGTCTGTTGTTTTGTTACTATGCGTAGTTAAGTCAATAACCTGTTTTTGTTAAGTCAACAAACCTTTCTTACCTTTTACCCCTGACCATACTGTCAATTCCAAACCCTCCACAGGTGGCTGGGACAGCCATGTCTCTTTTGGCATCTCCCTTTAAAAAGCCTGGTCTTCCTTCTGGGCCAATAAGTGCTGGCTTCTGAGGGCACATGTTCCCCTGACCCTAGAACCAGTGTGCCATTCCAGTTTCCTCGGGGGTCTCTTGTCAAGCATGCTGGAGAAGCATGGCTTGCCCAAACCCCATCAAGTGAGTTTTTCCCCTGACCTCTTGTCTGGTGTGCTGGGTAAGCACAGCTTGCCTGGACCCTGCCAAGCATGTATCCCCCTGGAGATCTTCTCTGGTGCACCAGGGAAGCATTGCTTACCTGGACACCGCCGGGTGAGTTTTCTGCCAGTGCCACCAATTCCACAGAGGTCTAGCAGGGGGCTGCATCCCATCTCCTGCTACAGGGTCCAAGCAGAGAGCAAGTGAAGAAGGGGTGACCTGCTGGTCACTACCACTTACCAGGGGCATTGGAAGCCTCAGGCTGCTGGTGCCCCATTACAACCAGGGGCTTCTGGGAGCAACTTCATGAGATGTGAGGTTTGGCAGCAGTGGTAGTGGCCAGATCCCTAAGTCCCTGTTCCCTCTTCCAGGTTCCCCCTGCCTATCAAAGCACTCCAGCTGTAAAAAGTAGCTATGTAATATGCTACGCTGGGGTAAGGATTTCACAGATTTCATAGACATTACAGGCTGGAAGGGACCTTGTGAGATCATAGAGTGCAGCTCCCCTGCCAGAGGCAGGAAGTCTGCATGGATCAAATGATTTAATCAAGATAAACATCTAAATGCCTTTTGAATGAGTTCACAGTAGGTGCTTGCACCCCCTCTGGGGGGAGTCTGTTCCAGAATTTGGACACTTTGACTGTAAAGTTTTTCCTTATACTGAGTCTGAATTGGCCTTCTAGAAGTTTGTGGCCATTAGACCTAGTTATCCCTTGGGGAGCCCTGGTAAATAAGTGCTCTCCCAGATCCTGATGCATCCCCCATACATACTTAGAGGCAGCCACCAAATTCCCCCTGAATCTTCTCTTTGCCAGGCTGAAAAGTTCCATGTCCCTCAGCTTCTTTTTGTAAGGCTTTCTCTCTTGGCCTTTGATCATATAGATGGCTCTCCTCTTGACTCTCTCAAGCTCATCCATATCCCTCCTGAAGTAGGGGGCCCAAAACTGGACATGGTACTCCAGCTGCAGCCTCACTAAGACTAAGTAAAGTGGGAGGATTATGTCCCTGGTTTTGCTTGAGATGCATTGGTAGATGCATGCCAGAGTTTGGTGTGCTTTGCTGGCCATGGCACTGCATTGGTGGCTCATGTTCATCTTGTGATCAGTCAAGACCCCCAAGTCTCTTTTGGTCATGGTGCTAGCGAGCATAGCACTGCCAAGCTTATAAGTTTGATGCTGTTTATTTCTCCCAGGGTGGAGTACTCTGCATTTCTCTATGTTGAATGTCATCAGGTTTTGGTCTGCCCACTTTGCAAGCATGTCCAGGTTGGCCTGAATCCCCAGCCTGTCCTCCAGCATGACTGCCTTCCCCCATAGTTTAGTGTTGTCCATAAACTTTGCCAATCCGCATCTAATGACTGAATCCAGATCATTAATGAAAATCTTGAAATGTACCAGCCCTAGCACTGAGCCCTGAGAGACTCAAAGGATAACCTTGAGCCACGTTGATTTGTTCCCCTCAACTACTACCCTTTGGGTGTGACCCTGGAGCCAGTTTCCCAGCCATCGGACCATGAGATGGTCAAGACCACAGTTCCCCACCTTGGTCATGAGGACATAATGGGAGACCACATCAAAGGCCTTCTTGAAATCCAGATAAATTACATCAACCTCATCTCCCTTGTACATGCAATGTGTCACCTGGTTATAGAAGGAGATGAGGTTGCTCAGGCAAGATCTTTTAGCAATAAAACCATGTTGGCTGGCATTCAGTAGGTTATCTTCCATTAGCGTGTTGCAGATGGATCCTTGATAATTTTCTCCAAGATCTTTCTAGGGATGGATCTCAGACTGATAGGTCTGTAATTCCCTGGATCATCCTTCCTCCCTTTCTTGAAGATTAGGACCACATTGGCTCTTTTCCAGTCCTCTGGTACATCACCCAAGCGCCATGAGTTTTCAAATATGTTGGCCAAAGGGCATGCTATGATGTCCACCAGCTCTTTTTAGACTCTTGGGTGCAATCCATGTAGGCCTGCTGACTTAAGGATGTCAAGCCTCTAGAGGTGTTCTCTCACTTGATCTACATCAATTTTGGGCCCATCTCCTGAGCCCTGAATGTTTTGTGTCCTGTCTGACAGCATTACCTTCTTGGGCAGGTGGAAAACTGATGCAAAGTAATCACTTAGGAGATTGGCCTTTTCTTGGGCGTCAGACATCAGTTGCCTCATTTGATCTTGCAGGAGGCCAATGTTGCTTTTGTTCTTCCTCTGACTTCCCACATATCTGAAGAATGACTTTTTGTTATTCCTGACTGCAGTGGCTAGCATGAGTTTGGTTACTGCTTTGGCTTTTCTGGACCACTCCCTGCAGGTATGGACTAGTACTGAGTACTCCTCCTTGGTGATGATTACAGTTTTCCATCTGGTGTAGTCTTCTCTTTTTTGTTTCAGGAGACCCAGATGTTCCCTTTTGAGCCAAGGGGGCTTCCCTCCCCTCTGACTGCATTTCCTGTGGGACAGGATGGACTTCCCTTGCACTTTGAGGATTGAGTGCTTTAGGAAAAACCATTCCCTGTGGACAGGTTACAGGGGTGGGCAGATGAGAATAGGATGGGATTCAATCCTGACAAGTGCAAGGTACTGCACCTAGGGAGAAAGAACCAGCAGCATACCTACAGGCTGGGGAGCTCCCTTCTCATCAGCACAGAGGCAGAAAAGGATCTTGGAGTCATTACTGATTCCAAGATGAACAATGTGAGGATGCGGTCAGTAAGGCTACCTGTACCTTGTCATTTATCCACAGATGCATCACGAGCAAGTCCAAGGAGGTGATCCTCCCCCTCTATGCAACATTGGTCAAGCCACAACTGGAATACTGCATCCAGTTCTGGGTGCTGCACTTCAGGAGGGATGTGGACAGCATGAGAGGGTCCAGAGGAGGGCCACTCACATGACTGGGGGGCAGCAGGGCAGACCATACGAGGAGAGGCTATGGGACCTGAACCTGTTCAGCCTCCACAAGAAAAGGCTGAGAGGGGACCTGGTGGCCACCTATAAACCAGCGGGGAATAGGAGAGTCCCTGTTCCCCTGTGCACTACCAGGAATAACTAGGAATAACAGCCACAAGTTGACAGAGTAGGTTCAGGCTAGACATCAGGAAGCACTACTTCACAGTCAGGGGGGCTAGGATCTGGAACCAACTTCCTAGGGAAGTGGTGCTCACTCCTACCCTGAGGATCTTCAAAAGGAGGCTAGATATTACCTGATCCAGCATTCTTTCCTGCCCATGACAGGGGGTTGGATTTGATGATCTGCTCAGGTCCCTTCTGACCCTATCAGCTATGAAACTATGACTCATTTTCCAAGGAGGCCATGGTATCTTAGTGCCTGACTGACAGTCTCCTGAGTTTGTGGAAGTCAGCCTTCCCAAAGGTGAGGATTTTTGTTTTGCTGAGGGGTTTGCCCACCCTGCATTGGGCAGAGAAAGTAATCAGATCATGGTCACTGTCACCAAGCTTGCCATAGATCCTCAGATCACTCCTCAGATTGCATCGGGATGACAGTAGGCAGTCCTGCAACTCTAGTGCTTGTTCCCAGTCACTCAGGGATACCCAAAGGAGCCAGGTAGGAAGCATGATCCTTTTCAAAATACAAGATATGCCCATGATATTAAGAGATCTTTACTCTATTCCTGCCTGGTGCTTACCCAAGCAACTTACCCTCCAGGTGAGCCTCTGGTTCCCTCCCTGCTGTTAATTTCACATTCTTGACAATTTTCACTTTTTGGAGTTGATTAAATGCTAATGGAAGACTTGATGGCTGAGTTTATCAATAGATCAAATTCAACAAGACTGTAAAGGAACATGTTTCCCCATATACCAATTTGTTTATGTGGATGTATACATACACCAGGATCTTTGCCCAGGTCAATCCCAGGCTTCTCTCTACACCCTGTCTCTCCAGCATATCTGTCTCACTATTCTCCATGTCCTTCCACTGCTTGTAGACTCACTTTCCTTTCAGATAGACACAGCTTCCTCCCAACTCTTTCTCTGAGTTCAATCTCCAACACAAAGATTGGCTCCCTCCCCACACTCCCCTCAGCTCCCTCTGCTGCAATCCTGATCCCCAGGCTTCTTCCCTTGGATCCCAGTTAATTTACTATTCCATGCTCCAAGTCTCTCTGTTCTAGTCTTCATGCCTAGCCAATCCAAGTTTCTCCCAACTCAACCTGTTGCAGCCAGCCATGCTGTCTCTCCATGTCCTGCTCTTGCTCTCAGTTCCTGACACCAGGATTTGATTATAGAATCCAAAGAAGTTCAGTCTGAAGCAGAATCTTATTGAGGAAAATTTCATCCCAAGCGGTTTCATTTTCACCAAGTGCTTCCTTATAGTTGCAACTGCCACTCAGTGGGCGCATCTACATGTGCTTTAATACACCTCCATTGTGAGGTACTGAGAAACTGCACATTATCCTGGCTTAATGAGTATTAAGTAAAGCTCACGGGCCACTTATACAAGAGATAGAGCTCTGCTCCAATGCATGCTAATTAGTGTATGTCAGAGCAAACGCGATTAGTCAAGTCTGCTGCAAGTCTGCTGGAGCGTGCTAATTAGCGTGCTCCAGCAACCTCTGTGTCAAGTGTATTCAGAGTCCCTGTGTTTCAAAATGGTGGTGGGGGCACTTTAACTACAGCTCATTCACGAGCTGTTAAAGCACTCCGCTGCCATTTTGAAGCGTGGGACTTTGTTTTGCTGAGGGCATCTCAGTGGGACGCTGAATACACATGATGCTGCAGGCTCTGAGAGCCACTCTAATTAAAGCACCACTCCCCCACCCTGAAGCATGTGTATAGATGCTGTGGAAAATTAGCCATGTCCTCCCAAATAAAAACTGCCATCTCATACATTGGACCAGATAATTTCCTTAAACTCACTCACCACAACTTAGATGGAAAAGGAAGGAACCAAAGATGAATACAGTCTTTGAGATAAGGTTGACATTAGTTCTGTAACTTAGAAGGTTGTCTCCACCTCACAGGGCTCTACCATCCCCATCCCCTGCCCTCACCACACCAGATGTTATGATTTTACTTGCATCAATATTCCTCTGTGGGAGTCTCAGTCCCCAGACTGCCTTGATCAGCCTCTAGGCCAGGGTCAGGCAATGCTTTCGGGCAGAGGGCTGCTTACTGAGTTTTGGCAAGCCGTTGAGGGCCGCATGACAGGCAGCCATGGACAGATAAGTATTAATTTTCAACATTTTTTAGGAGCCTCATGGGCCAGACAGAATGACCTGGCAAGCCACATTTTGCCCACCACTGCTCTAGGCAGCTGGTTTCTTGTTCTCTGTCGCTTGCCTCATTCTTTCCCACATGGGTCCCAAGCCGACTGTCCCACAGTTTGTCTGTGCTCTTAACCTTTAGGGCAGAGTCATATGAGGCCAACACCTCAAACTCACACAAACTCTCAGTCCCATTGTTTCTTTCCTCCAGGTCCATGGAGTGGCTTTCTGCACCCACCGGACTTGGACTAACCAGCTTGGACATCGCAGCTGCCTCACTGCCCTACCTCCACAAGTAAGCACCTTCAGGACTATTTCCTGAGTCCCTTGGTTAATCCCTTGTTGACATCTCCTTGCGTTCCTTTGGGTTTCTTCTTGTGTAGTGTTCTCTCCCTGGTGAACTTCTCATCCGGTCACAGACACCCATGTTTTTTAAGTGATGCTTCATGTGCATTAGCTTATTTTAATGTGCATTAGAAAGCATGGGTTTTTATGCAATGCTGTAATGTGCATTAAAATAGGCTAATGCACATTAAAGTGCACATGTAGATGCACCCAGGGTAAACAGTAGGCCTGTCCCAAGTGGCTAGTATTCATTTGGGATTCAGTTTCAGCTGGTTCGTGGGGCAGTGATTCAATTTGATGATTCGATCCAAACGCACTCACCTCACCAATTCCCTTCTGTGCCCCCATGATGAACTTATAGGTAGCCACAAGGTCGCCTCTCAACCTTCTCTTACGGAGGCTGAAGAGGTCCAGGTGCCCCAGTTTATCCTCATAGAGCTTGGCCCGCAAGCCCTTAGCCATACGTGTGGCCCTTCTCTGGACCCTCTCAAGGTTATCCACATCCCTCTCAAAGTGCGGCACCCAAAACTGCATGCAGTACTCCAACTGCGGTCTGACCGGCGCCCGATAGAGGGGAAGTATCACCTCCTTGGTTCTGTTTGTCATGCATCAGCTGATGCACGATAAAGTGCCATTAGCTTTTCTGATGGCTTCGTCACACTGACGACTCACGTCAGTGAGAAGATCCCTTTCTGCTTCTGTGCCACCCAGCAGGTCATTTCCTAGGCAGTAGGTGTGCTGGACATTTTTCCTCCCTAGGTGCAGTACTTTGCATTTCTCCTTGTTGAACTGCATTCTGTTGTTTTCTGCCCATATATCCAACCTGTTCAGGTCTGCTTGCAGTTGTTCCCTGCCCTCTGGTGTGTTCACTTCTCCCCATAGCTTTGTGTCATCTGCAAACTTGTACACTTCACTCCCTCATCCAAGTCGCTGATGAAGATATTGAAGAGGACCGAGCCCTGCAGGACCCCACAGCCCACATCCTTCCAGGTCAATACTGACCCATCCACTATGACCCTCTTGGTGCGACCCTCTAGCCAATTCACCACCCACTGGACTGTGTAGTCATCCAAGTCACAGCCTCTTAACTTGTTCACCAGTATGGGGTGGGAGACCGTATCGAAGACCTTTCTGAGGTCTAAGTATACAACATCAACCCCTACTCCTGTATCCAGGCGTTTTGTAACCTGGTCATAAAAAGAGACTAGATTAGTCAGGCATGATCTACCTGCTACAAACCCGTGCTGGTTTCCCCTCAGCATAATTTTTCCTGCTG
>JAGPOW010003447.1:1324219-1352408 GCA_030014935.1 Caiman crocodilus | reverse complement strand
CAAACCAGAGTGGCTGAGGTAGCCGTTTGAACACGCATCTGAAATACTGTTCTCTAAATATCTAATCAGATCTCAAGTAGCTTACTCACTCTCATCATCTAGAGGTAGTTGAGTTTCCTCTGGAGGCCAATTACTCTTAGGGCATGCAGAGAGAGATGGTTCAGCTTCACCTGGATGACCGCATGGCTAATGGCTCCTGACTCATCGCTAATGGCTGCCCCTCTCTTCTTCCCCAGGGCCTTTTATCCCCCCTCTGACCTCAGCAGCCCAGTCCAATCGAAGCTGCCAAAACTGGTCACAAGCCCACCCATTTCCCAAGGATCCCCGGTTACCTGGGCTGCGCGCAGGGCCAGGGCCGGGTCTCTTCCCCTGACCAGGTGGCCAGAGCATCCGCCTCCCAGCCCCAGGCCTTTGTCATGAAGACAGGGAGGAGATCCCTGCCCTGAGGGATTCACCAGCAGCCTCTCAGGCCGGCACAGAGAGAGATTTCTGGAGAGGGGCACCTATGATGGCATTTCTGCCACAGCACCAACCAGGAAAGATAACTGGGTTCAGGTGACCCCAACAAGGTGACTATCTAGTCTCCTCTTGAAGGTTTCCAGGGTATGTGATTACATCACCTCTGAAGGGAGCTTATTCCACAGTCTGGACACCCTAACTGTGAAGAAGTTTCTCAGAATGTTGATCCTGAATCAGTTTTCAAGGAGTTTGTGGCCATTACTCCTGGTTTTCCCCTTGGATGCCCTGGTGAACGGTTGCTCACCAAGCCCTTGATGTACTCCCCTAGTGTTGTGGTAAGCTGCTACCAGGTCCCCTCTCAGCCTTCTTTTCTTCAGGCTGAAGAGTTACAGATCCCTCAGCCTTTCCTTGTATGGCTTTCTCTGTAAGACTGATCATATAGGTGGCTCTTTGGACTCTCTCAAGCTTGTCCATGTCCTTGTTAAAGTGTATTACTCAGAACTGGATGCAGTACTCCAGATGTAATCTCACTAGTGCTGAGCAGAGTGGAAGAATCACCTCCTTGGTTTTGCTGGAGATGCATTGATTAATGAGTATTATTGCCAGAGTATTATTTGCCCTACTGACTACAGCATCGCACTGCTGGCTCATATTCATACTGTGGTCTATTATTACCTCCACATCTATTTCATTTGTGGTGCTAGTCAGTTTGGTGCCACGAAGCCTGGAGGTGTGTTAGGGTTGCTTGTCCCAAGCTGGAGCACTTTACATTTCTTGATGTTGAACTTCATTGGATTCTGATCCGCCCAACTTCTTAGCCTGTCTAGGTCCACCTGTATCTGTAGTAGGGCTGTGAGAAGCTTCGATCACTGATTAATTTGGGCAGAGATTTGGCTCGATTCGGTGGCTGAATCTCCAAATCCAAATCAAATCAGAGGACCCTTTAACCACTCCAAATCAAATTAGAACCCTCCGAATCTATTTGGAGAGATTCGGAAAGATTTGCAGATTTGGACATAGAGACAGCTTTAAATGTTTTTTCTACATACCTCTAGGTAGCTGGCAGCTCCTAAGTGCTGTGATTTTGGGACGCATGAAGTGTCCCAAAGAACCATGGGGAGCTCTCCAGTGTGCTTTGCAGCAGACCTAGAAGTGGACCAGAAGCACTTACAGTGATTCCTCCTCTGGCTTGGTGGCTGGTGCCTCCTGGGTCTCGGGTGGGGGGCATCCAGGGACCTCTGTGGCCATTCACTGAGCCAGGGAGGTGTAGGGGACAGTGAGCTGTCTGGCGGATCCAGAAGTGGACCAGAAGTTCTCTGAATCAGCATCGAATCTTCAGATTCAGATTTAGCCAAATTGAATCAGGGACAGTGATCTGAATCAATGAATTGAATTACTTTCCCCAATTCAGGCTGAATCCAAATCCAAATCAAATAGGGCCTGCTTTGCAAACTTCTTATCTGTAGCCTATCTTCTAGCATCACCACGCTTCCCCATAACTTGGTGTCATCTGTGAATTTGGCCAATGAGCTCTTCACCCCCACATTCAAATAATTAATAAAGCTAACAGTTTTCTATCCACCTTACAGTCCATTCATCCAAACCATACTTGCTTAGCTTGCTTGCAAGGAAGTTGTGGATGAATGCATGAAAGACTTGCTAAAATCAAGGTATGTCATATCCACTGTGTTCCCCACATCCATAGAACCAGTCATCTCATCATAGAAAGCAATCGGGTTGATCAGGCATGACTTGCCTTTGCTGAATCCATGTGGATTATTCCTAATCACCTTCTTTTCCTCCAAATTCTTAGAAATCGATTCCTTGACAACTTGGTCTATGATTTTTCCAAGGACTAAGATGAAGCTGACCGGTCTATAATTCCCTGGATCCTACTTCTTTCCTTTCTTAAAGATGGGCACTATATTTGCCCTTTTCTAATCAGCCAGGAACTCTCTCTATGAGTTTTCAAAGATAATGGCCAGCAGGTCTGCAATTACATCAATCAATTTCCTCAGCACCCTTGGATGCATCACATCTAGCCCCAAAGACTTGTATATGTCCACATTTTCCAAATAGTCCCTAGTCTGTTCTTTCAGCACTGTCAGTTGCTCATCTTTTCCCCAGAGTGTGCTGCCAGGTGCAATAGTCTGGAAGTTGACCTTGCTTGTAAAGACTGAATCAAAAAAGGCATTGAGTACTTTGGCCTTTTTTGCATCATCTATCCCTAGGTTGCTTCCCCCATTCAGTAAGGGACCCACATTTTCCGTGACCTTCCTCTTGTTGCTGACATCCTTGTAGAAACCCTTTCTGTTACCCTTCATGTCCCTTGTTAGCTGCAACTCTAGTTGTGCTTTGGCCTTCTTGATTTCATCCCTGAATGCCTGATCAATATTCTTTATTCTTATACTCTTCCCTAGTCATTTGTCCAGACTCCCACTCCTTCTAAGCTTCTTTTTTGTGTTGTAGTTCATTTAAGAGTTCCCTGCTAAGCCAAGTTGGTCTTCTGCCATACTTGCTAATCTTCCTGTTCATCAGGAAGACTGTAATGTTCCTGTCCCCTCAGTGAGGTTTCTTTAAAATACGTCCAGTTCTCCTGGAATCCCTTCTCCCTCAGACTGCTTCCCTAGGGAATCCTGCCCATCCATTCCCTGAGTGAGTCATAGTCTGCTTTTCTAAGGTTCAGGGTCCTTACCCTTCTGCTCTCCTTCCTTCCTTTCCTCAGGATCCTGAACTCAATCATCTTATGGTTACTGCTGCCCAAGTTTCCATACATTACTACATACCCCCCACAATTCTTCTTTGTGAGAGCAGATCAAGAAGACCACAGCCTCTAGCTGGCTTCTCCAACACTTGCACCAGAAGGCTGTTCCCCAGCACTTTCCAAAACTTCCTGGTATACCTGTGCACTGCTACATTGCTCTCCCAGCAGATATCAGGGTGACTGAAATTTCCTATCAGAACCAGGACCTGTGATTGGGAAACTTCTGCCATCTGCCAGCTGTTTGAAGAAAGCCTCATTCACCTCATCCTCCTGGACTGGTAGTCTATAGTACACAGCCACCATGTCATCACCCTTCTTCCAGTGCCTGCTCCCAATCAACAGGAGATGTAGTGCATTGGCAGGGAGCAGGTGAAGGAGAAGGAAACCTGCCTCTGCTGCTGTCTTCTACCAACCCTGTCTCCTATCCTGCTCAGCCACTCCCTGTGCCTGGAGTGCTCCTGGGGTTTTTCTCCACGCCCAAGTTAGCTGGAGACTGTAGTGGCCACAGGCAGGTCCCCTATTCCTGTGTGTGCTTTTTGTCCAACCCCACAGCTGGTCCTGGGGCTCCAGCTGCAGGGATAGGCTTCATGGCGTGCCAGGCTCAGCTGGAGTCAGTGGTAGTGAAAGAATGGTATAACCACATCGCTGGATCCACCCCTGAAAAGAGGAAATTATACTGATTTTGATAGACTCCAAATCAAGCCCAAGATCTGTATTTGTGAGGTAGGAGCATCATCCGTATTTCACAAAGCCTTCCTTAGTTGGCTCAGCGGGTGAATGAGAGTTTTCTCACCCGCTGTCAGGCTGTGACTTTGAATCCATGGCCCTAGCATAGCTGCCTATCCCAGTCTACTACCTCCCAAACAGAACACTGGGGTAGACATAGTTGGCCAGGACCATTGAGCTGGGCCTAGCCACATGTCCAATCCCTTCCACTGGAGTAGCCAGCCTAGCTCAGCTGACCCTTCACCCCTTCCTATATAAAGCCTGGACCTGGAAGAGGCACAACAAGGTTAAACACTCTACCTAGGCTGCTGCACTGTAGGCTTGTGCTACTACTGGTTTCCTGACAGAATCTCTGGATTTATGATCTAACTTGTCCATAGATCCTGAGTTTTGCCTGACCCTTTGGATACCTAACCCAGCTAGCTTCATGACCTTGCATGCTGCCTGACCCTCTGGATCTCTGACTCAGTTCCTCAGATTGATCTCCTGCTTTCTGCCTTCCCAATGCTCGGACTCAGCATACTTCCTCAAGACCTGGCTGCCTGTGACTTCCCATGACACCTGCTACAAAAATATACGACGGACTATCTTCAATTCTGGCAGATCTCAGTGAACCTGTGAAAGGCCATGGACTGCCAAACAAGTGCTGCATACCTTTCCTATGGCTCTGTACCCCTGATACGCTCCCTTCTGTCCTTGGCTCTCTGATAGTATGTATACCTGGAACTGAGCTAACAAGGACTTTCCCTAACCCCTGGCAGCCCCTAGGACACTGTGTTTTGGGGGTGACAGGGAAAAATATATAAGAAAGAAAACAAAACTTGTAATTTAATGGAGGAGGAATGATACATGTCCAGAATGGCCTTGCCCACTCCTGCCAGAGGCTCACCCAGCATCTAGTTTTTCAATACAGCAGGGACCACACTCTTTTAGATGTGAAGTCTAATCTGACCAGAGGCAGGGTGGCCTGTTGGTTAAAATCATAGTTGGGACTCAGGGACTCAGGGAACTCAGGCTCAATTTTCTGCTTGGTTACAGACTGCCTATGTGACTTTGGGGCAAGTGATAGAGCCTCACTTCCCCAGCTGAATAATAGCACAAATCTCCTGAAGGAAGGTGCATCCAAGATTGTGAGAGGTTCAAACAGAAGTAATAAGGGCAAGATAAGTACTTCAGATAGATGACTACCGGTGCTTGCCATAACTCTCCCCCAACACACCCTCTTCATGCTTCATCCTGCTGCCTCTCCTCATTATTAGAAATCAGATGCACAGCAACAAAACAAAACAAAATCAACATTGAGGTATTAATACTTTCTTTGGTATGGATGTTTCTATCCATTTGGTTTACAAAGACTGTCACTAGAACAATTGCTGTTCTGCCAATCCTAGTGTTTTTAATATCTTGATTGTTGTCAGCTTAAACAACATGGCTGGCCTTGTTAGTTTCAGACTATAACAGTCTGCAGATCAAACATATCCCAGACACAAACCCACCAGCCACATGCTTTAAAAAAAGCCTACTTGGGTAATCAGAAATTACCATGCCTATAACCAGCTCTTTCTTGGAACCAAATACTATGGCAGGTTATTTTTAATTTTTATTAGAGCCTGTAGAGCAATTACTCCATATTTGGAAACAAATGGCCTCAACAAAATTTCATCTTGGGGGAAAAAATGCCAGTTTTTCTATTTATAAAAAACAATAAAGCCAGGTCATAAAACCTGTAATTGCTTTAATGCTTGCACTCTTTTTGCAGTTACTCAAAGGGGAAAAATAAAAAGACCTAATTATTTTTCATCTATTCCTTACCATGCACTGAGAGTCCAACTGCTTAATATACTAAGCTTTTCTCCAGCCTTTGGCATTAATGAATTAAGCCTTACTATATCTTTGTTACAGGGGGGAAAGAAACAATAACCCTTTTCCAGAGGGCAGCTGAGTCACTAAGGTCACATGAGCCACATAAGATCAGACAGAACACAAATGGCAGAGCTGGGAACAGAATCCCAGGTAAAGTTCTGTCATTTGCCCAAATCACATCCCAGATGAAAGCAGGGTAAAGATGACTTTAAGCTACATATATGCCTTTCCATTCCTGGAATGCTGTGGGGAGATTTCTTGATAAGACAAACAGCTCTTGAGGCTACTTTAATTATGACAGCCTTCCCTATCTCCACCGGGCTGCTTGGAGGCCTTACACTCAGCACACTTTTCTAATAAATCCAACATACTTCCCAAGGCCAGGGTTTGCAAATGGATCCTCAGAAGGCTTTAGCTTTATGACTGTCCATTACAGTTCTTGCACCACAGGAAATCTCCCAAGCCAGAAAGAGGTTTTTTTGAAGGTCATGTTTACCCAGCATGGAATGAGGCTCTCACTCCTGCAATCTTGACTCCCAGACTCATGCTTTAGGGGCATGACCCAATGAGTGCATACATGCATGAGTGTGCATTTCCCATAGAACAAACAGAAGCACAAATAGCAGCAGTACATATTTCTGACACTAGGGCTGTGCAAAACAGTACTGTTCCATTCCAACTTCAGTTTCGAGGTCTGGAGGGAACAGTGTTTTGTATCAAATTTCATTTTCAGTCGAAACAGCCTCACTGTTTCACTTCATTGAAACAGTGAGGCTGTTTTGACGCTGTTTCAACATTTCACTCAACCATCACACTGGGGAAAGGAACTCAGCCCAGCTGGGCTGAGTTCCCATCCCCTGTGCTAGATTGAGTTGGGGATGGGCTGACTTCCTTTCCCAAGCCTGATCCTAGCACTGGGGATGGGAAGGCAGCCCAGCTGGGCTGACTTTCCATCTCTGGTGCTAGATCATGCCTGGGTGAGAAGCCAGTCCAGCTGGGATGACTTCCTGTCCCTTCCCGGATCTTGAGCCGGGGATGGGAAGTCAGTCTAGCTGGACTGACTTCCCATCCCCAGCACTAGGGTCGAAACATTTTGACTTTCAATTAGCCTTGGTTTTTTTCGAGGCTATGTTGACGCCCTTTGCTTTGCTTTGATTTTGCTGTTTTGACCTTGAAATAAGTCAAAACAGTGTTGAAACAAAATGGTGAGTGAAATTTTGCATAGCCCTATGTGACACTGCTATTTGTCCCCGGCATGTGTACTCTGGCATGTTGCAAGTAACCCTCATGGGATACGGGAGGCTCAGGCCAGCACCTGTGCTGGCTCTAGCAGATTTACCTGGGGTTCTGGGTCCTCCCAGGGCAGCAGCAGTACCAAGCTAGCCAGTCAGAGCCTGGCTGGCAGCCAGAATATAGCTCTGGTCGGTCAGGCTCTGGTTTCTGGTAGTGCACACTTCTGCCATGTGTGCTACGCCACTTTTTTTAGTAGCGTTTTTTTTTAAACTGGGACTGCCATGCTGCTAGTTTTCAGTGCAGCAAATAGATGTATATGCACTGCATGTTGTTTGGGATGCCTCAAATAGGTCTGAAACACCACAGACTGCATGTGCACACTTGTTGGGATGCGGCCTAGGAGTATAGCACTGAAAGGAGTCTTGTGGGCCACCTATCCAGTCTTGTCCCTGCATTTACAGGCAACCATTTATCCAAAAGTATCTACAAGAATATCTACTCTGATCCTTCTTGCAAAGCATCTCCAAGGAATCTATAGCGTGCAGGAGAGGTCAGGACACCACCAATGCCCTGACTACTGCCAAAAGATCTTCTTCCAGGTAACATATATTAAGCAGAAGAAAGACACGATAGGCAGAATCCATTTTTACTTTATGCACCCAGATGGCACTTGCCCTGGCACATAGGTGCTATTTTGGGCACTTAGGAGCAGTTAATGATCCTCTTCCACATGCAGTGTGAATGAGTAATTGTCCACGTACCTTCTGTGCAAGTGTAGCCCTCCCTTCCTTCCACAGCATGGAGCTGAGGGCGGCATGATCAGGCTCTGGCAGGACCTCTGATTAGCCCAGCAGGGAATTGATAACAGTGTTTATCACCCAATTAAGAAAACAACAGAGGGACATTACCAGCTACTTGTTGATTCTGCCTGTTTATTCAGCACTGACTGTAGCCACCACGTGGTCTGCTAGCTAATACAGAGACATCTCCTCAGCAAGGCAGAGGGGAGGGGAGAATTCCTGCTTAACAGGGTATGGTGGTGGTGGTGGGGGAGCTGCAGCCAGGGAGCAGAGGTGAGGGGCCAACCCTGCTGTGGAGCAGAGAGCCTCACCTAGCCCAGAGAGCATGCCAGGATGCTGGGGGTGTGTGGTTTATCTTAAACCAGGAAGGGGTCTGGGACAGACATTGCACAAACCGGTTTGAGCCAAATCAGTTAAGTCTGATACTACATTCAACCAGGTTTATCTCAAACCAATTTCAGCCATTCTCAAACTAGTTTATGTTCACTGAACATCTGCTCTATTACAGGTTTAAACCAGTTTCTGATTACTTAAACTGGCTTATGTGTAATGTTTATCCCAAGCCCACATAACAGACAAGGTATTTTGCAGCTCACTTTCTGAATCTGAAACACTGCACCCTGTATTTACTATTCATTGGCCAAAATAGATGGAAAGTAATGAGGAAGTTTCTGCCCCATTGGGATAAGAGTCTAAGATGGAAAAATGGGTCCACTTCCTTCCCCAGACAAGAACAAGGGATGCCTGAGAGAGTCCAGAGAAGAGCCACGTGCATGATCAGAGGTCAGGAAAACAGACATTACGATGACAGGCTGAGAGCCCCGGGGCTCTTTAGCCTCGAAAAGTGCAGGCTCAGGGGTGATCTGATGGTCACCTATACATTTATCAGGGGTGACCACCAGTATCTGGGAGAACATTTGTTCACCAGAGCGCTCCAAGGGATGACAAGGTCAAATGGTTATAAACTACTACAAGACCATTTCAGGCTGGACACAAGGAAGAATTTCTTTACTGTCTGAGCCCCCAAGGTCTGGAATAGCCTGCTATCGGAGGTGGTTCAAGCACCTACACTGAACACCTTCAAGAGAAAATTGGATGCTTATCTTCTTGCTGGGATCCTATGACCCCAGCTGACTTCCTGCCCTTCAGGGGGGGGAGGGGGGCTGGACTCAATGATCTTCCAAGGTCCCTTAACCAGCCCTAATGTCTATGAAATCTATGAAATGGGAAGGAAATACTATTATTAGACTATGAAATTGTTCCTGAAGAGTCCAAGCCTGCAGTTGGGTCCACATGAGCAGCCCTTTGCAACTCTGCAGAACTTAGTCAGCATCTCTGAGGCAAAATATTTTTTTCAGCTGGGAATTGGATTGTTTACAAAATATCAATTCAAGATGGAAGCAACTTCAGATGTGTTGAACCACAGTGTTGCTGCTGGTAAGCTAAACATTTCTTACTTAGATGGAAGAGCCCTTGGCATTTTGTCATCAGAACAAGTCTGGAGGCTCAGTTTACTTCTTTAGACTCTTGTTGGGCTACTGTAAACAGACTCTAAATGTCAGTTGGTGGATGGACAGCCAACCATCACTGGTAAAGGGAAGAGTTGTTCCTGAACCTTGCTATATCTGTATGAGAACCAAAGGCTTGGAAGAAGGCTGAAGTTCCCTTACCTCCAAACTACACTTAATAAAGGAGTCAAAACAGGGGCCAGGTGGACCAGTTCTGTGCCTGGAACAAACTGAGTTATAGTAAACTGGGGAGGAAGGTGACTTCTCATTAGTTACTTCATAGGAAAAAGGGCAGTAAACATTCCAGGCTGTATGGTCTTGGTTGTGTTTGTATTTTGGTGGGGGGTTGTCTGTATGGGCTTGGCTGGGTTTGTATTTTGATGCGGGTTTGCTCAATTCTTGTCTGTGCCAAAGCAGTGTTGCATTCCTCTCTTGGCCCAAATCTGATCTAAAGCTGCCTTGCTCAACAATGGAAGATTCGCTCACATAAGAAGAGTCATATCACCTCTTGCTTAGGATATGGCTAAAGGAAAAGAACCATGTTCTCTTCCTATCCCCTGACAATCTCCAGCTACCACTGGCACTAGGTGTTATTCAGAGTAACCTTTAGGGTACTCATATTTATTGTCAAGGAATCTGAACAGCTCAGAGTGACTACAGACTCCTTGGAGTATACAGGTGGCCTAACACTAATCTACATCCTTATCCTGCTGAGTGCATCAGAGGTTCCTTGCTGCAGCCAGTGATCTTGCTCAGCACTTACAACTGCTTTGCTTGCTCTATTAATGTTCAATATCCACAGCCATGGACAGGTGCTCTGTCAACTCAAATGGCATCAGATAAGAGGCCCAATTTACTATAACCAATTATCAATGTGTCCTACTGCCCAAAACTGATTTAATGGTCAATAGTGGAACAAGATTCTGTCAGGTGGTCTGCACTGTTCTTTGTGATATGAGCTAGAATCTATGGTGCGGTACTTTCAGAATTCAGATGCTTCTGTCTTTTCCTCTTTTTCTTTATGAGCTACAGTAGCATTGTTCACATTTTATACCATCTCCATCTCCATTTTTCCCTCAATATGCTTTGGCTCTTTCCTTGTGCTCCTAACTGAAAAATCTGTATGTGGCTGTAAACTTGGAACAGATTTTTGTTCATAGACTTTATAGCAAAAAGGTGGGTTTCTGGTGGTTCACACTGCTGCTGCATACACCATGCTGCTTTGTGTGAGACTTTTGGGGTGGGGTTTGGTACCTGGACACTCTGGTATCAAATTTTGGCATCACACTGCAAATATGCAGTGCAGCGCACAAGTGCACGTTCATCATGTATGGCTTGTGGCACCACAGGCAGGTTTGAGGTACCACAAACTACATGTGTGCACTCTTCTGGATGCATCCGTGGGATATAAATGGAAGGGACCTTCCCAATTTATTGTCCCATTACTTTGATCCACATTTACCAGATCATTATTTTATCCAAGAAACTGAAATAGGAATAAGGGACTATTGCAAAACTATTGAAAGGTAATAGTTGACACATAATCCACAATGAACCCATAGAATTCCTTCTCACAAGGTGTCATTGGGATGAGCATGTTAGCAAAATTGCAAAATAAAGTAAGCATTCATACAGATAGCAAGAGTTTCCTGATAACAGTAAATGTTGAAAAAATAAACAAGAGCCCTGGAAGGGCTATAAACTCTCAGACTCCCCTAACCACTGATAGATGAGAGAAATCTTTTCCTGGAGGAAGTTTCTCACAAAATAGCTCACTCTAGGACTTCTGCAACCTTCCTCTGAAGCAGCTAGAGGCACTTAATACTAGAGGCAGAATCCTAGATTAAATGGACACCTACTCTGTATTATCATTTGGTGCTTTGTTTAAAGTGACTCTGGATGTGTCTGGATGAGATGATGACTATGTAATTGATACTACACAGTCATTTAGTACTTGTATAAATGTCCAGTTTTGGGTGCCACACTTCAAGAGGGATGTGGGCAACATCAAGAGGGTTCAGAGGAGGACCACATATATGCTTAGGGGCCTGCAGGCAAAGCCCTACAAGGAGAGATTGAGGTCCCTGGATCTCTTCAGCCTCTGCAACAGAAGGCTAAGAGGTGATCTTGTGGCTGCCTACAAATTCATCAGGGGGAACGTTGTCTGACCTTACTGCACTTTCCTGCCCAGGGCAGGGAGTCGGATTCAATAATCTACTAAGGTCCTTTCCAACCCAAACACCTATGAATCTATGACTGCACTGTAACTGGAGTTCCTGCAAAGCAGTGCTGCCAAGTGGCTTTTTTTGTGACACTGACTGCACAGTAGTCTGAGACTACTGTGCGGTAGTGTCTCATCATGCTTTCTACCATGCAATGCTACTGTGTAGTACTCATGTAGATGCAGCATCTGTAGCCCTCTTGAGTAGTGCTGAAGATTGATGTGCCCTGGATGACTAAGGGTCATCAGAGATAAATGACCTCTGCTATTCTTCTGTCACCAAGATTTGTAAAGAAGGGGGCAAAAAGGCTGGTGTGTTTATAGAAACTTTGAAAATAACTGAGGTTTCTCCTGTTTGTGGTACTTGGATCTTAGGACCAGAGCTGGTAATTTGTGGCAAATAGACATCTGATTCATTTTCTCGCTTATATTTTTTGTCACAAATGATCTGTGAAAAAATCATGATTTGGCAGAATTTGTGTTGTTCCTAAATGTTAAAAGAGCAGTTTGCATGCACAAACTTTAGCACATGGTTTGGTTGAAAAATGGTCACTGGAAATGGTATTTGCATTGTATGAATGAGCCTCATACATTCAAAGACACATAGCGGAAGAGTGGTCATTCTTAAAGGAGACGATTCTCCAAGCCCAAAGGGTGACAATCCCCACGCAGATCAAAGGAAGCAGGAGTGCTTAAAAGCCCTGATGGCTCACCAAAAGCATCCACGAACGTCTCAAAGCTAAAAAGGAGGCGTATACCCAATGGAAGGGAGGAGTTATCACCAATGAGGCTAATACTTCCATTGCCTGAGATTGTAGGGGGGCTTTTAGGAAGGCTAAGGTGGAGATGAAACTGGGACTAGTGACCCGAATCAAGGATAACAAGAAGTCCTTTTTTAAATACATAGGGAGTAAAAAGAAGGTACCGGGTAACATATGGCCTCTACAGGATATGCTAGGAAATCTGGTGGTCACACCAGGTGACAAAGCTGACCTATTTAACAATTTCTTTGCCTCTATCTTTTTGTGCAGGGACTGGGGCATCCCCTGCACTGGGATGCACAGTGGACCCAGGGGAGGCACTGCCAGGCCCAGGGTCAGTGAGGAGCTAGTCCGGGAATTTCTGGTGGGCCTAGATGTGCTCAAGTCAGAAGGTCCTGACGATCTCCAACCCAGAGTGCTGAGGGAATTGGCAAAGGTCATTGCAGGACCCCTGGCACAGCTTTACTAGCACTCACGGTGCTCTGGTGAGGTGCTGGAGGACTGGAAAAGGGTCAATGTGGTCCCCATTTTCAAAAAAAGGAGGAAGAAGGACCCAGGAAACAACAGGCCCATTAGCCTTACTTTGGTCCTGGGGAAGCTCTTTGAGAAAATTATCCAGGTGCACATCTGTGAGAGGCAAGCAGGGAAGTGTATGCTTAGGGGCAACCAAGATGGGTTCATTAGAGGCAGGTCCTGTCAGCCCAACCTGATGGCTTTCTACGACCAGTTCACAAAATCCTTGGATGCAAGTGTCACGGTGGACGTAGTCTTTCTGGACTTTAGGAAGGCCTTTGACACTATCTCTCACCCCATTCTCATTATTAGGTGACTGTGGTGTTGATGCCTACACAGTTAGATAGGTCGCAAATTGGCTGGAGGGCTGCACCCAGAGAGTGGAGGTGGACAGGTCTTTTTCAACCTGGAGGCATGAGGGCAGTGGTGTCCTCAACCGCTTGGTTCTCAGGCCTGCACTGTTCAACATCTTTATCAGTGACTTGGGACGAGGGGGTGAAAAGCACCTTGTTCAAATTCATGGATGACACTAAAATGTGGGGAGAAGTGGGCACGCTGGAGGAGAGGGACAGGCTGCAACTAGATCTAGACAGGTTACAGGGGTGGGTGGATGAGAACAGGATGGGATTCAATACTGACAAATGCAAGGTACTGCACCTGGGGAGGAATACCAGCAGCATACCTACAGGCTGGGGAACTCCCTTCTCATCAGTGCAGAGGCAGAAAAGGATCTTGGTGTCATTATTGATTCCAAAATGAACATGGGCTGCCAATATGGGGATTTGGTCAGGAAGCCTAACTACACCTTGCCATGCATCTACAGATATATCACGAGGAGGTCCAAGGATGTGATCCTCCCCCTCTATGCAACACTGGTCAGGCCACAGTTGGAGTACTATGTCCAATTCTGGGCGCTGCACTTCAGGAGGGATGTGGACAACATCGAGAGGGTCCAGAGGAAGGCTACTCACATGATCGGGGGAAGCAAGGCAGGCCCTACAAGTGGAGGCTACAAGACCTGAACCTGTTCAGCCTCCACAAGGAAAGGCTGAGAGGGGATCTGGTGGCCATCTACAAACTGGCCGGGGGGACCATCAGGAATTGGGAGAGTCCCTGTTCTCCCAAGCACTACCGGGAGTAATGAGGAATAATGGCCATAAGTTGACTGAAAGTAGATTCAGGCTAGATATCAGGAGACATTACTTCATAGTCAGGACAGCTAGGAGCTGGAACCAACTTCCAAGGGAAGTGATGCTCGCTCCAATCCTGGGGGTCTTCAAAAGGAGGCTAGATAATCACCTAGCCGGGGTTGTTTGACCCCAGCATTCTTTTCTGCCCCTGGCAGGAGGTCGGACTTCATGATCTGCTTAGGTCACTTCCGACCCTACCTGTTATGAAACTATAGTGTTTATTAGGTGTGGGCCCTTTTTGTTTCAAATTTGGCCAAAATCAGGGGTGTATGAAGTGGGCCTTTTTTAATTCAAATTTGGCCCAAATCCAGGACAGCAACTCGATTAGTTGATTTGGATCACTGTCCCTGATTCAATTCAGCTGAATCTGGATCTGAAGATTCAATGCTGATTCAGAGAATCAGTGATTCGGCCGTAGCCGCAGCTTTACATGTTTTTTACATACCTCAAAGTACTAGCACAGGTTGTAAATGCAATACTGGGGCAGATAGAGCATCCCACAGAACTGTGGGGGGGCCCTCTATGTGCTCAGCAGGGAGCCTGGAAATGGACCATAAGTACTTCTAGTCCATTTCCAGGTCTGCCGGGGAGCATGCTGGGAGGGCCCCAACAACCTGCAGCTCAGCAATCAGCCATAGGGGGACTTTGGGTGCCCCCCCAGACCCAGAAGGCACCAGTTGCCAAGCTGGGGGAGTTGGGGGGAGGCAGTGTGCTCCCCGGTGGACTTGGATGTGGACCCAAAGTGCTTCTGGTCCACTTCCAGGTCTACTGCCGAGCATGCTGGGGAGTTCCCCGCACTTCTGTAGGACAGACACTCTATGTGCCCCAACATCACAGCTTTCATGAGCTGCCTGCTGCCTGGAGGTATGTAGAAAAATCATTTAAAGCTGTGTCTATGTCCAAACCTCTGATTCCATACCTACTGGCTGGGAAGTGACCCTCTCAGAAGCACAGAAATGGAAAGGAATCTCATTTCATAGAAATGGAAAGTCATAGTGGACTCCAAGATGAACACGAGTCGTCAGCATAATGAAATCATCAGCAAAGCTAACCAACTGCACTTTAACAAGCATCAGCAGATGCATGACAAATAGATCCAAGGAGGTGATACTTCTCCTCTATGCAGCATTGTTCAGATCACAGTTGGAGTACTGCATCCAGTTTTGGGCAAGGTACTTCAAGAAGGACGTTGATAGACTCAAGAGGGTCCAGAGGACAGCCACTCATATAGTCAGGGGCTTACCAGACAAGCCCTATGAGGAGAGACTGAGGGACCTGGACCTCTTCAGCCTCTGCAAGAGAAGACTGAGAGGTGGTCTCATGGCCACCTACAAATTTATTAGGGGTACACAGCAACAGATTGGAGATGCTCTGTTCACCAGGGCGCCTCTTGGGGTAACAAGG
The DNA here is from genome assembly GCA_030014935.1 of Caiman crocodilus. NCBI lineage: Eukaryota > Metazoa > Chordata > Crocodylia > Alligatoridae > Caiman > Caiman crocodilus. The sequence continues at coordinate 1,336,966 of JAGPOW010003447.1, read as the reverse complement.
AACAATGGTCACAAACTAACAGAGAGCAGATTTAGGCTAGATATCAGGAAAAAGCTTCTTTACAGTAAGGATGGCCAAAATTTGGAATGGGCTTCCAAGGGAGATGGTGGTCTCCGCAACCTTGGGGGTCTTTAAGAGAAGGCTGAATAGGCATCTGCCTGGGGTCATCTGACCCCAGCACTCTTTCCTGCCTAGGCATTGGGTCAGTCTCAATGATCTGTTGAGGTCCCTTCCAATCTTAGCTTCTGTGAATCTATGAATCCTTCTGAATCTTTCCAAATCTCTCTGAATTGATTTGAAGGGTTCTGATTTGATTTGGAGACGTTAAAGAGTCCTCTGAATTGATTCAGATTCGGAGATTTGGCCACTGAATCAGGCTGAATCTCTGCCAAATTGAATCAGGGACCAGACCAAAGCTTTGGACAGCCCTAGTATTTATTCTGTTTTCTGATTGGAAACCTTTATAAAAAGGTGATACCATCCCAGTACTCAGATTATCCACCAACATTCAAAGTTGGGCAACAGAGATTTTTTTGCAGATAACAGAGCTTTTCAGAATGGCCACCAGCAATGCTCCTGAGTGACTGCTCTCCCCAAGATTTATTCACAGACACTGCAGAAAGACTGCTTTTAGGTAAATAAGAAAAAAGGCTTGAGAAGACCACAGCAGTGAGTCTTCTCTTATGAATAACTGGGATGCTTTTTGGCTGTATTTGCCACATTCTTCTCAGAACTTTTTGGATCTGCTGAGCAGCCTTGACTGTAGATACATTGGACAATCCAGATCTACCCAGGCAAACTACATGGTTGACAAACAAAACCATTCTTTTCCTCCATATGAGGATGAGGACTAGATGACCAGATGGATGGTATGACAGAGACTTCAGTTGTGTGTAGTTTGGCATCTTCTATCCACGAATAGTGCATGCCCTTAAGTTTCTCCAGATCCTCCTCAGAAAGTAGCCATGTGTGCACAGGCATCATTGCCAGAAACAGCCATCACATCACTGACATCCAAACTGAATGCCCGCAGCCAAAGCCTGGTTGCCAGAATACTTTCCCAGTACAGCAAATGGAATGAAACTCTCTGCTCTTTGGGGAAAGAACTAGAAGAGTGACATCCCTCTTCCTTCCACAGCTCCACATGTGCTCCTGTGGGAAAGGGGAAAGGCAGCATTTACCCAGGGAGGCTTCATTTGAAAGGAAGACAATAAGCACTCTCATTGGGGTCAAGCTCATTGGCTGAAGAGTAGGCTGGACCTAGTATATAAAGCCTGGATCTTGCATTTAGGCTTTGGCTGCTCAGTGATTCACAGCCTGTTCTCCTTCAGCTTGGCTCCTGCCTGGTTCTCCAATCTTGATTGCCCTGTTTGGGTGTCCTGGATTCTCTGGCTCCTGACTTCTGGCACTGCCGGGCTATGGACATAGATCTTCCTTATTGACTAGGACTTTGACTTGACTCTCTGATTCTGACCCTCTTGTGCAGCCTTGGCCCCTAGGCTGGTTCCTTCTTTGACTCTGGTACTTGTCTACCCCTGTCCTCCTCAAGATTGCCCATGACTCAGTCCTTACAGCAGCTGGATGTTGTGGTCAGCATGATGGTAGCTTGACTTTGTTAGCCAGCTAATAAGAGCCTCTTCTTTTACAAGACTTCCATGGAAGAGAAGGGGAATAGCAAAAGATGTTGTTATACTAGAAACATTTGTATCCAGCCTCCTATGAAACATCCAGTGCAAAATTCTGCAAAGAACAGTTTGCTCAAAATCATGTTGATGGGTCTGCTACCAGATATGCAAGGTGGGGTGGCATTTACAAATACTGAAAAATGTCTCTTCTACAGTCCTGGACAGTCTCCAAAATGAAGGGAGTTGCCTTAGCCATATTAGCAATGAGTTGATTTTCCCTAATTGTCTCCTCCAGCAGACTTATGAATCTGACCTTTGAAAGTTTCTGCTGTTTCCAAGTGGCGTGCAAACCATTCTTATCTAGATGAAACAACAGCCTAATACCAAGGCTACTTAGAGCTCTCAGTACTGTGAAAACACAAGGCCTCAACTTCAGTGCCTCCAGAACATCCTTGGAAATGAGTGAGCCAAGAATCTCTTGACATTAGGAAGCTGCTTTCATGGGATGGGGAAAATATCTTCTATGCAGCCACAATGTTCTGTTTGAATAAAGCTATCAGGCTGATAGTTACCATTTCCAGGCTGACTTCAGGTCAACAGACATTGGTACCAACACATTGAGAATTAGGCTAGCAGGATGTCTTGGTTCCTCGAAGATAAGAAAGAAAAGGGGAGCTGCCTGACTGTTGGGAATTAAATACTCCTATAGAACACAAGGCCTAACTCAGAAAACTTTCCTTTAAGCAGCATATGAAGATACAGAGGGCTCTTAAAGAACCATTCCTTTCTGTGCCCCTGGACATTGGTTCTTACAGGTCCTTTCAAAGATGTGGGGGAGTGCAGATTGAGGCTGACATTAGCAAGGCCATAATGGACTACAAGCTCAGCTGTGAGCCTCATTTATGCACTGCTCAGGGATGAAGAAGGATCTTCAACTTTGCAGGCTACCTTGGTTTCAAGTCCATAAGAGTGTGTGGAAACCCTTTTCAGGATGGACTGCTTCCATTGATATCTTCAAGCAAATCCAACAGCTGAATCATATGAACTCTGTTCTGGGGCATAGGATGCAACATTAAGACCATCTTATGAGGGACAAAATCTGATGGTACTTGTAACAACTGTTATACCACTTGGGCTGTCCTCAGTTTACATAGAAGAAAAGAGAAGGAAGGGGAAGAAATCCATATTTTACAAGTTGAGGTCTAAAAATACAGTAGGAGGTACAGCTCACACACATGGTGTGTATGCTGGTCACAAAATCCTTAGATGCAGGGGTAGCAGTGGATGTAGTCTTTCTGGACTTTAGGAAGGCCTTCAACACTGTCTCCCACCCCATTCTGATTAAAAATTAGGGGACTGTGGCATTGACACCTACACAGTCAAATGGGTAGCTAACTGGCTGGATGGCCACACCCAGAGCATGGTGGTAGATGGGTCATTTTCAACCTGGAGGCATGAGGGCAGTGGGGTCCCGCAGGGCTCGGTCCTCAGACCCACACTGTTCAACATCTTCATCAGTGACTTAGACAAGGGGGTAAAAAGCACCCTGTTCAAATTTGCTGACGACACTAAGATGTGGGGGGATGTGGGCATGCTAGAAGGGAGAAATAGGCTGCAATCGGACCTAGATAGGTTACAGGGGTGGGTGGATGAGAACAGGATGGATTTCAACACTGACAAGTGCAAGGTGCTGCACCTGGGAGGAAGAACCAGCAGCATACCTACAGGCTGGGGAACTCCTTTCTCGTCAGTGCAGAGGCAGAAAAGGATCTTGGTGTCATTACTGATGCCAAAATTAACATGGGCCAGCAGTGTGGGGATGCGGTCAGGAAAGCTAACCACACCTTGTCATGCATCCACAGATGCACCACAAGCAGGTCTAGGGAGGTGATCCTCCCCTTCTATGCGACACTGGTCAGGTCAAAGTTGGAGTACTGCGTTCAGTTCTGGGCACCGCACTTCAGGAGGGATGTGGATAACTTGGATTGGGTCCTGAGGAGGGCCACCCACATGATCAGGGGCAGCAGGGCAGGCCCTACGAGGAGAGGCTAAGGGACCTGAACCTGTCCAGCCTCCACAAGAGAAGGCTGAGGGAAGATCTAATGGCATGTTACAAAATAGTTAGAGGGGACCAGCAGGCATTGGGGGAGTCCCTGTTCCTCCGAGCGCTACCAGGAGTGACAAGAAATAACAGTCACAAGCTGGCAGAGGGTAGATTCAGACTAGACATCAGGAGGCGCTACTTCATTCTCGGGGCAGCTAGGATCTGGAACCAACTTCCAAGTGATGTGGTGCTGGCTCCTACCCTAGTGGTCTTTAAGAGGAGGTTAGATGAACACCTTGCTGGGGTTGTTTGACTCTGGTACTTTTTTCCTGCCATGGCAGGGGTTCGGACTTGATGATCTGCTCAGGTCCCTTCCAACCCTACCTACTATGAAACTATGGATCCTCAAAAGCCAACACTGCTGGAACCTTTTCTGTCTATGGTTATAGAAACTGGAATTTTCAGTTAAGTCTCTGCTCATCCACAGGACCTGTTTAACAAAGAAATGTGGAGGAACAGTGTGATAAGATAACATACACTTTTGGGTGAAGAGGCACAGTAGAAGCCAGTGAGGTGAGCAGGTGGGATAGATGATCAGCTGTCAGCATTGTTGGAACATCCTTCCCAATGCCACAGGATGGTGTGAATCAACTTCTACTAGACAGAAATAGGTTAATAGATTCATAGATTGTTAGGGGCTGGAAGGGACCTTGCAGATCATTGGGTCCAGCCCCCCTGCTGTAGGCAGGAAGACAACTGGGGTTAGGTGACCCCAGTGAAGTGACCGTCCAGTCTCCTCCTGAAAACCTCCAGGATAGGTGACTGCACCACCTCTGAAAGGAGTTTATTGCACAGTCTGGACACCATGACTGTGAAGGAGTTTTTCCTGGTATTATGTCTGAAGCAGCCTTCCTGGAGTTTGTATCCATTGGTTCTGGTCTTCCCAAGGGTGCCCTAGTGAACCCTTGTTCACCAAGCTCCTGATCCACTCCTCTGATATAGTGGAAAGGCACTATCAAGCCCCCTCTCAACCTTCTCTTTTTTAGGCTAAAAAGGTCCAGCTCCCTCAGCCTTTCCTCGTATGGTTTGCCTTGCAAGTCCTTGATCATATAGGTGGCTCTTCTCTGGATCCTTGTCAAGCTTTTCTACATCCTCACTGAAGTGCGGCACCCAGAACTGGATGCAGTACTCCAACTGTGGTCCCACTAGTGCTGAATACAGTGGGAATATCACTTCCTTAGTTTTACATGAGATGCATCAGTGGATGCATGCCAGCATGTTATTTGCCCTGCTGACCACTGCCTCGCACTGATGGCTCATAGTCATGCAATGATAAATCATTACCTCTAGGTCCCTTTTGGCCATCATGCAAGTCAAATTGTCACCACCGAGCCTGTATGTATGTGGATAGTTGCTTGCCCCCAGATGGAGCACCTTACACTTGGAAGCGTTAAACTTCATCTGGTTCTGGTCCGCCCAACTCTTGAGCCTGTCCAGGTCTACTTGTATCTGCAAACTGTCTTCTGATGTGACCACATTGCCCCATGATTTGGTGTCATCCATGAACTTGCCCAGTGACCTTTTCACTCCCCAATTCAAATCATTGATAAAGATGTTGAAAAGCAGTGGTCTAAGCATGGACCCCTGAGGGACACCACTGGCCAACGACACAGATCCATTCATGAGAACTCTCTGGATTCTATCCTGTAGCCAGTTTCCCACCCACTGATGGGAAACTGGCTACAGGGTAGGACCCACAATCTTCCAGTTTTCCCACAAGGATATCGAGGGATACTAGGTGATAAACAGTAAATGATTTTCCTACTTCCCACAGGATTTCTAGGCTTCAAAACTTTTTGTTCTTCCCACAGCTTTAGAAGCATTTTTTTTGACAAATCAGAGACAGCATGGATCCTCTATGTAGTCACTATCCTGTTCATTAGAGCCAGTATCATATCAAAGGAGGGATGAGCAGGGCAACCGAAGAGAAGGGGCGCCAGCAGGTGAGTTGTGAGTCGATATCATGCTAGCAAGCTGAGAGCAAGCAGCCTGGTGCCTCCCATGTGTCCCAGCAGGAAGTGGGGTGGGGCAGGAGGGGCAGGGGTGGCATGGGGAGCCATCTGTGGGGCAACCCAGGTGGGACAGCTGATCCTGTCCACAAGTCCTCATGAGCTGCCATGCCCCATCTCTACACCACACTTGGGACTGCCTGGGGGGGGGTTCTACCCCCCACCACCGGAGCCCGGTTTGGTACTGCCTGTCACCCCACCCTTCACCATTGGTACAGTCCACTCACTTCCTGGCAGCACTTGCACAGCGCTGCCTCCCTCCCTCCTCCCTGGCCACATTGGTAGGGCTGCACACCTGCACTGGTATAGCCCATGCAACTGACATTGGTATGGCCCACTCATGCCCTAGTACAGCCCATTGTGGGGGTGATATAACCCACCTCTCCCACTACCCGCAAAGACACTCCCATTCAAGCCTGCCTGGAAAGTGTTTTTGAATTGTAATTTTTGCATATATGGTAATAAAATGTAATATTTTCCCCATTTAGGCACACAATTAAAATAATTATTTTTATAATTATTAAAGTTTGGAGGCGGTATTTTTTTATCTTGCCCCAGGCGCCAAACTTCCTTGCTATGGCACAGATTAGAGCATTTACTGCATTCAGAACTGAGCCCTGGACTTCAGTCATCCACCTCTCCCAAGAGTATACTGACCTGCAGCCTCTTAACTATTCTGGAGTAAATCACTTTTCTCCTGGGCTTTGATCCAGAAATTTCATTTTGGAACTTTTATTTCAAAACCAGTGCACATATTCCCTTAAGGTGGTTTCAAAGAATGAACATTTTCCAAACGGAAAAAAAAAGTTAATTGGAAAATTCCTGATCAGATTCACTGTTGGAAATGATGGCTTTACAGCATCTAGCAGGGATTGAGGGATCTTCTATGAAGGGAATCATTTTTCTGTGCTGCAAAGGGAAATGTTGAATTGTTGGTTGGTATAGTTACAATGTTCTATAGGTAGGGTTGTCCCCTTCCTTGCACTTAACACAGTTTTACATTAGCTAAAAGGAAGGCAGGATTAATTTCTGTAAGGACCAACATTCCATTAGGTGTATAAAATAGCATGCCATTGTAGTATTATTATTATTACTGTTATTATTTTACTACTGTTATGATTGTAGCTGCAACTAAAGACTCTTATTATGACCCTAGTATGCTGAGTTTTGCACAAACATGCAGGGAGACAGTGTTCTTGCTCAGTGGAGATTAATTTAACAAATGAACCTGCAAACACTTAAGTATGTGCATTCTTGTATTGTTATATGTTGTCCTCTTTAGATCAAAGTTGTGCTTAGGGTACCAGGAAAGGAACTTAATTTTTACCTGGAAGAAAGCATTTCCATCCTTTTATTTTTACAACAGCAGAATTAAACTCTATCATAATGGAACTTTTTTTTATTTTTTAAAAATGATTGTTATTCACTTTTAGGAAAAAAATCTTTACTGTTCATCAGTACCTCCCTTTACAACAGTGTTTATTGTGAAAAAATTCAACACGGGGTAACTGGCTGATCTGTACTGCAAATTAGAAACAGAATATCATGGTGTTCAATAAAATAAAACAAATCTAAGGAAATTTTGCCAAAAATCAGAAACTTTGGAATTAATGAAATGTTTACAACTTGTGCCTTTAATGATTGGCCATATTTTATAAAAATAATTTAAATGGGGAATTTTGAGCAGCTTCATTCCAGACTAAAGCCTGATATACACTCAAAATATCAACTGGTATGACAATATCAGTTAAAAGTAATATTTAACTGATTAAGAACAAGATATGGTTATATTGGTATCACCCCTTCTGTCCATGCAAGTATACAGGGATAAACATGCCTTATATTACTTACTTTATTCCATTCACTGTACAAGAATAACTTTACTTGTATGAAACATCTTTTAGATTGTTCTGACTTTGTCCACATGAAATGGCATCATGCTATTGTATTTATTCATGCTTACAGAATGTATATAGAAAAAGCAGTGCAATTTTCCAGTACAGACAAAGTCTCTGATATCCTTAAAATTTGCTGCTGATCAGAGTATTGAGAGCTTCATCACCAATATGCTTGTAGGCACAAGAAACATGTAGCAACTATATTGCCAACATCTACTAGTATGGCAGCAACCACTATGGTTTCTTAATTGATGCTCTAATTGGTCTGCATTGGACTAACAGCAAGAAGTTTGCCCTTCAGTTGCCTAGTTTACATCGTTCAATGGGAAATTGTTAAAATGTTATTTTGATACTGTGAGTGCAATCCTCTGATAATTCACACCATACAGCCATTTGTTCCTGGATATGGCAGTATTTTCCTTTCCTGTGTCTATTACAGAATGCAAAATATCTGGCAATCTTTCTTGAAACCCAGCTTCTTGGAGTTATGTGATCTCAAAATTTCAGTTTCCATTACAAAAGGCAAAAAACTTTAAAACCCGAAACACGAAGGTTCAAAAAAATAGAAGATAACTGAAAAAAACCTTCAAAGCATGAATGTACAAATGTCATGAATTCAGGGAGGCAAAGATTGTTTTCAGGGGGTGATATCTTTTATTGGATCAACTGCATGGTTGGCATAATGTTAGACAAGCTTTTGAATGCAAGACATTTCTCATCAGGTCTGAGAAGAGGAGTAAGCATAGTGAATGTAAAGAGTTGAGAGCATAGCTGTGAAAACATAGCGTGGAGGAAAATCCCTAGGGGCAGCAAAGAAACAGTTATCAGAAGAAAACACACTGATTATTTGGAGATCAAGACCCATCAAAAGGGAAGGGGGTCATTAACACCTGTTGTGTGTAGAAAGGAATCAGGTAGATCATAGTATGTTAAAAAATCAATATCATTGTTCCATCCCAGGTTGTTAGTGTCCAGCCAGCTTATGAATTTTTGTGCTGAAGTTTAACTTTTTAAAGGTGTGTGGTAGTGTAACAGGGTGTCATCCCCAGGGGTGGCTGAAAGCCCCTGAAGGCTCACAAAACTCCCTTTTTGCCCTCTTCACTCTGGGAACAGTCTCCCCTTCACTTAACCACCATGTCTCAATGTCTTTTATAGTCATAAAAGAGACTGCTACACGTCTTCCCAGACCTGGTCTTGCTCTAAGGAACACCTGGTAGTGGTAGTCCTTTGCTTTAAGGGCTAATTACATGGGTCCATACCATCCCTACACCATGCCCCATGCCTCACAGATTCTGAGTGCCTAATTGGGTGGGATACTTGTCCCTTCCTCTCCAGGCCACACAGGCTTTCCTTCTTTTGTTGGGGTTTTAGCCTTCCTGGCTTCCACCCCTCTATTCTAGCTGGTCCTGAAGCCCAGGACCACCGCTCTAAGCTTGGCTTCTGGGCCCCAGCCCCTGCTCTGCCTTGAACCTACCCCCAGCAAGTCCCAAGACAATCACATGCCCCTAGGGACCTCTGAACCACCCCTCTAGTCCCAAACCCAAGGCACCAGTCTCAATATAAAACTTAAGGCCACTTCCTTGCTTAACAAGACTCTCTCTCTCTCTCTCTCTCTTTCTCTGTCTGTCTGTCTGTCTTGGTAGCTTTCTGTTCCCAGGCCTGCAGAACCACTTTCTTCCAGCCTCCTTGTAGATTTGGGGGTGGGGGGGAGGGAGAGCACTGTGCTGCCACCAGGAGCTCCACCCTCCATAACTCTCAAAGCTGGCCTCCTTGCCTGGCTCCATCCCTGGGCTTATATACTTTTGGCCTGAGCCTTCTTCTGGTCATGTGAGGCCCTGGGCAGCTGACCTGACTACAGGGTTGTCCTTTAACCCCTGCTCTGCTAGCTACCTGTGCTATAAGGATTCTACCCTTAAACAGGTCACACCATTCTCCAGTAACAGGGCCAAGGTTCCCTGTTACAGGTAGATTTTCCTTGAGCATGAAAATAGTGAGGTCAGAAAGGGAATGATTGTTCTGTGAAAACTGTGGTCCTACTGATGTACATGTGTCCCTATCCTTCATTTTAAATCTCATATTGTTTCTGTGTGTAAAGTTGCTGTTATGACTTGGGGGAACCAACTCAGGAATTCTGAATGCTTGAGTCTACTAGCAGTGTCTATTCCATTCTAACATGGGAGTGTTTTGACTCTCTTTGCTTTGGTGTAAAGTACTACAGAAAATGCAGGTCATCCATTATTTAATGAATGCATTCTTAGAATGAACAGTACTCATCAGCATCTTATTTAGGTTCAAGCAGAAGTAGAATTGTGATAATTTTAAAAACAAGCACTGTCATATAGAGATACCTCTTCCAGGTCCCCAGTCAAGAAACTCGAGGTCATTCCCCGGGGCAGCCAGAATAAAGAGTTCATGCTTAAAATGTACCTTGTAGGACAACAACTCAGCTTATGCACAACCCATAGGTGATATGAATTCCAGAGAATTCCTTCACTTGAAAAAAGAGCAGATATTGTTCTGGAAGTAAATGATACAGTCTTCTCAAGAAAGTCTTCTTACCAATAAAAGTGGCTGCAATCTATTGAAAGTATATGGGAAAGCCAAGAGGCAGATACAGCAGCCAACCCTTGAGATACAAAATTGGAGGAAAAGATGTACAATCTTAAAGGTCACCCTTTTAGATTAAGGACACATTTAGACAACATTTAGAAAAGATTAATAAAGGATTAGTTGATAGTGTCAGTATATTACTTGCAAGTGATAACAGGCACCTCAGAAGAAACAATGATGGATTATTATAAGCCAGGGTTGGAAGCATCCTATTAAATTGTGTAAAAATTGTTGCCAAAATTTTTCAAAACCTCCAGTAATCATTCAACTCTTTATAAGTTACTTATAAATGTACCAGTGACTAAAGTGGTCTTCACTGTGGGCTAGATTAATCAAGCAACATTAATAGGATAACAAGACTTTCACATCCCAGACATGCTGGTCTGAACATAGCCCAGGATGGGAGTGACTGGGTGCCATCACCAGCTAAGAGCTACTCGACAGACAGTGAGAAATAAGGCAGGAGCCTCAGATGCTTTCCTTAAGGGCTCTAATAAGCCTTCTTCTTGGCATGTGCATCAGAGGAAGCTAAAAGCTGCAGGAACATGGAGAAAGAATTCTGCTTTTATATCAAGGAGTGGTTTGTCCATGATGAGGCTAAGTCCTCTGGGTGTAGGGGTTGGAGAGGGCTTTCATTGACATGGCGAGTGCAAGACCTGCAGATGAATAAGAGGTCTTTGTTCTTTATGGCCATGTGTAGATTAAATGAAACAAGAGGCATTTGTGCATGACACTTTAAAGTGGACTAAATGCTTTTTCACCGCTTTAATGGTGTTGGAGTTTGCATGCATTGGTGGCGTATTGTGCATTAATTACAGCCGCTGTAAGAAATTCAGCAGCATAATGCTCCTTAAATGATTTGGGGCACAGCAAACTAAAAGTCCTCCGAGCAGTTTTAGTTTGCTGCCCCTACAGCCACAAAGGAAAGCACCAGGCTCTGTCCAGTTCAGGGGCTCTGCAGGAAGCCCTGCAGGCAGCCTGGGAAGGCAGGCTTTGCCCGAGAAAAGTGGTGAGTCTGATCTTTTTTTTCCCCCTGGAGCCTGCCTGCTTGCCTGGGCTGCACGGGGCCCAGTGCTTCCCTCAATGGCAGCAGTGCCCCCCAGGACTGCCCAAGCTGGGTGCCTGCTGGCGGCTGCTACCTGTTGGGGGTGGGGAGCACTGCTACTGCAGAGGGAAACACCAGCCCACCCCACAGCCCAGGCAACACTCCACCTGCTGGCAGCTCACCCTACCCTCCCCGCCGCCGGAGAGGCAGGTAAGTCAGCAGGGTGTGTGCATGACATTGGAGTTTAAAGGGCCCTAATTTGAGAAGGTATTTTTAAAAACTCACCCTTTCAATTTAGGGCCCCCATTTCATCTACACACACCCTAAGACAGCTGACTTGTTCCCTTTGGCCAGTACTAATTGAATTCACATGCACACAAATTAGAACAGATTGAGAAATATTTATTTAATGAGGCTCCATTTGGGAGAGATGAGGCCATTCCCTGTCTCTCAAAGAAAGCTGACAACTATAACTAAAATTAAAACCAGGGCCTTCAGCAATTGAACTAGCACCGCCATGAACATGTGGTTTGGGAATTGAGACAGGCCAATCTGGATGAGCCTCCTGCTGATAGTCTTAAAACTGCCCAGGCGTTAGTGACAAACATACAATGTGAAGTGCTTCTTAAAGGCATGTGAAACCTCCTTTGTTTTTGGAACAAGTAGAAACAGTGCCAGAAGCTAGAGGTGTCAAGGAGATCTTGATGAATCCTGTGGAGTTCAAGGAAGAATAATAGCTAATAGCAGGGCCATGGAGAGAGCAACTTGCCCGAACTCCCTCAGGAAAGGAATGAGTCCAACACTTTCTAGGGTAGCCACTGGTTTTAAAGTACCTCTATTTTCAGGTACCCAACCTGAAACACTTTTGTTTCTGGATGTCATTCCATATGACATCATCCCACAGCAAGGTCATCTCTAGGGAAACAAGTACAGTGTTGGCACCCAGAAACACCATAGCTCTAATCCCTGCTCTGCCACAGCCATCTCACATATTCTTGGCCAGAACAGTCAGGCTGGTGTCCACTGTACCATACCCAGTGGGCATGGCACAGAAGATACACAGCAGACCACAGAGTGTAAGAGAAAGTTTGCTTTTCAGCACCCCTGCTCCAGAAACCAGGATGCTCCCAGACAGCCCAGATAGTTATAGCAAACTGTAGCAAGGTAGGAGGTGAGTACTCCTCCCTTCTGAGTCCATGAGGCTCTGCATACCCTTCCTTTAGTTAGCAGTTATGCCCCTAAATCCTTCTTCTGTTCCCAGGACTCATCCCAGAAGTACCACTGCTCCAGTCCTTCCACTGGCACTAGTAGGTTACAGTCAACATGCCTACATGAAACACCATAGCTCTAATCCATAGCAGCTGGAGTGCTGCGTCCAGTTCTGGGCGCCGCACTTCAAGAGGGACGTGGATGATATGGAGAGGGTCCAGAGGAGGGCCACCCGTATGATCGGGGG
>JAGPOW010003447.1:1313521-1324119 GCA_030014935.1 Caiman crocodilus | reverse complement strand
TCTGACCCCGGTGCTCTTTCCTGCCAAGGCAGGGGGTCGGACTAGATGATCTGCCCAGGTCCCTTCCGACTCTAGACACTATGAAACTATGAAACATGTGCGCTTTAATGCACATTAGTCTATTTTAATTTGCATTAAAGCATCACAAAAAACCTGTATGTTTCCACTAATATGTATTAAAATAGGCTAATGTGCCTTTTTCTAGTATCTCACAATGGAGATACTAAATTTAATGTGCATTAGCAAACACTCGCTAATGAATGTATAGGTAGCCCGCTGTCTACCTTCTTTCTCACACCAAAAGTGTTGAGGTAGCAAATCCCAGGCCAAACTCCTGCAGCATTGTGAGGGGAAGTCAAACAGGCCCCATCCTTTCATTAAACAATTCCCTGGGCCATTTTCTACTTCTGTTCTGCAGTTACAACCGTCTCTGGACCCTAGCCACTCCCATCTACATGATGAAGACCCTCTGTAGTGCCCAGGCCCTTCTCCCACGAGGAGTGTCCGGCCCTGGTCCAGATGTCTGGTAGATCCCTCTGCCTCAACTCTCCAGCCTGGACTGACTCTCCCTTCATAGCTAGAAGCCTGAGCAAACATTCAGAAGTGGTTAGGCATCAATATCTTAAAGAGCCCACTACCTGGGCTCCACTTTTATTTTACTCTGCTACTTGCATGTGGGATTCTCAAACCTATCACTGAAGGCCCCAACTGTTTTAATTTGTGGTGGTCCATATAGGATTGCCTATGGGCCATGGAGAAAGCCAGAATCCAGGTAATACTATATACCTGGCTCAAGAATGCCCTATATACAATAGCTTATCAAGAGCAGTATAGTTAAAACATTTTGGCTGGATAGTTTCAGTGAACTAATAGCTCCCTGCCCTTTGCTGTCTTTGTGCTTCAGTGTACCCACCTGTACAATGGAGATACCACATCTTTCCCAGGGATTCAGTATCAGAAGAATATATCAAGAACTAGAAATAAAAGATGGCAAATGATTCTCATTATTGGAAAGGTGTGAAAACAATGGGTATGGATTTGAGCAGGAGCAGCCACCACCTTCTGAAGCCTGAGAGCCTTCAGCACACTATGACTCTAATAGCTGCCCATGCCTGCTAAAGCTAACCTTGAGATAAAACCTAAATACTCATTAAAGCATCCCTTGGCAGGAACCCCATCCTCAATTACAAAATTTTTTTTTTTTTGTATGAGTCTGAAGCCTTTGGGGCCTTATAATCTAATTAAATAAAGCTCTCTTTTCCTGCCTGCTCCTCCAGCCTCCACTGTACCACAGAATACAAATATATTTGGAATTTAGTAAAATCCCTTACATCAATTATGCCCTGCTTGCCAGCCAACCAAAAGCCTGCCTTCCTGTGTGTCATCCCTGTCTCCCTGGGTTCTGCTTGGGGAGTCCCTAAACATGGACTGACTTGGCAGGCAGACAATGCCAAAAAACACAACAACAAGCTGAAACAATGCCAAGGTCCCTGCCTTAGCCAGGGTTTCCCAGGTGCCTGCTGTTTGCAATTCATAAGCAAAATATTCAAAATCCACACTATGGGGAGAAATATAGTATGGGTAGAATTTCATTTATAGACAGGCAAGGAAAGGTGCTGCTTTGTTTCATTATAGAGCATTAGGTTTATCTCAGGGTAGCTTAGGGCAAGATGACATTTTTTGGATAAATTCAGCATTCATCTGAAATGCTGTTATGGATTGATTGAAAAATAGTTTTCACTAGTCAAAAAAAAAAAATATTCAACATTTTAGAAATGACACTTCAATTGTTTTGCATGGAAACAATCTTTCACTTAACATTTTGTCTAAATTTAATTTTGAGAAATGAATAAGAAATCATCCCCAAATGCGAAACGTCAGACTGCAAAAAGTTTAATTTTTATTGTTTGTTGTTTCATTCTGCCCCCCTCCAAAAAAAAATTTAAAAAATCAAGAATTCTTGGTTTTGGATTGCTCTGAATCTAAAATGCTGTTTGATTTTTTGGCTTGGCCAGCAAACCAAGAAATCAATTAGTTTCACAGCTCTAATTAAAGTCTTTAGCTTGTATAATGAATTGGTATGGCAGGGGGACAGGCAGCACTGGGATTTTTACTATTCCAACCCCTTTCCTCATGCAGCAGAGAACTAGGTTTTTCTCTTTGAGCAGAACAAACCTGTTTCTTTTTCTGGGGGGTCCCTGCCTCTGTCTCTCATTCTACACAGCCTCTGAGGGGCGGGAAAGAAAGTACACTGACTAGACTGCTTCTTGCTGAGAGATACAGACCACAGAGGAAGCACATGGAGCAAGAAGCCCCAAACATCCTCAGAGAACGGTGCTGGGATGCTTTACTGTCCACCACCACAAACACACAGCAGCTTATTCTTGACTGAGTACAGAGCCAGAACCACAATGACAAGGTAAATAGCCCAGGTACATAGCCTGGTGTGTGTACACTTTTGCTTCTTAAGGCATCAGCAACTTCAACTCTCCCAGCTCCTAACACATTGAGTCTGAGAAATTTAGCTCCAGCGGGGGGAAAAGGCTTTTAAATGTTCATTTAAGTGACAGTAAAACAAACTTTACGCCAAGCTTTCCTTTGCTCTGGAACAGAAGTTCCATAAACCAGTTTGACTCAAACCAGGTTTATCTTAAATCAGTTTAAGATACTACACTCAATCTGATACTACATTCAGTCAGGTTTATTTTAAACCAGTTGTGGCCATTTTGAAACTGGTTTATGTGCACTGAACTTCTGTTCCATTACAGGTTTAAACCAGTTTCCGATCACTTAAACCAGTTTAAGTGTAACTTCTGTCCCTAGCCTTTGAGTTTGACTCTTCCTAAGGGTTTGCCCTGGAGAACCAGCCTTCCCTGCTGCTAATTCCTTTTCCTTCAGGGACATAGTGGCCATGTCTACACAAGACGCTGACTGCCCAGTAGCCTGTGATTACTACACAGTAGTGTCATGTAGCAGAAAGCATAATGCAATGCTACTGCTCAGTCAGCATCATGAAAACACTGTTATGCAATGCTACTGCGCAGTAACTGGTTTATACAAGTACTACATAACTGCACAGTAACAACTGCATAGCCACTGTCTCATATAGACGTAGCCACTGAGGACTCAATTCATGCTTATTTCATGTCTCTTTTTTGCCAGCTATGCCAGCACAGAGAGGCAGGAAGCAAGCGCAAGGGGCATGTCTTCACCAAAGAACTACCCTGGAACTAGAGAGCAGACTTCACTGGCCTGGGTCCTTACCCTGCTGCAGAAAGTCCTGCAAACAGCACGAACAAAGAGACAGTTAGCTGTGCTAGTCTGAAGTTAAGTAAAGGCAGAGTAGCTTGATTCTTATAGACTAATCAAAGTAAGAGTGTGTGTGTGTGTGTGTGTGTGTGTACATAGACAAACAGACAGACAGATATAGCACAAACTTTCATATGCTAGCTTTCACAAGTCTCCATGAAAATATGTGAAATGGTGAATAGGGTAAATCCCTACCTATTGTATAACAGACTTCACTCTTTGCTACCAGATCTCATCCAGATGTGTTCAAATTGTACATCATGGTATGGAGATAATTGTAATTCTCTTTTTGCCAACTGCGAGTATGCATTGAGCTCTCTAGGGGAAACTGTGGCTATTCCAAACTCAAAGTTCTTATTTGAATTGTATAGTAGTACCAAAAACTCAATGAGTAGATTCAGTACTCTGGGTGAACCATGGTAGCCAAAATATAGCTCATAAACAACTTGTAGCCTGCAATCAAGTCACCTGCAGGGCTCTAATCTGTCCAACTTCCCGGTGGAAGCTGCCTCAGAACCTTTCCACGACCAGCCCACCACTGAAAGAAAGGGCAGCAATGAGGAACTGAAAAACTAAGCACCTGAATGTTTGTTACTCCATTCCCACGGTCAGGAAGCTGTATACTATCTGTTTTTAGGCTTTGCAACTGGCTCCCAGTGTAAGGGTGAAGTTACATTTTACACTTGGACACTAAAGGCACTTATAATGCAAATGTCTGCATGTTAAATTTCATTAACTTGTCCTAAAGGCCTCCTGCACATCTCAAATTTACACCACTTCAGGCAAAGGTTAACTTTGGGCTGTGCTACCTAGCTCATGTTAGGGTAATTTCAGTCTGCTCCACAGAGGTAAAACAAGCAATTTGCAGTCCTCTAGCATCCCAAGATGCAGTGCTTCTAGCCCTTCCCCCACTGAGAGTAGGGATAGAGCCCAGGTGTCCGGGTTCCTAACCATGCCCCTGCTTACATGCCCTCTAGTAGCAAGTCAGAACTATGCAGAAAAGAAGCACTATTAACTCTTAATATGCAACTGTTCACAACACGTTCTAACCATAACACTGCTTAATAGTTTACGGACTTAGGAAGCAGGGAATAACTATAACATGGTGCGCTGCGGCTTCCCCTCCCCTCCTGCCCCCAAGTCATCTCCTACACCAGTGACTTGGGGCTGAGTTAGCTGTTAAACTATTACAGTAGCTTAACTCTGGCCCAGGAAGTGTGCTGTGCAGGGTGGATTTCCAAGGAACTCTTCCTAACTAGCTCCGGGAGCCTAACTCCAGCACTATGCATGTGCTCAGCACCACTATGCTACCTCATTGTCAGGAGTTAAGTGCCTGTGGAATGGGAGCAAGTGGACAGAGCATGCTTCACAGAGGTGGTATAAATGTGTTCCAGTACACCAAAGGAAAATGGCCATGAGAACAGGAGGCCATTTTTTATTCCATGTAATTGGAATTAGGTGTCTAAGTAGATTTAGGTGCCTAAGTACAATTCTATTCCACCCTGTTCCAATCTCTAAAACCCCATTATTGCATCTACTTTTGCAACACACCATTCTGAGTTACAAAAAAGCAGTGAGGAAAAGAAAACCCCACCCATCCTTTTTATTAAGTTTGCCAGCCTAGTGCATCCAAATCACATGCAGTTAAATCAGAATCATGCATCAGAATGGCAGGTTTTTAGCTACATAAATACCACTTACATACAAGTAACAATTCTATTTCCCTCACAGTGTGAGTGCATTAAATGTGTACACACAAACTGAGCACACAAGTTAGGTTACTCACTGGCTGGGCATGTAGATGCCTATGTGCATGCACCCATTGTGGACATATGCTGATAAGGCTTAAAATGATCAGCTGCCAGAAACCCATAACTATTAGGTGTTCTCCTCACCTAAAGAGGATTTAAACCGGCATCTCTGATTTCTGCTCTTGCCACTATGCCAAGGGTCAGTTTTCTGGGCCAGTGATTCTTGAGAGGCTGGTTCCCTGGGTAGCCAAGACAGGGAAGTATATAGGTCCAAAAGAAAAAGAGGCTACCAGAGGGTGTGTGGCTCAGTGAGCCTCTGAGTGACTAGGCTGTGGGTTTTAGTCTGGGCCTATGCTTCTTATAGGACAGAAATTTGTTCACTGCATTACTCTCCAGGTAGTGCCTATGAAATGAAAAGGGCAGTGGATGAATTTCAAAAGGAACACCAAAGGAGTCCAGGTAATGTCATCTGAAGCTTTGTTCTTTCTCCTTTCTTTTTCCCTGAACTTAAAGGCTCATGGCTTTCTGTTTAGCCATACATTGCCACAAAAAATAAATTCTCCCTTTACCATTTCCAAACATTTGCAGATCACAAGCCAAGTCACTAAAGGTGTGAGGTCAGCATAAAATTGGCCTACATAAACCATAATTGATCTGGGGTTCTATTTACTGGCCTTTCTGAGTTTTTTTAGCCTTTAAATTATATTTTCCTTTTTTCTGGTGCAACAGTGAAGGCCAGAAAGTTGCTAAACTTTTTAAAGGAACTGATTTTTTTTTCATGAAAACTGAAATATAACTCTAGGAACTTGGCTATAAGACAATCACCAAATATTATGAAATTGAGATAAAATTGCAAGATTTGGCAAAAGAATCCCACCATGAAAAAAACACTCTGGTATGGTCTCAGGCTATTTATTTAGAAGGCAATATTATTGTAATCCCTTCTGATGTGAGCAGGTAGCCAAAAAGACAAGTTCTTGAGGACTGTCCCAATTCGAAGAAGAAATTGGGGATGGAGTCAGGCATTTCTGTGATGCAGTCCTGTTTGCTGACAACATTCAAGTTCCCAGAACAAAGCAGGCCTCAAACAGCAAGAGCCAGCTTCTTTGCTTGCAGCTCCAAATTGGGCCCCACCTACATATTGAGCCTTGGTCTTCCTGCTTCCTGCTCTGCAAAGAGCATAGGATTCACAGCAAGGGCCAAAAATCACCTTCACACTGTGCTGTGAGGAACAAAAGATTTCCTCTTCTGAGTGGTGTGGTCAGTGCCACCTCCAGGGCAGTCTTTGGGTTGGGGCAAGCTTAGAGTGGAAGCTGGGCCACGGCTGCTCTTGGCATCATTATCTTCTCACCAGTCCTACAGGACTCTGCCATAGAAGTTACTGCTGAAAGAGTTTCCCCTCAGTGGAGTGAAAATGTCCTGAGACATGGGCAAGGAGCCAGCCCTGGAGAAGAGTCACTGGCAGCCTGTTTTCTTCAGAAGGAGGCCAAGAGAAGCAGCACTGTCTGTCAATACTACATGGTGCTCGGAGGGCTAAAAGGCACCCAGAAGCTCTGACCATCTGTTGTCAGGGCATGAAAGCACCCAAGTTCAGGGGGAGGGCTAGGAGGAGTTCTCCTGAGTGCAGACAAATTTCTGTCTGGAAGTGACAGCTCCTTCATGCTACAGATAAAGGCAGGCAGTTTCCTTAGAGGCTCAGTCAGCTGCGTGGGGTGGTGTGTAAATGTGGCAGCAGAAACAACCTCCCTGCTCCCATTAAGTAGGGTAATACCCATGCTGGGCTAGGATGGACCCTTTACCTTCTCTTTAACCCCTGAACCACAGGGGTCGAGGGAGGACCCTGAAGATGCCTAAATTCCTTTGAAACGCTGCCCTCTTAGGCCCAGCGCAGTGTCTGTTGCGGCTCTGGGCAGCAGCAGTGACCACCAATATTGTATCCCCTCTAAGTCAGAGCCCTAGGGCAGGTGCCCTGCTCACCCACTCCTGGTTATGTGACTGAAACCAGTATCTTGTGTTTAAATGGCAACATGATTGCATCTACATGAGATGCTGACTGTATGGTTGTTACTGCGCAGTCATTTAGTAACCAGAGTTACTGCACAGTAGTGCTGCTCACTAGCTTTTTTGTGATGCTGACTGCACAGTAGCCTGAGACTACTGTGCAGTAGTGTCATGTCACGCTTTCTGCTATGCCATGCTACTGCACAGTAGTCATGGGCTACTGAGCAGTCAGCATTTCATGCAGACGTGGCCTTTATGTAATATTGTTTCTTCTGAGCTTGATGTGGCTGCAAGGAGCTGCTTTCTGAAGCATGGATGTATGCTAGCACATATCCAGTAACAGGGATAATCAGATGACAGAGCCTCTAGGATGTTTACATCAAGAGTAATCAGCAAGGCCTTTGAGCCTGAAAGAATCATAGGTCCAGGCACGATGGATGTGTTCTCCAGTTCAGTTTCCTGTTGTTATGAAAAGGAAATTTTGGGAAAATGGCTCTGCCCCAGCCCTATGCTCTACCTATCACCCTTCTCTGTGCCAAGGCTCAACACAGGCTCAGAGTGAGGTGTCACATGCAGTCATTGCTTGCAGCAAAGGTTGGTGTGGTGCCATATAGCCCCACAGGAAGCTCCCCACTTGTGCATGAGGGAAGAACCACTGATTCATGGAGGAAAGCACATATAGCCAATCAGACATGAAGAAGGCCACACCTTGGAAACCCAGTGGGATGAAGCAAGTCCCCTTACTCACTTTCCCCCACCCAGTAGGCAGCCACAATCCTAGTGTTAGTGAAGAAATGGTATCTTTACTTCAACGATTAAGTCTCTTGTTAAAAATACTGCTTCCTCCCATTCTTGGTTTTAAACTCTACACTGGTCAATAGCGTCTTTTAGGGCTCGTTAAACCTCTTCTGCAAAGCTTGCAGTCTAGTGGTTAGAATAGGGGTAAGCATTAGCAACCCCCAGCACAGCTTCTAAGGTGTGGCATGCAAAGACATTTTCTTGACAAGCGTGCCTCAGAGTGAACAGCAGGGAAGGGGCCGGTGCTGTGCTGCCACAAGGATCGGGCCCCTTGCAGCTTTCCTGCCATCTGCTGCTGGCACACCAACATCTTACAAGTCAAGGTTGTGGATGTTTTGTCCCTTCCAGCCCTAATGTCTAGGAAGTCTAGGAAGTTTGGTGCCCGGGGCAAAGCCTGAAGCGGCAGCCCACCCTCGCCCCATGCACTGATCCGGGGGGCACAGCCCTCCCCTTCCCCACCATGCTTGCCCAGGAGTGCATGCAGTCGTGGGATCTGCCCTCCCCCCCATCCCTACACCCCACCAAACAAGCTGTTCATGGATCTGTCCTACATCCCGCCCCGGCTGGGCAGTGCCTGTTGATGCCCCTTTGCTTCAGCACCTGGGGCAGTCGCCCCACTCACCCCACCCTTGCTACGGCACTGCTCTGCCCAAAAACATTGCCAGCCCCTGGGTTAGAATGAGAGTCTCGTAGCCAGGACTCTTGCATTCTCTTCCTAGGACTCATGGGTTCTCTTCCCAGCAGCATTTCTTGCTAATGTGAGACCTTGGGAAATCACGACCACCTCAGTTTCCCCTGGTAATAATAAAGCTTTCCTGAGATGGAGAAATTAATATGGGGAGAAAGATACAATCCAAAGAAAGGTGGCACCATGTCATTTCAACCACCTCAGGCCACTACTATGCATTTTATGGTGGTTTTGGAGACAATACAACAGGTTGCCATTTACACCCATGTATAACTTTTGGGGAGAGAAGAAGCTAGACTGAGAATCATCCATTTTGTGAATGAGCCGTCTCACAGACATACCCTCCAGGCTGAGCTCCCACTTTTAGACTTCCTCACTGTATGCTCTGGACTTGAACATGAAAAATCATGTTAAAGAAAATCTTTACTGAACTGCACACTTTGATATAGTTGGTAATGTACAATTGGATAGAGACATAGGGATTTTTTAATAAAGTACCTAATAATAATATTATACATTCTGGGACTAAAAACATTATTACCCATTTGGAAATGGAGAATTTAGGCTACAATACCAGCTACTATAATGCAGGCCTGGAACATCATGCAAATATTACCCTGATCTGACAGCCACAAAGCTCTGTTTATCCTAGCAATTAATTCTTCCCTAAGCTTGGTGATATTATAATTACAGAAACACTACCATTCTGATGGGCTTTTTTTCCACCAATGTATTTTACTTTATTTACATTTCTACAATAGACTCTGGCTAACAAAAAGGGTGAAATTGTATTTATGAAGACAATGCCCCATGCATTCCCAGTGTATTATATAGATGGAAGTCAGTCCAGCTCCAAATTACACATTTATTGTGTGAGCACACAATGAGATCAGATTATATGCTGCCTAAAACTGGTCTAACACCAAATATAATGAAGAAGGGTATAATAGTATGATTTAGTCACAAACTCTACAGAAATACACATCTGTATCATATAACATGCATTTTCCACAGAAATACTCTTTGTATTCTAGCTAGCCTTAGGCAGGAGAATTTCTTCCTCATAAATTATGTATTTTCTTTTTCAGTTGCCAACATATCCCCTTTACCAGTTGCAAAAAATGTCATACTGCCTAGGTTATAAAGGTTCAGGTGGCTATATCTCTACATTCTCAAAGTTAAGACCAGGAAAAATGGGAATGAAATATGGCTAAAGTAATACAGAATATTTCCTTTTGTCCCCAAAATGTGAAAAATATCACTTCAACGCAGTCATGTTAAACACTTCATTAGAAAGTACTTTCAGATCTAGCTATGGATCTGCAAAGTATCCTTCTTGTGCCTTCCTCTTTCCAAGTCTGACAAAAAAAATCCACACACATGCAGAGCAAGACACAGATGCTAATATAACAATTAAGATAATAATACAGTGCTATGGGGGCAAAAACACAACCTTCCTACATGCTAAACCTTTAAATCCTGTAATACTGTATTGCTTCATTCAAGATTAAAAGAAATGGCAATGTAACACAGACAAAAAGACACAGGAGGAAAGAAAAAAAATCTCACTTATCAGTAAAGACCTTCCATAGTCCAGATGCAGTCATATCACTTCAGCTTCTCTGTACCATCTCCATGACAACCATGTAATTTGGATGCTATAACCACTGCTGAATTGATCTTTAAATGTAGCTTTGTTATAAAACATAATACTGAATATATCAGGCACTTGATAAAGAAAACTAGCCCCATAACTGAGGGATATGGTTAAATAGCCCCCATTTTATTTTTCAGCTCTCAGACACGCCAGATATTTAAGTAATCCTGAGAATCAATGTGTTCCTCTTAATGAACGTAGGATTTTGAAATCAATAATAGCAAAGATCATCATTTTTAGCCAGTAGCGTGTTCTAGTGCAGCACCTAGCATTCCCAATCCAGACACCTGGCTGAGTTGGAAAATATTTGGAAGCATATTCAGCGAATAGTCATCCGAACACACACACACACACACACACACACACACACACACACACACACACACACACACAC
>JAGPOW010003447.1:1238643-1313421 GCA_030014935.1 Caiman crocodilus | reverse complement strand
ACACACACACACACACACACACACACACACACACACACACACACACACACACACACGTGTGTTTTTAGAGGCAATTCAATCTTTAGTGATTGAAGCATGATGCTGAGACACCTAATGATAATAATCATAATAATGAAATATTCAAGCAATATAGGATACAGGACGCCGTGGGGATGAAGCAAGTAAGTGATCAACAATGGTAACGGTGTGCATTGTGCTTGCACTTACCAGAGCAATGAGCGTGGTTTGTCCCCCCCCAAATGCAGCTCTTTTCTCTTCAACAATCCATGCAAAATAATCAGCAGCTACACACAAGGAGTCGCCCCATCCCCCACACCTTCCTAGACTTTCCTTGTATTGTTTTTTTTCCCCTTGCAATGTGTCACACCTCCCAGGCTTTCCTTCAGGTGTCAAGAGATTGCTAGAGATCCAGCAGGAAGGATGGAAAGGCAAGGAGAAAAAAAAGGGAGGAGGGGTTGGGAGTAAGTCTGAAAGGGGAGGTAGAGAGTGATGATGAGTGCAGTCAATGAAAGGGTGGAGGGAAAGACCTTGCTACATAAACCCTAGGAGGAATATATTGCAGGAGCAATTCAGCATTTGGCTAAAAGACACTCACTACTGCAAGTGTGAGCAAACTGCTAAGAATATTCAACATTTTCTCAAAGCTCTGGAGGGATAGAGCTACTCTCTGCCAGCCAATCAAATACCTTCAAACTGGAGCTGGAGAAATCCTGCCAAACAGACAAGCCGTCTTAAAAAAATGTAAAGAGAGAGAGGAAAAAAAAGCAACCTTGGTAAAACTCACAAGGCTGGTGAATGAATTCACAGGGCCTACACACTCCCTATCACCACCACAGTCCTTAACCCTTGCCTGGCTGGAATGTTCAACAGATCACATCTAGCCCTTTCAGTCCTTTGCTCTTTTGGTTCCCACCTTGCTTTCAGATGGCTTCATCCCCTTCACAGCTGTTTCCTCTCTTATGTTGGACCTCCCTTTACTCCCTAAGATTTATTCTGTTGTTTTAATTAGAGAGCCACCTCCTTGGCTTGACAACACTTTCAATGAAGCTAGGTAGAGTGCAACATTTTTCCTCTCCAGGAAAAAGAGGCCCCTTGAACCTGGTCTGTTTGGGCTTTAAATAATTCCAAAGAATATGAAATGACAGTTTCTTGTCCTGATCCTACCTTGAGTTTCTCTGCAGACACAAGTGGGTGGCTTCCAAAGGGAAAATGCCACATCTTGCTATAAAGCTAATTTTGCTGGAAAAAGAACAAACCCCACGAAGACTCTGGGTCTGAGTCATAAGAATGTCTATGTTTGCTCCAAACATTACCACTTTTACAACAAAAAGCTGCATGTTCTGGTGTGAAGCATGAGTGGCTCCCTCAATCATACTCACAAATTCTCTGGAAAATAATAGGTTTTACATAGGAGCATGGAGAAGCCCAAATGGGTCCTAAGAGCATAATGGAGTGTAAAGGGGTTGCTTGGCAATGCTATATAAAAGCATGTGTGCCATTGCCCTCAAGTGGTGAAAGGCTTACTTACAGTGGACCAAAGACCTGCTCTACCACACAGAACTAAAGGAGATTCTCCTTCAACTAAATTATGTCTTGGGGAAGAAGATCCTATCCTCTGTGCTCTCTGTGATATACCTGACAGGTGTGTGATCATTGCAGCATCATTCATGCCAGCTTTCTAGGCATAAAAGATCTTTTCAGTAGACCACAATCCTATTGGAATTCTTGTCCTATAGGAAGCATGGCAATAAAGAGTCTTCTGTTGGCTCTTCATTGGATTATACACAAAATGATAGGCAGATGGCTAAATCCTTAATTCTCCTTATTAAATATACTGCATCAATCTACAGTAATGCCTTCAGATACTAAAGTGAGATTGCTGGAAATGGAAATATCCAGGGGCATCTCTGTACAACACAGCTCTGTTTTCCCACAAGGGGTAGCCCAATAACACAGCATACAGGGTTGTTGGCCAGGGTTAGTATCCGTAATGAACCATGTAATGAGCCACCCTGCAGCTATGCTCATGAGTTCTCCAACAAATACAAGTGTGAATGAAGGTTACCACACTATAGACAGAGATGAAAAATATTATGCCAATGGGCACAACCAGTAAGTTAGCCTGACAAATTCAGGTACGGAATTTTTAACCTCTGGATTTTCTTGGCGAAAATGCAAGGATTGTGTTATGCTATGAGGAAAATCAGTCTTGCTCATCTCTTTGATCAATTTTAATGTATTTGTAATCAGCCAATTATCAGGTTATGGTGCTTTAAAAAAACATGATCAATATTCATCAGTATTTTGTACTGTTGGGGTCTGAAAGCAAGTAGCAAAATCCAATTTCTGTGCAGCCGGTCCTTTGAAGTGACATTCTGAAGCATGAGAAAATGAGGTTCTGGTTTCTAAGAAGAATGCATATGCTAGCTGGGATACAAATGACAAGAGCTATCAATCTTGATGCTTCAGGGAATGAACTCATCAACAGCTGGAGTCAGGAAGAAATTTTCCCTCACCCATTCTACAGACCTGTGTATTTGTCCTTACAGTATATGATAAATAATTAACACCATTAATCATAATTAATTGGCAGAAGGTCCACATTAGATTCTGTGCCCTGTCTGTCTCATAATTTTTTTTTAAATTTCATTACTGTTAGTTTTACAATTACTTTTTAACTGAATGGCTAACTAACTGTGATGCAATGTTTTTTGGAAGCTGTGACTATTACCAATAAATGTCTCTTTCCACAATCTCCTTAGCTGAATCACTTCTTAGATGTAGTAGCTGCCTATTGATTATATAGCCACATGCACTTAAGGAACCATTACGAGTGTGAGCCTGGAACTTTCTAGATATGAATATCCAATCATTCTGCACAAAGAAGAAATAATTCAGGCTACTAGACTGAAAGGGAACATGGAGCCATACAGCCTAGATATCTGTTGACCAGTGAAGGACTATCACTTGAAGGAACATTTTGTGTCATTTCTCCTCAGCCAACATTAATATCTTGTCTGTATAGTACATTAGTAATTATTAAACCTGCTATTAAAAAAATATAAATATTAACATTAGCTAGTCAACATTTTCAATTTGTTTCTTTTCCCCTAAAAATAGCTTTTGTAATTTTTCTGGCAAAAAATATTGATATATTTCTTTTCTCATAAAAATAATCCTTGCTTCCTTTCCCCAGATATTTTTTGAGGAAATATGTTGTCCCCTCTTGTTCAGGTCTTCTGAATCCCCTTTCCCAGACTCAAAATCTGTCCATCTCAATGCTGGTATACATCTAATGGTCTAGAATTGTTTTCTGTAGGTAAGGCAGACTCTCTTGGACAGTCTCAGACTTCCATAGCTGTCCACTTTTATTCTGTTATACATGATTCTTTAACACTAAATGGGTGCATCTACACATGCACTTTACTGCTGAGTTGACTAATTAGCTCTGTGGTAAAACATCATTCTGCACAAAGAAGAAATAATTCAGACCAGCAGAGTAATTACAGCAGAGTAATTAACTGTGATCACACACTCAAGAAGACAGTGACAGCGGGTATAATTTGCACCTGGTCAGCCTAGGCAGCAGGGGTCCAGACTCCTGCTTGCTGCCTAGCCACATGGCTCTGCATGTTCAGCACTCTTGTGCCCCAGCCAGTCCCTCTGCCACCTGCCACTGTCATCCAGAACCTAGGTCTGACTCCCCTGAGCCTGCTGCAAACCCAGGCCTGCTTTGCTCTGTGCTCTGACTCAAAATGTTTCTGTCCTGGGCACACATGTAGGCTCTGCACCCCAGAGCAGTGTACTCTGGCTCAAAGTGCTCTGGAATCCATTGCCTTGCCTTACTTGTATGAGTAGATGCACCCAATGGGCATGTCTGGATGAGCATGCACATGTAGTTTGTGGCACCTCAGAGCTATTTGAGATGCTGCAAACTGCATGTAGTGCATGTGCAAGCATTTGCCACACCACTAATTTGCAGCACAGTGCCAAAACTTGACACTGAAAGATCCTGGTGTCAAAAAAGGCAGGGGGAAGAAGTACAGTGCACATATGAGTAGCATACATTCCCAGAAACAGAGCCTGGCTGGCCAGTACCACGCTTAAGCTGTCTGCCAGGCTCCAAGTGGCCCGGGTGGCATTGCTGCTGCCCTGGAAGGCCCTTAGGAGCCCAGGTAAGGCTGCTGGAGCCAGCACAGGTGCTGGCCTCTGTCTCCCCTACCCCACCCAGGCCCCCATCCCTTTATCCCACTCTGCTCGGGTGCAGTAACTGCCACCTCCCACAGGCACCAGCCAGGGCTCCAGTGCTGCTGCATGGGGAGGAGGCTCTGGACCTGGGTCCCCGGCCTTGTAGCCTTTGTAGGTGGCTGCTTCCTCTGGCAGGGGTAGGTGAGGGGGAAGGGGCTGTGCGTGGAGTGTGAGGAGTACCAGCAGTGCTGGGGCAGCTGCGCAGGGTGGTGAGGAGCACTGGCAGGGCCATGGGTGCTTTGGGGAGGTGTGAGGGGCACCAGCAGGGCCATGGGGGTTGTTGGGGAGGGGGGCAGCAGTCAGGGGCACCAGCAGGACCAGAGGGCTGTGGGTATGGAATAAGGAGCACTGGCAGGAATCAAGAGCTGTAGCTTGGGAGTTAGGGACCTGGACCCACATCCTGATGAGCTAAGGAGGCAGGTAGAGCTCTAATTTTCCATGATAAAAAATCCAAAACGAAATGCCAACATTTATAGGTATTTACAATTTATTTTATTATAGTGATTGAGGCACTGGTAGGCTTTCAAATTGCTTTAAAACTGTAAATGTATCAAGAAAACATTGTGCTCAACTGATACCTATATATATATAGTGGCCTTTCATTTTAATAATGGATTTTAGGGTTTTAATCAAAGAATTTGCAACTTTTTTATCAGGGAAAACCAGGACCCCTGGTTTTCAGCAGGGATCTGAGTTTTCCATTTGCTGCAGAAAAATGTGACTTTTCTTCTTTAAAGGAAAAAATGTGGGAAACCATGGGTTTTTCCTTGCAGGCTGCCAGAGTTCCAGCCTGCAAAGGGCTGCTTGGGTCTGGGAGGAGTGGGACACAGGGGGCACCATGTGCATGTTCACGCACACACATGCAAGTGGCCTGGAATACAGACAGGCAGTGGTGGAGAGCAACTCCCCCAGTTGCCTGCTGATAAGCCTGTGGGGGGTCAGGTGGATATAGGCAATGTCGGAGGGGTGTGAGGGGTGGCAACTGAAGTGACCCCAATGAAGCAGCGAATGGGACAGGGTTGGCAGCTGGTGCTGATTCCAGGGCCTGGGGTCAGGTATGGGGCCTGGCTGGTCAGAAGTAGCATCACAGCAAAAAAATTTGAGAAGAGTGTTGGAGTGATGGCCTTACTTAACTTCCATTTTAACCTCAAAGGGATCTGTGATAGATCTGTTAATGAGAACCACCACTTGCGTACTGTCATGGAGCAGGCAGAGAGTGGTGATAAAGTTCAGTGGGCATCCATACTTCAGAAAGATCCTCCACAAATCTTCCACAACACTTCTCATCTAGCAGAGTCAAGAGTTTCATGAGGTCAAAGAATACCATGTAGTGAGGCTTATGTTGTTTCCAGCATTTCTCCCTCAGCTGGCAAGCTGTGAAGATCATGTCAGTTGTGCCTCTTGATGCCCTAAACCAGGGGTGGGAAAAATATGGCCCATGGGCTGAATCCGGCCTGCCAGGTGATTTCATCCAGCCCACAAGCACACACCAATTAATTGTACCCTGCCCAGCCCATGCACTTCATTCCTACACTTGTGCAGGAGGGCCCCAGGCCCCTGCCAGCATGCACAGCTTCCAGGTGGGGCCACTGTTGCCACTGCTGCAACTACTCAAATAACTGCAGCAGAAGCAATGCTGATAACAGATCAACACTGAAGGACTCAAGGACCCAATCAAGCAAGAATTCTTTTACCAGTGCATCAACAAAAACTTAGTGAATTCCAGTCAACAGCAATGGGAGAATGTCTGCAGCACTTGGGATGCCTTCATGTCCACCATCATCACCTGTGAAGAGACACTTGGATTCTCTACCAGGAAACATCAAGATTGGTTTGATAAGAATGACTGGGAGTTCCAAAATTAGTCAAACAAAATCACAAGGCCTTTTTTGCCTGGTAAAATGGCACCAATTCTAAGCAAAAGAAATTGAATCACTAACAACTCAAGGCAGAGGTCCAAAAGAGGACCAATGATATGAAGAACAGACGGTGGGAAGACAAGAGAAGGAGATTTAACATCTTGATGATGTCCATGATGTGCAATTTTTTTCAGTGCCACCAAAGTCATCTATGGCCTGAGCACTCAGGGACCAACTCCTTCCAAACCTAAGGATGGAGGAGACCTGGTCAAGGAAAAGGGAGCCATCAATACTCATTGGAAGGAGAATTTTTAAGACCTCAATCAAGACTGTTGTTGATGACAGTACTCTCAACTCCATCATGCAACATGCAATCAGAGATGATCTTGGAATCCCTCCAACCCTTGACAAGGTGAATAAAGCCATCAAGCAGATGAAGAATAACAAGGCACCCTGAACTGATGGAATCTCTGATTAAATCTTCTAGCAGGAGGGAAACAATCTCACAGCACAGCTTCATACCCTCATCTTAAGGATCTGGAATGATGAAGAAATATCAGGTGATGTTAGGGACACCATGATCATAACAATCTTCAAGAAGGGAGACAGGTTTGACTGTGGAAATGACAGAGGGATCACCTTGCTGTCCACCACAGGGAAGATCACTGTAAGAACCCTCCTGAACCATTTCCTTCCACTTGCTGGAGAACTCCTCCCAGAATCTTACTATGGGCTTAGGGCAGGGGTGGGAAAAGTCCCGCCCATAGGCCAGATCAGGCCCCTGGTGGACTGCATTTCCCAGCATCCCCTGCAGCAGCAGCTCCTTCTGGCTGCCACTGCTGAACCCCTCCCTGCTGTCTGGGCACCCTGGCTCATCCACCCTGTACCCACACTGGCAGCGCATGTGGCCAGGTGGCTGGGATGGTGCTGCAGATGGGAGCAGGACGGGTGGGCAAGACCCCATCCTGCCAGGGAACCTTGGGATCTTGATAGAATGGGGCAAATCAAGGACAGGACCGTGATCTGCTGCATACACACCCCTGTGACGACCATAGGTTCAGCAGGCAAAGATGGTCAGGGAGTGGATTGCAGCTCTGCCATGGCCCCGTGCTATCACTGCCCCAAGATCCTGGCCCTAGAGCAGCTCCCTCCTCAGATTCATGCCCTGCCTGTGCAGCTCCCATCCAGTCTCCATGGAAACAATCTGGGAGCCATGTGGGCAAGGGCTCCTGAAAAATGGAGTCTCGTTCTGGCCATACCTGGCATTTTGTCCATCTCTGGTTAAGGGCATCAAGGGGCCCTGGTTTAGGGAACACCTGATGTGATCTTCACTGCTTGCCAGCTGCAGGAAAAATGCAGGGAACAACATAAACCTGTCTACATGGCTTCCTTTAACATCACAAAAGCCTTTGACTCTTGTCAGTTGAGAGAAGTACTGTGAAGGATCCTTCTGAAGTATGCCTGACCACCGAAATTCATCACCATTCTTTGCCTGCTCTATGATGGTATGAGAGTGGTGGGTCTCAGTGACGAATCTCTCACATATCTCTTTGAGGTTAAAGCAGGAGCTAAGCAAGATTGCATCATCACTCCAACACTCTTCTTGATATCCCTTATTGCAATATTACATCCAATCACCAACACGCTTCCAGTCAGAGTGGTGCTAAACTATCAAATGGGTGGTAAACTGTTTAATTTCAGCCAACTAAAAGTCAAAACCAAGACCAGCCCAAGCTCAATCATTGGGCTCCAGTATGCTGATGATGCTGTAGTGTGTGTTCACTCAGAAGCAGACCTTCAGGCAATCATCAGTGTCTTTACCAAAGCATAAAAGAAAATGGGACTGATGCTTAACATTCAGGACACTAATCCTCCATTGTGAAGCTCTTAGTGAGCAGTCCCCAGCTCAGGTAATTCAGATTTACTGGGGGACTCACTGAGTAGTTCCTGTACCCAGGAAGCCATGTTTTGCAGAAGACTGACATCAATGAAGAAATCCAACATCACCTTGAAAGTTCAAGCGCAGCCTTTGGACACCTGAGGAAATGGATATTCAAAGATCATGACATCAGATCTGAAACCAAGCTCATAGTTTATCAAGCAGTCACGAATCCCACCCTTACTGTATGGATCTGAGACGTGGACAATGTACAGGAGGCACTTCAAATCACTGGAGACACCTCAAGTCACTATCGGTGCTATCTGCAAAAGGTCCTTTGAATCCAGTGGGAAGACAGATGCACCAACATTAGCATCCTCTCACAAGCAAACACCACGGACATCAAAGTGATGAGCCTCTGACATCAACTTCACTGGGCTGGTCATGTCATCCAGATATCTGACTTTAGACTCCAGAAGCAAGTTTTATTCTCCCAGGTCAGTCAAGGTATATGCTCAAGAGCAGGGCACAGAAAGCATTTCAAATGCATCATCAAGGCCAACTTGAAAAAATGTAATATCATCATCAACTTGTGGGAGACTATCACCCAGGACCACCCCAAATGGAGGAAGAGCCTGCTACAAGAGTCTCACTTCTTTGAAACCTTATGATGACACCAGGAGATAGAAGAGTGGAAGTGGCAGAAACAGCATGTTGTAGACCAAATCAAGAATTCAGAGCCAACAACCAGTTTTAAAAAGGGCCTGGCAATGACAGAAGCCTCATACCGGTCCCGGCTCTGATGCGAGACATGTGGGTGTAAGCCCGCTGCACCACCATGAGCCCAGGGACACCAGGAGAGACCTTAGGACCCCCGACAATCCCCAGCCTGCCTGCAGGCAAGCAGGAGCCCATGGTGGGAGGCACCTAGACAGATGCAAACGGGCTGAGTGGGCTGAGGAGGGTCACAACTCCCCTAACCCAGCTCCTACTTGGCCCAGACCCCCAGCAAGCCACACGACTGGGCTGGCGGCACGTGAGCCAGGTTGAGTGGGGAGGAGTATTTACCTGTCCCCTCCTATGGTAGGGGGGAGGGAACCCCGTTAGCCCCCCCAAGAGCAGCAATGTCCTTCTGTGCATGTGCAGAGTTTAAAAAGGACCCGGTAATGACAGAAGCCTCATACTGGTCCCAGCTCTGATGCAAGATGCACAGGTGTAAGCCCGCTGTGCCTGTGTGAGCCCAGGGACCCCAGGGGATATCCCAGGACCCCCAGGAGCCCCAGCCTGCCCACAGGTAAGCAAGGACCTAGACAGCTGGGAATGGGCTGAGTGGGCTGAGGATGGTCAGACAGTGACCATGGTTCTGGGCTCCACGCAGGCAGAGCCCCTGGGTCTCAGCTGTGGGGGCTGCTTGTCACTTTGACAGGCTCTGGGGTGTGGGAGCATAGCCACCTCCTCTTGTGAGGTCTACTCCCTTTTGGGGTCTCTGGTGCACCAACTGGGGGAACTCTAGGTTGCAGTCCAGAGACTGCGTGCCATCAGAGACTGTGAGCAGGGTATTGACTCCTACTGCCAGACTCTTCTCTCCCGGGAGGTGGAGGGTAGTCCACAGTCACCTTCCAGGACAAAGGAGGACTCAAAGACCTCCCATGCTGTCCAGCCCAGGAGTTGGACCAAGGTGATCAAGGGCCCTAAGGCCCGCCGCACCAACATCCCCATCCCTCTGGAGCTTTGCAACAGGTGTGAACCTCTTGTGGCCCCAGCAGAGCCTGCTAAGTTGCCAGCTCCTGCAGGCAACACAGGATCTGCTCTCCCTAAGACAACATACGAAGTGTTTATCATGCAACACTCCATCCTGAGGGGGACTGAGTGGGCAATCTTCCACCCTGATCCCTTAGCCCAGGACGTCTGTTGCTTCCGGGGAGCCCAAACCCAAGACATTGCAGAAAAGATCCCTGAACTCCTCCAGCCCATTGACCAATACCCTATGCTGGATCCATGTGGACACAAATGACATGGCTTGGAACGCTCCCAGCTGGGTCATAAAGTGCTACCTAGATTTGGGAGCAGGGCTTAAGAGGTTGGGGGCACAGGTGGTATTCTCATCGATCCCCCCAGTCTCAGGCTACGGGCTGAGGAGGGAGAACAGGATCCGGGTAGTGAACCAAAGACTGCAGTGCTGGTGTCATCGGGAAGGCTTTGGCTTCCATGACCACAGCCCGCTCTTTGGTGAGAAAGGCAGTGAGCTGCTGGGAAGGGACAGCCTCCACCTCTCTCTGCTGGGGAGGAGGCTCTTCTCAGCCAGGCTGGCTGACCTGCTCTACTGGGCTTTAAACTAAGCCCGCCGGGGGATGTGGGGACTACTGTCACTGCTGGCCTGCTGAGCAACTCTTGCAAAGCCAGCAGGCCAAGGCACTTAGGGAGCCTAACCTTTCCCCAGCCCTGGAACAAACTGTAGGCAAGGCAAGGGCCTCCAAAGGGACACTTGCATGCCTATACAAAAATGCCAGGAGCTGGGGGAATAAACAGGAGGAACTTATCCTTTTGCCAAACACAAATAATTATGATGTTGTTGGGATAACAGAGACCTGGTGGGACTCCACCCATGACTGGGCCATGGGTATAGACGGCTATACCCTGTACAGGAGAGAGAGAGTGGACAAAAAGGGCAGGGGTGTAGCTTTCTCTGTCAAGAAAAGCTATGTGTCCCTGCAAGCCAACATTGGCACCCAGATCACTTGAGACCCTCTGGGTTAAAATCTGTGGGGAACATAGCACAGGGGACACTATGGTGGGAGTCTACTACAGACCCCCTACCCAGGGTCAAGAACTTGACCAGGAGTTTGTCAGGGAATTGGCTGAGGCTTCATGGTCCCAATGCATGATTGTCATGGGGGACTTTAACTACCCAGACATTTCATGGGAAGAGCCAAATCTGAGCGGTCACAAAGCTTTCTCTCATGCATGGATGAGCTCTATCTAATGCAGAAAGTCTATGGACCAATGAGAGGTAAAGCACTGCTTGACCTGGTACTGGCAACCGGGGATGATCTAATCAGTAACCTAACAATCAAAGGGAACCTGGGTGACAGTGACCACAAGCTGATCTCCTTCACCATCCACTGTAAAGCTGGCAAGTCAGTCAGCAATACAGAAGTCCTTGACTTCAGAAAAGCTGACTTCTACAAGCTAAGGAGGCTTGTCAGTAAGGCCCTAAATGGATGCAACCCAAAGGGGAGGAGAGTCCAAGATAAGTGGTTGTTCCTCAGGAAAGCAATCCTGGATGCACAAGCAAAGTCTGTCCCATATTGGAGGAAAGGCAGGAAAAGGGCACAGCAGCCCCCTTGGCTCTCCAGGGAACTAGCGGACCACCTGCATCTTAAAAGAAAGACCTACAAAGAATGGAGGACTGGATCCACTACCAAGGAGGAATACTCTGCACTAGTCCGGACCTGCGGACAGTGAACCAGGAAAGCCAAGGCTGTGACTGTACTCCAGCTAGCTACAAATATCAAGGACAATAAAAAGTCCTTACTTAGATATGTGGAAAGCTGGAGGAAAAGCAAGGGCAACATTGGACCCCTGCTAAACCAGATGGGACAACTGACAACCAACACCCATGAAAAAGTAAACTTGCTAAAGGGATACTTTGTATCAGTTTTCCACCAGTCCCATGGGACGCCCCTGCCTACACAGAGAGGCCCAGATGAGGGAGATTCCTTACCCTCTATCAGTGCTGACCTCATGAAGGAACACCTTGAGAGGCTGGATACCTTCAAGTTAGCTGGCCTTGACAGTTTAAACCCGAGGGTACTCAAGGAGCTGGCAAGCATCATAGCTCAGCCCCTGGCACAGATCTTCAAGAAATCCTGGTGCTCTGGTGAAGTACCCAAAGATTGGAAGCAGGCCAATGTGGTGCCCCTTTCCTCAAGAAAGGGAGGAGAGTGGATCTGGCAAACTTCAGGCCCATCAACCTGACCTCTATCCTGGGTCAGGATAATCTTGGAAAAGATTATCAAAGAGGCCACCCTTAAAAGACTGGCTGATGGCTACATCCTGAGGGATAGCCAGCATGAGTTTGTTGCAGGTAGGTCTTGCCTGACCAATCTCATTTCCTTTTATAACCAGGTGACCTATCACCTGGAGAAGACCAGGTAACCTATCACAAGGGAGAAGAGATTTATGTCATATATCTTGACTTCAAAAACAGCATTTGATCTGGTATCCCATGATCACCTCTTGGCAAAACTGGCTAACTGTGGCCTTGGCCACACCATGATCCACTGGCTGGGGTATTGGCTCCACGGTCGGACCCAGAGGGTGATGGTTGACGGAAGTCAATTGTCTTGGTGCCCTGTGACCAGTGGGGTCCCTCAAAGTTCTTTCCTAGGGCCTATACTATTTAACAACTTCTTTAATTATGTGGACATTGGTGTCAGAAGCAGACTGACCAAGTTCGCCAATGATACCAAACTCTGGGGTAAAGCATCCACACATGAGGACAGGAGGGCGATCCAGGCAGATCTTGACAGGCTCAGAAAATGGTCAGACAAGAACCTGATGGTGTTTAACACTGAAAAATGCAAGGTTCTCCACCTTGGGAGAAAAAACCTGCAGCATGCTTATAGGCTCAGCAGTGCTACGCTGGTTAAGACTAGAGATGAAAGGGATTTGGGGATCATGACTGACTACAAGATGAACATGAGCCTTCAATGTGATGTTGTGGCTAGTAAAGCGAGAAAAACACTGGCTTGCATCCATAGATGCTTCTCAAGTAATCCCCAGGACGTCATTCTCCCATTGTACTTGGCCTTGGTGAGGCTGCAGCTGAAGTACGAGTACTGCATCCAGTTTTGGGCTCCACAATTCAAAAAGAATGTGGATAAGCTTGAGAGAGTGCAGAGGAGAGCCACATGCATGACCAGAGGTCAGGAAAACAGACTTTATGATGAGAGGCTGAGAGCCATGGGACTCTGTAGCCTGGAAAAGCACAGGCTCAAGGGTGATCTGGTGGCCACCTATAAGTTTATCAGGGGTGTTGACCAGGATCTGGGGGAACATTTGTTCACCAGAGCACCGCAAGGGATGACAAGGTTAAACGGTCACAAACTCCTCCATGACTGTTTCAGGCTGGACATAAGGAAGAACATCTTTACTGTCCAAACTCCCAAGGTCTGGAATAGACTGCCACCAGAGGTGGTTCAAGCACCCACTTTGAACACCTTCAAGAGACATTTGGATGCTTATTTTGCTGGGATCCTATGATCCCTTCTGACTTCCTGCCCCTAGGGGAGGAGGCAGGACTGGATGAACTTCCAAGGTCCCTTTCAGCCCTAATGTCTATAAAAGCTATGAACCCCCCTCCATGGAAACACATGCCCAATTTGCAACAGAGTCTGTTGATCCTGGATTGGACTTGTCAGCCTGACTACATATGTATTTGTGTGTGTGTGTGTGTGTGTGTGTGTGTGTACACACTCCCAAGTCCTCCTGCTTATTGCCTGAGCTTCTGGAACTGGGGTGCAGGCAACTGAAGAGCTTCTTTACTATACCACCCTCAATGTTTCAGATTCAGACATCGGCTGTGCAGTGCTCTGTACATGCTTGAACACAGCACCAATTTCTCAACCTGACTTCCAGGTCTGTGGCACAGTTCAAGAAAGTGGTGTTAACATTCCTCACATCTACATCTTGTGAAGGTTGCTGCTGGATTTTAATATCCTGATACTACAGGTCTACAAAGACAGTCCTGGTAGAAGAGTGTTTACTTACCCAGTAGATTTCCTGGACAGATGCCATTGCTCATTGCAGGAGTACAGTATACCATATTTTGAAGACAGCTGAATCTAGAAGCAAGAGACATGAAGATCCAAGCCAGGGTGAACTAGATTCTGCCTTAGCTTCCACCCAGGCAGGGAGTCCTTGAAGGGTGAAATTGCAGTGGTGGGAAAGAGCTGAAACCTCCCTCTGCTGGGGAAACTATAGGGGGCAAGGACAGCACTACCGCTGCATCTTTGGCTTGGGATAAAAGTCTCACTGGGACAGTCAAATGATACACTAATAAGCACATTATGTGAGAAGTCTGGCTTATGAAATGCCTTCACTCAGACAAATGTCTAAACGACAGGAGGTAAAAGCAAAAACACATGTCTTCCTTCAGGTGAGGCTTCTCTTCCCTAAGTGCAGTGGGAGCACCTGGTATAGACAGATATTATTTATACTTGAAGGTACCAGCTTGCATACGTTTTGGCCAATACCTTAAAATACATTAGATACCTTCTCTCAGACAGAGTCATCTTGATTTTGGCTATCTCAACAAGACTGATTGAGCAGTAGCCTGTTTGATATGGGCAAAACCCATGATGCAACATTACTGCACAGTAATATTAGGCTACTGCACAGTAGCATCACAAAAAAGCCATTAGTCGGTGCTGCTGCACAGTAACTTGAGTTACTACGCATTAATTTAGTACTTGTTTATAGAAGTACTAAATGAATGTACAGTAACAACTTTGTATAACGTCTTGCGTAGATGTGGCTTCTGTGTCAGTCCCAGCTATGACAAGAAATGTTGCTCCAGATGTGTCATGATACTAGTGCTGGGCCTCAGTTCTGTATGAATCATACAAGAAATATGTATGCCCACACTTGATATGGGCTTAGACAAGAGTGTTTCTTAAATCACAATATAAACTAACTTTGACAGGCTTTTGCTGGGGAAAAGAAAGGATGAGGCTGAGATAAAGAAGAGGATTTATTTTGGACACTAGATCATCCAGAACACTTAGGATATGCCATCTTTTTTGGGTGCTACAGACAGAAGCTGAACTATGTCCTTAGAAAAAGCAGGGTAAGCAGAAAATACTGACATAAATACAAGGCCACAGGCAAAGAGAGTTAGGACTTTCTCACATGACCACAAGGGGCATTGGCAGAGGTCAGTTCAGAATAGGAAAAGGGGAAAAGTGGAAAGGGGCCCAATCCTTTCTTATTTTTGGGAGAGTCTGCCCACCTCTCCTGCAACCAGGGGGTGAGCTGCTGGCAGGCCAAGTAGCCCCTGAGCTGCGACAGCCCTGATACTTCCCTCCACGGCAGCAGCGCCTCCTGAGGCTGCTTGGGCAGACTGTTAGCAGGCGAGGTGCTGCCCCAGCTCGGGGTTGGAAAGGAGTTGGATTCAGCCGGGTGCTGCATCCGAACTGGGCACCCAATCTGCTAGCAGCTCACCTGGGCAGTTCCAGGGGATCCTGCCACTGTGGAGTGAAGGCCTGGGGCCCTTTGCAGCTCAGGGGCTGCTTGGCTTGCTGGCAGCTTGCCCCCCAGCTGCAGGCAGGCTCCAAAAGAAAAATAAAAAAGAATTGGGCCTCTCACCATAACAGGAACAGAAACCCCTAAATCGAAATGGATTTCAATTAAACACCCAGCATTTCAATTTAGGGAGAATAGAATGCAACCCTAAGGACTAAATCCCCATCGTATGTACAAGCGCCCCAGAATATCCCTTCTTTAATTATGGGCAGCACCACATACTTCAAAGAACTGTTCACTGAATGTCAGACTTCCCTTTCTGTGGGAAATTCTGACATTGTTTATGAGGGTGGATAAATTTGCTTCTACGTAGAAAGTAAAAATCATAACATTTCCCATGGAAGGGAATTTTTTTTTTAAGTTTGAAAACAATCAAACATTGCACTTAGAAAATTTTAAAATACAATTCTGCTAAGCTCCTTGGATCTAAGAACAGCTGAAGCTCCCAGGAATTCTAGACTCCTCAGCCTCTAAAGTTTCTAACTCTATAGAAGGACACTTGGAAGCCGTAAGCCCCTAACCATAATCCAGATAGACTGGCAAGCAACCAGGCAGGGAGCTGGCAGGAAAGCAGGCAAGTTTCCAGTGGCAAACTTTAAGACCTCCCTTTAATCCCTTGGAAG
Source organism: Caiman crocodilus (assembly GCA_030014935.1). NCBI lineage: Eukaryota > Metazoa > Chordata > Crocodylia > Alligatoridae > Caiman > Caiman crocodilus. The sequence continues at coordinate 1,297,486 of JAGPOW010003447.1, read as the reverse complement.
ATGTATCAAATTGGCAAGCTCCCACAAAACATCTAGATTTTGACAAACTGGCATTTTCTAAAGGGGAGGGGGGAGGGAGAGGAGACAACACTGTCTTAGAAAATTGCCAAACAGCTCTTCCTCCCATGAAGGTGCAAAAAACCCACCCATGGCTAATTATGGAATAACCTGCTGCAAGGCAAGTGTCTTCTGTTCAGTCTCTCTGATTGGCTGGAGCGGCCAAAGAGACCTGGACATTCAGGTCCGGTTTAATTTTACTGGGAATCGGGAGTCCTCTTGAAAGGCTCAGACGTGGTATTTCGTGTTGTTGCTATGGCCACTGCCGGAATGACAGATGCCTGCTCCACATCACTGCATCTGTGGACAGCCAGGTGAATAACTGATTTTTCAATTCATTGGTTGAACTGAAACATATAAAAGGGAACGGAAAAGTTTGTTCTGGAGATATCTTTTCCTTTGGTTTTGGTGCAATCAGACTGAAATGTGGTTACAAAGTGGAAAATGAAAACATTTGGACTTTTTGAAAATGTTTCTTTCTGTGAAACAATTTGTTGAATTCTGTGTGACTTGGCAAATTGTCTGGGGTGAGTCAAATTGGCTTTCTGGTGAAAAACAGTTACAACCCACAATTTTGCCTGAACTGTATTAGAGCATAATCGTATGAGGCACTGACTTCCTCCTGGAATAGCCCTCCATTTCTGGAACTGGGAGTTGAGGACTTCTGAGAGTAACAGCCACTTCTGGTATTTACTGCTACCATTAGAATTACCACTATGATTACAGACAGCATCATGGCCAGGGTCACAGTTATGAAGAAGACTGAATCTCATTTCCTCATCCCTCATAATGAATATATATCCTTTCACTAAGTCTCATCTCCATGACAATGGTCACAGTTGCAGAGTGTATTTTTAGCTGGTCAGTCTAGTGAAGGCATTCCTTTACATTCAGAATTTGAAGGTAACTTCAGCAGGATAATTCAGCATTTCTCAGCTGCAGATTTGTAAAGGCCCTTGGTGTCTTTTAACTCAATTTGAATTTCCAAAACCATTTCTGACGTCCATCTAAATAATGATTATCTCCACAGCCACACAGTTTTACGTTACGCTGAGTACAAGGTTTGAAGCTTTTGAAATGGTGCAAAGTTTAAAGCAGCTGTGGTTCCAAGCAGCCCATAAACGTTGTAGCATTCCACTGGCTGCATTCTCGCTCTCTTTCTGTCCCTCTCATTCTTTTTCACCTTCGTCCCCCCACCACACACATACACAAACACACACTTTTCTATGTCAGCCATGTTAGTGAATATTAGCTGTATGATATTCCAAAAGACAGACCATTGTTAATCAAACAGTCAGATAATTCAATAATCGCTCATTTCAGGCCTGCTCTATGCAGCTGTCAGTCTCTAGCATCAAAGCTTCTATGTCATAAATCATAAAGCTTTAGGGTTCAGTCAGGCATCATGTGGCACGAAAAGTACAAAGTGCTAGGGGGGATATAATGAGATGGATTAAATGAATTTATTATAAATACCTCTGAAGCTACCAGCCAAACCATCCTCAGTAGAGAACAATGGCTGTAGCATAACTTCAGGAGTCTGCAGGATTTATAACATATTTGCAAATCTTGCTATTAAATTGCAGAGTTGGGGGTCAAACAAAGCTTTATGGCTGACATGCTCAAAGCCACATAAGGGATTTGGATGCCCAGTTCTCATTAAAATTAATGAAAATTGGGTGTCCAAACCCTTCAGGAAGCTTTAAAAATTTCCATCCATATTTATAATTAATATGTCTAACAGTGTGTCAAATATTTATATAATAGATCATGTCACATGCAAACATGGAGGACGTGTACTGGCGCTAAGAGTGGCATTGTCTTCTAGGAAGTAAGTCACAATATAGTAGATAGTGGGTGATTTTCTCTACCTTAACAGCTTATGCATTATTTCAGCTGCCAGCAGCCTGAGAGTCAGGTTGTAATATAGCGACCTAATAAGGGCACAACTCTATAGGACCCCCAGGTACTCTTTGCAGCCCTGCCACTGGTTTCTTTTAAGGGCTTAATCAACTCCTTTCACCTCTCGGGATGCTTACACAAGTTACATTTTTCATGCAATCAGGCTCCTGAGTACTGTACAGCCATGCCATGACACACATGCACAGCTGTAGAGCACTTTTAAAATGGCCAATGGTGTGAAAAATTGAATCTCCTCAAATGAGGTATTAGATGAAGGCACTCTGCTTTACAGCACCTTAGGGAACGTGTGTTCCTTAGGGTTAATTATTTGCACTTTTGGGCTGGGCTGGGCTGGGCTGGTGCAGCCTAGCTCTGCTTCTGGGGCTGTCAGCAGGAAGAAAGGGAGCAGAAGGGAGGGGGAATGAGCAGTAGCTGGGATTGCGGGGGGGCCAGATTACAGCTTTACTGCATTGTGGCCCTGGCTCAGCTCCTCCTAGCTGGGAAGGCTGGCGGGGGGGGCTCCGATCCACCCCCAACTTCTCCAACTCAGGCCAGGCAAAGCCCAGCTGGCAGCTCACTGCTCCCTCCCTCCCTGCTGACAGTCCTGAAGCTGGAAGCTCGGAGCAGGGAGTGGGGCTGGGGAGAGGGGTGGTTCGGTAGCCTCCTTGGAGGCTGCTGAAGCATCCCAGCCTGCTGGTCCGGTAGGCTTGATCCTCCTGATCCAACAGAAGAATGCATGTTAGGTTGCAGGGTGGGCGGGCGCTGTGACTCACAGCATTTTATGTAAAGCACCGAGTTAGAGTGGTGGGGCCTGAACATCTGTCTGGGCCCTCTGAGACTCAGTTTCCCCTACTAAATATTAGCATAAGAATACTCCGCTTGTTTACCACATAGAAATGTTGTAGGGCTTGTAAATTAATATTAACACATTAAATGAACTTGTTAAGCAGACTCTTGTTATCATGAAAGGTGCTATATGCTATAGGTATGAAAGATAATTATTGTAACTCCAGGGAATAACAACCCGTTGTTTGCTTTTACCTTTGAATTTGCTTCAAAGCAACTGAGCAAAGCAGCATGTGAAACCATTAGTGTTCAGCTTTGAGAATAGTTGTAGGTGACAGCTGCTGTTTCCACATGTCCCAGGGGAAAAAAATCATTGTTTCTGCTGGTGAATGCACCATACCCATGTAGGACATGCCTGCACCCTTCCAGTAAATTTGGGACCTGGCCCATAAGTGAAATCCCCATAAAGTTTTGCTTCATTCCTTTAGAATGGAGTGATTGTTATCCATGCAAAAACAGAACAGTCTGTATTAACACCTGGCTGTGTACATCCTGGTTAGCCCAGATAATGTATAAATGTTCCCACAGCAAAGCCTCACCCATCTCTTGCTATGCGTTCTGTTTTACATTTGCCTATATTTTCCTTGTGGCTTATCCCCTAGCTCTTTCTGCTGAGACGCTTCAGGATTCTTTCCTGTCTACTGTATCCATTGTGGAAGAACCTTTCTGATCATCAGAGGTGACCTGCTGGAAGGGCACTAAAGGACTATAAGCATTCAGGTGATTTAGCTTGGATCCTCACTGCAAAGAGGATGAGCTCCTGACTGAGTTAGCTGCCCTGGAGCCCTGGAACATTTATTAACTCACCAGAACTGCATGAAATTCCATAAGGCTGACTTTTATTAAACCTTTTAAGAGACATATTATCAGTATTAGATCAGGGTGAAAAATGCCTATTGATTTTCACAGACAATGGGCACTTGTACATGTGATGGTGTTTAGCCCACTAAATGTAAATAGTGGGTTTTTATTTGCAATGGCTAAAAACCCACCATTTCAATTTAGGAGCTTCCATCTCACTGTTACAACAAGAAGCCCAATCCCTTTTTTTTTGTGGAGCCTACCCATGTCTCCTGTGGCCAGGGGGTGTGCTGCCGGTGGGCTGAGTAGTTCCTGAGCTATGAAGGGCCCTAGTCCTTCCTTCCATGGCAGCAATGCCCCCTAGAGCCACCTGGGCAGGCTGCTAGCAGGCCAGATGTTGCCCCAGCTCAGGCTCACGGAAGAGTTGGATTGGGCTGGGTGCTGCCTCTGAGCTGGGATAGCATCTACCTGCTAGCCACGCACCAGGGAGGTCCTGGGGAGGCATCAGCACCATAAAGGGAAGGACCAGAGCCCCCTGAAGCTGAGGGCCAGGCAGCAGCTTGCCCCCAGCTATGAAAGAGGCAGGCAGGTACTGCACACACGCACACACAAAAGGATCGGGCCCCCTCACCCACTCCCTCTCATCCCCCCCCCAGAGGAGACTGCTCACACGAGCTGCTACTAGGCTGCGCAGCCCCTGAGCTGCAGGGATCCCCGGTCTTTCCCTCTGTAGTGGTGATGCCCTCAGGGGTGAGCATAGGCCCTAAGCTGCAGGGGGCACCACTCCTTCCCTCCACGGTGGTGGCACCCCCAAAACAGGCAGCTAGTGGGCAGGTGTTACCCCAGCTTGGAGGCAGCACTCAGTCTGATCCAACTGTTCCCCAAGCCTGAGCTGGGGCAGCATCCAGACTACTAGAAGCCCACTAGAAAACCCTAGGAGGTGCCACCACTGTGGAGGATAGAACCAGAGACCCTTACAGCTCAGGGGCTGTTTGGCCCAGGGGCAGCATGCCCCCTGGCCACGGGAGACACGAGCAGGTTCCATTAAAGAAAAAAAAAGGATAGGGCTCCTCACTGCTTCTGTCTTCAGCCCTTCTCTCCCATGACATTGTGGGGCTGAGCTGTCAAAAGGCTACATCATTACATATAGCTACCCTACAAACTAAACTACATGTAGGTGTGCTTTAGATTGCAAAGTAACAAACTCATTTAAATCATAAAACACCCCTGCATGTGTACAGTGTGACACAATTAAACTGCAAGGATGGACAGCTTTTGTCACATGTACAAGTGCCAAATGATTCCATCCTTCCTCCCTCCACCCCAAAATAGTTCCTTTTCCAATGGAACACAAAAATCCACCTCCATATCCACCTCCAATTTTGGTTTTCTTTTTTGAAAACCAAGACTGTTTCTATGTTTGGTCCACATTGTGAGTTTTAGGAAACCAGAATCTCAGGGTCATTCAATGCCCTGAGAATACAAGTCATATAGGTACTTAATGGAGATTACTGGTGAGTTTGTAAATAGTCCTTTAACTATTGTGTACACCAAGGAACGTGCATGAAAAGAGATGATATGAGGTATACAGATCAAGAAAAGTCTTCATTCTTTCAGTCTTAGGTGACCTGAATTTTACTTTTCTTTTCATGCACGTGCTGTTCTTAACTATGTTGACGTACACACCTTGCTAGCTCAGTTGGTGAATGAGGAGAGAGGAATAAAACCAACACTCTTGAGACTTCAACTGCCAGACAGATAGTTCGGCTATTATAGATTCACCAAAGATACCATTAAATGTACACATAGTCCATATGGGTGTTTTTGCCTAGCAGCATCTGCCTAGCCAACCTACCTAGCACAGGCCATAGAATTCATCCCACAATTCCTTCATTAAATCAATGCGCTAGGGGAGCTGTAGCACACGAGGCAGAATGGCAGTTTAAGAACTTCAAGAAACAAAATATCAACCTCGTTCCTAGACATGATGGTCAGTGGATAATTAATTATCGCTCACCTGGTCCCATTTAAATATGGGTGGTGTTTTCAGTCTGACTTCAATTTTTCATCTCCAGCTGTTAAATTTTGGTCTGAATTTTGTCTGCTGGATTAAAGAGCACTCTGTTATTACAGACTTGCACTACTCACAGACAAGATCAAATCACTTTTCCATCCATTTAGGAATGAACTACACTGATTCTTTAGTCCAGGCATGGCCAACAGGTTCCAGAAGTTGAATGGACAGTAGCGCACAGGAGGCTGAGGTGGGGACAAGCAGCATAGCAGCAGATAGGGCAGGAAGCAGAAAAGTGAGCAGCAGATCAGGCAAGGGAAGAGGATCAGAGTAGCACTTGGGGAGGGTAAAGAACTCGTTTGCCTAAACTTTTGGTCCCCACTGTGTTAGCCCATCACTGGAAGGCAAGAATTAGTACCTGCCTCTTGCAGCTTAAAAACCTGACCATATCTCAAGGGCAGTGGACATGAAAGATTGCAGACTAGCCTGACATAGCAGGCATACATAATATCTCACAGCCTTATTCCCAACTAATCTGCTTGTTTTTACAAAATAAGATTTTCAAGTCAAACACTGGAAGTGTTCCCATTTAGCAGCATACCTGATGAAATGTCAAGGGCATCCAAGGAAGAGGAAGAGAGGGAGCAAAATAACTTTATACACTCCTAAATCCATGTTTGCTTAGTACTAACTTACCCGCAGTTAGGTGTCAATTTGCAATACAACAACAGAATGATCTAGAGGCTTTGTAGATTAACCAGCTCCAGCAGAGTGCCAAATTGAAAGCTGTCCCTATCACAGCTGCCTGAGCACTGAACCAGGATTGGTTCCATCACAGAATTCCAGATACAGATAAGTGCAAGTTGCAGGGTTTCATATAAAATGATTTTGTGAGTATCTATCTTAGAAGACAAAAATATGCCCAAACCCCTTTACTGTGAAGAGCCCATTTTCCTGCTTGCAGATTTCTAAAAATATTTCTTATATTTTAGCTGTGGGTTTATAGTTAAAAAATAAATTATAAACAAAAAAATGTTCATATTCCCTGGTTGGGAATGAGAACACCTTTTGACCAACATTGTATAATTTGTTATCATATGCAAGAAGTGGGCATTTTTGCAAGACTCCCTTCTATATTATGTGCTTCATTTTGAATTTTGCTGTGAGATAACTGGGTCAGTTTCACTACGCTATAAGTTTATTGCCATTAATAGATTCAATGAACTTTGTCCATTTATGGTAGCAATTATCAACTGGGATGCTGGAAGATCTTTTTACAGATACTATGGGGTGCTGCACAATATATCACTGGTAGGTATGCAAACACTTATACATGATTCTTGGGATGCCAGAGATGTCCAATTGGAATCTACAGTATTAAAAATGCACTGACTTGGTCAGTGGTCTTCCTGAGTTTATAGCAACAGAAGAATTACTTTTATTATTTTTCTATAATCAAAAAAAAGAGTGAAAGCTAAGCATTATCAGTTTTCAAGGGGAGCCTTGAGTCTAAAATAGTTGAGAGCAACTGGTTTATGGTATTGTTTTATGACGCTGGTTGGAATTTTGTCCAACAAGTTTAGTTACTCTGCTGCAGAGTGAACATCATCATACTGAGACATAAGTTTGGGAGGGGAGAACACAAAGTAGTATGCCAATTAAAGCCTTACTGTCCTAGCAATGTGACTCTTGTTGTGGCTGTAGGCTGTTAATAAATGTAAATGTGCACACAGTCCATATGTGTATTTCTACAATGTAAATACACACAATCCACATGTGTATTTCTTCAAACTGCTCTCAATCCATGGAAAACCTACTGCACAAAGACTCTGCCACCACAATGCATTTGCTCTATGGTGTCTCTGCTCTGACCACCAGCAAAAGAACGAGCTAGTGTCAGCTGTGATGTGGCCCTAACCCCTCGGGACTGGCCTGAGTTCAACCACTTTGTTTCTGAGAGGCCACCAAAGAGACCACATATTGCAATGACTTCAGTTACTGTCAACCTTGGCCTATTTGTGTGTCCTTGCTCTAAGCCATCAGTGCACGAAGAAGTCAGTCCTCTCCTTGTTCTGTTTTATAGATCTGCTGTATGTCGTGTCACAGTGTATCTGAGCTGGAAACTGCCACAGTGCTCACAGTGAAAATGTATCACTGCAGTTGTCAAACCTGCCCTAGATTGGAAAGAATTAGTTCCTGCCTCTGTGAGAATAATTGTTCTATTTTAAACCTAAGTGGTTCAAGAAGAAAATATAGACATGGGGCCTGATTCTCAGTTCCTTTGTGCCTGGCCTTGGAGCAGGACACAGAAGGTATATGGGGAAACAGCCTTACAACTACTCTAATTCATGAAGTCCTGTGTCAGACAGATTATGAACCCAAGAAATAAAGCATAGTTAGAATACAGTGCACTTCAGCCTCACTTCTTCTACATTCCCAAACTACCTCTGTGTCCAGAGCACTGGGAGCAGGGGTGCCCCTCCCATCTGTGAGAAACACTGGTCAGGAAAAGTTCAAGGAAAGCTTGCATTGCCATTTGACTAGTTTTATGAATGACCAGAGAACTTCAGTCTCCAGGCAGCTAGCCTAGCAGCATAACATTTATTTTAAATGGAAATAAAGAAAATCAGATAGTTATGTAAGGAGCCTCTTTGTCTCCTAGCCTTTCAAGGACTCCCAACCTCAAGTTCCTGTTTTTATTTTCACAGAGAAGGTCTCTCCACAGCAGTTTGTCTCAGTCTGTCACCAACATGTCCCTCCAAGGGTCACTGCAAGAAACACCTTTGTAAACTCCAGCTGTGAAGTAAGTGCTCTTAGTCTGGGCACAGTCCACAAAAGGTTCTTTGGGCACATAGTTGCTGCTTTGAGTAACATTCTGCATGAGGGAAGTCCAGTTAACTAAACCAGACAACACTGAGTAATTAATCAGGCCAACCTTGGCATCTTTCTGGAATCACGCACCATTGTGATCAGTGATTTTGCCAAACAAGTACAGAAGAGGGTTCTTTTGCAGCCTTTTGTCTTTGCTGTTTAAAATTCAACAGCGCTACTTTCTATTAGAAAAGAAGTAGCATTTGAACAAACAGGCCCTTCCTCCCTAGTCTGTGTGGAGGAAATTATCCAGTTTGAATTTGGTACATTAGCCTCCAACCTACAGTGGAAGGACACCAAAAGCTTTGAAGGATGTGTCAGCTGCTTCCTAGGTTGGTGCTCTCCTTGGCTCAGGCACAGCCAACGTTTGAACATCCCTTTGAACTAGAGCTGAGTGAATGATTAGAATCAAATCAGGTATCTGGTGAGTTTAGCCTGTTTCTGTTTGCAGTAAGTCTGCAAACAGGTTGCCACTTTCTCAGAGGAAGTCATTATCACAAATTGTCTCATAATCTTTCCCTACTTCATTTTACTTTCTTGGCTTCTGTTAGAACTGTAATGCTTATATCTGATTGGCCACAGAAGTCACATGGTGTCATTTCTCTCTGAGTGTAACTGCCAATTTCATAAGAAATTAGGGCTGGAGAAGACCCTGGGAGGTCATCTAGTCCAATCACCTGCGCCTAGCTGGATTACACCTGTTTACATCATCCCAGTTTAGGGCAAGTGTTTGTGGAAAGTGAATTTAAAAGATTCCTTTCTAATTGGATTTAAAGGAAGTGAACACAAACCCCATTGTGTGTCAGCACTTGTACTAACCACATGAATGCTCAAGTGGAATGCAAACAACAAAAGGACAACTCGGCTGACCTCAACTGCTATAAGTAGAAAAGCAAATATTGGTGGACCTTTTCACGTAGCTCTGTTTTTAACTTAAAGCAGGAGCTCATCTCCCAGCTGAAAGCTTTCCCCAGGCTTCTTAAACACTTCTGGATGTAACCAAAGAATATGCTGCAAATTTAAGCAGTTTTTTCCTTGTTTTACCCTCCCCTCCAACCAATTTTCTCTTCATTCCTGAATCATGCTTAGAGGTTTGTAGTAACCTTGTTACGCCCTCAGCTAGCTCTGTGGATTCTTATGAAACCTCCTAGGTGAGACCCCTTTCCTGACTCACCTGTCACAGCTTGATATTAAATTAAAGGTGGGATTCAGTGTGATCTTGTCTAGGCTCCTGTCCATGTTTACTCATGGTACTGCTGAGGCTAATATGGGGCTCCCCCTCCCCATACCCTATCCATTCGCTGACCACTGCAGATGATGACCTATGACACTTGACCGCTGACATGAACTTTAGGTTTTTATCCGCGTGCTCTCATTGCTCTTGCAACTTATCTTCATCTCCCAGGTTACCTTTCATCCCTGGGAGAGAACTAAGAGGCTTTCTCAGTCCCTTTTACTCTATTATGTCTTCTTCCCTTCCTTTTCTTTCCTATTTTTCTTCTTTAGAATGGAATACAATAACAAAATAACAACAGAAAAACTCTTTCTTCAACGACTCCCTCTTTCTTTAATGCCTGGCTTGGCCACTCTTTCACTCCCACTTCAGGGAGCAGAACCCTAGAGCTTTCCCTGCCCTGTTCTAGCTTGACCCCAGCCAGGGTCATCTCTTCTCTGGCAGTTCCCGTGACAGTGCCCTGTCCCTGCAACTGGGCTCTATCCACCCAGAGCAGGATTTCCTCTCTTCCTCCTCTCTGACACCCTTGGTGCCTTTTAAATTTCCCACAGCAGTGGAACATTATCTTGGGAAGTTACTTATTCTCATAGGAAGTCACTTATTCTGTACCCAATGTAGACCAAAAGGGCAGGTGTCTTGTACACACATATTTTGCTATGGATGGGGAAATGGATTCTGAAAAGATATGGCCCTTCCCTCCCTCCCCCTCTCCCCCATCCTAATTGCCTGACACTGCCAGACTGATATCTTGCTATAACTGGTTCCTTGTAGTCCCATTCCACTCTCCTCCACTTTCTTCTTATTCCTTCTTTAGGCACAGTAGTGGCCATGAAGGGAAATATATAAAAGAAATTAAAATGTTTGTCATGCGTGGCTTAGGGATAATTGCAATATCACTATAATGATTTTTTTACCCTTAAAATGGAGTTAAAGTGAGACTATGTAATATTGAGAATATGTATTAGTAGTTTAATAGGCTCTTTTTTGGTGAGTGGAGGGGTGTTATTATCTAGAATACATCAAGTATGTATTCAGATAATCAAACTCTAAATGACTCTCCCACTACCACTCTAAGCTACTTCCCTTCCCAGCCTTTCATGACTTCTCTATTCAATAGCAATTCCCCTGTTTGATTTGCTTTCCATATAACTATTGTTAACACGAAATGACACTTTTAGTTTATTGACCCTATAATGTCAAAGACCCAAATCTCTAAACGTATTTGCTTTGCACCTTTGTACTTGCAACATCCCCAGTCTGAGTATCAACAACCTGGGAGAACTTTATAAAATGCTGTCACCCGTATCCCTTTGATACTAGGGGAATAAACAAGCGTAAGAGCCAAAACATCCCAAAGATGCTAGAAGGATACTGATGAACCACAGGATTAGAGAAGATGAAGAAGAATGGTTTGGGGGCTAGAGGGAGGTTAAAACAAATTTCTCCAACAGCTAATTTGCAATAACCTTGTGTGGATATTTAAAAACCGCCTGGAGCAGCAGGGATGAAGGAGGACTGTTTAGGGTTCTGCAAAGGTAGTTAACTAGAAGCAAAGGGATAAAAAGCAGCAAAGGAAAAACATTGTAATCCTCAGGGAAACTCTCCATATGATGAAGTCTCCATGGTCAGGAAAATATCCCAAGGAAAGGAAAATTTTAAATTTGGCTAGACAAATCCTGGCAGGGAGGGAAGGGTTAGAAGAAGCAATCCTATATAGGGTGAGGAAGATTGAAAGAGTCAATGGTCTTCTGTGGTTTTAATATCTCTTGGTCAGACCACTTATGAGCCACAGCCCTGACACTTTGCTGCCAGAGTTCCATTTTCAGCCACCCCCTCCTTCCCTTTGGTCTTGCATGCCTTCCCTGCTGTCTCCTGTAGTGGCTCATTACTGAATCACCAATCCTGGATGTTGAACCGAACCTAAGTATGCATAATCTGCCATATTTCCCATCTTTCATGGCTGAAATATTGTAGAAGAACCCCTAAATTTAATTAAGCAAGCCCTCTCCCTTCATTAAAACATGAGCCTGTCTACTTAAATTAGACTTTCTCAGACGTAACCTCACTGAATCTAGGCTTCATTTACTCCACTCAAGCGTAGTGCAACTGTTCTATATGTGAGGACACTGGGCCATTTTCTGTTAGGATGGAGACAAAAGATGAAGACAGAAGAGCTTTCGTTACTAATGGAGTTATTCAGCACGAATAATTAGAAAGGCTTTCATGACTAATTGGACCTGTATTATATCTCCAGCATAGGGGAATGCTTTAACCCACTGTGACCTTCCCAAGATTACCAAACAGGCCATTAAGTAAGCCTGAGCACTCTGTCCCCAAGCTTACCTGCCTTCTGTTTCCAGACATCATTCTCCTCCCATGCCCCAGTTCATCTATGATAACAATGTGCCAGCCTTGCTGCTAAATTGACCTGATGACTTTTGCCTTTTTCTACAACTGCACCATCTCAGCTGACTATCGAGATCCCTGGTTTTCCTATGCTCAGAGGCATCCCAGAATGCACTGTGTGTTTACAGGAGAGCTCTGCTATCCTCCAAGAACAGACACTGGCTTGTCTGTCTTTCATCATCAGCTGCTGTTAGTTTCATCTTTCCCTTAAAACAAGCAAGTAAATGCACAACTGCATTGATAGTGGAAGATAATGCAAATCTGTGTGCACCAGTGAGGTAATTGAATTCTTTTGAGGCACTGGCAGGTCCTAGACATACCATCTTTACAGTAGGAGGATAGTCTGGCTATGGATCTTGCTTCTTCCAGGGATGTGACTAAAACCAGTTTGCTGTCACCTGTACAAAAGTCAGATTAGCCAACCAAGCCTTTGGTTAATCTCAGACACTTTGTTTCTTTCCTCTTCCCTTGTTTATAATGATCTTTCACTCATATGCTATGGCATGAATGACGTGTACCCCCAGAAGCTGGGGGGGCACAGTAACCGCCTGTAGAAAGCAGAGGCAGTGGCAGCGGTGGGGGCATGGCAACAGTGAGCAGGGAGCTCCTGCAGGCAGCCCCGGCAGCATAAGCAGCAAGCGGGGGGTGACCAGTGGTGACTGCCCACAGGTGCCACCAGTAGCGTTAGTGGTACTTTTTTCAGGGAATGCACTACCAAACTCAGGGGGTGCATGTGCACTCGTGCACCTCCTATGCATTGCCAATGAGCTATGGGGATAGAGAGATAAGTAAAACAATTATAGGGTCCCTGTATAACTAAACCCTCTTGTCAATGGGGTCCAGGTCCAAAAGGAATGAGGCTTCAATTTTCTGATTCATTTCAGTGGGAGTTGACATGGCCCCTAAAAATGTCTGAGGTTCTAGGCCTATATACCCAAAGAGCTGTGGGGCTCCTGAGTCCTGGAAGTATTTCCTATTAAGTAGTGGGTTATTAGCATATACGAATGTTGTAACTAGAGAAAAATTCGTACCAATGTGTTTGCACTTGCTAGATTACAGTCCTCATCCTTTGTGTAAAAGTCTGTAGAAGTTTTACTTGCACTGACTCTCCACTCAGAATTGTTCTGGAAGAAGCTCTGCCTCTGCCACAGGAGTGTCAGCTGACAAGATGTGTAGTGAGGCAATGTCACAAAGAAGGACAGTCAGTCACCCTGCTTTAGGACAGGTAAAAATAGATTATCCTACTTGAAAGTAGGACAGTCCTACTATGAGCAGGACAGCTGGTCACTACAGCAGGAGTGGCCACTGAACACAGAAGAGACAGCTTGTCTGCTTTTCCTCAAGAAAGCTGTGTTTATAATGATGGGGAACAGACTGAAGAAAAAGTATTATGTGACTCTTTACTAGAGGCAGCAGAGAAAACAGGGTTTTCAAGCCTAGTGGAGTGTTGATGGTTCAGCTGATGGTAACTTTACATTTCCTGCTGGTCTGCAAAATGATTTATTAGCCAGATGCCATTCCCTATACCCCTGTATGCATTATGTCATTTAGTATGGCACGTCTCTCAATCCTCCCCAGGCAAATTCTCCTCGGAGAACATTGTAAAGAGCTCAGGTACTCTACATGAATGTGTCAACTGCTTAGCAAAAGGAATTATTGGGTTCTGTTTTGAGCTTTCCCACTGAATCACTGTAGTTGCAGACAGAAGTTACATTTGTTGTGCGATCAGCCTTTGGAAAGCACTCTACAGCCATGCCCTCACAAGTGCACAGCTGCAGAGAACTTTAAAAGTCCCTGACCACACAACAAATTAACTCTCGTATCGGGTTCAGACTAAAGCACTCCAAAGCAGAGCTGAGGTTTCCCCAGCCTGTGCTAAAAGGGGGTTGACTGGATTCAAACCACTCAGGGGTGCCTCCAATCCACCTGCCCCTATGCCAGCACAGGCTGGGAAAACCACAGCTAGAGCTCCCTCCCATCCTTTCTCTCTACCCACATCATGCAGACAGACCAGAGCTGGAGGCACAGGTGACATGTAGAGGGAGTGCAGGGGGGCATATGCCCCACCCTGAGATTGGCCTTTGCTAGCCAGGGAGTAGGGATATTGACAGAAGCGCCGGTGGCACTTTCAGTTTTGCTGCTGGCACTTCTGGGGTTGGTGCTTCCATGGTCAGCAATCAGCTGCAGGGGGATGGACCACCACCCCAGCCAGTAACTGGCCGCTGGAGCCCCCCCAGACTTAGGAGGCACCAGTCACCCATGGCTGAGGGGAGGGTACAGGGACTAGGGGAGAGAAGCTGCAAACATGCAGTTCCTCAGATGGATTGGTTCCAAAGCAAAGCTCAATCACCTACTCTTCCAACCCAACAGTAATTGCAATGTGAACGCTTCTGTGAAGTTCCATGTATTAGACCAGGAAGCTGCACGTTTGTCAGCACCCTGTGAGATGTTAGGTAAGTCATGTAACCTCTTATGCCTTAGTGTCCCCTTCAGTAAATGTAGATGATGATTATAGCTAGCCAGGAAAACAAGAAAGCTGTATCCTATAAAGTTTTAAGGTTTTGTATCAGAACAAAACTGACACCTTTCAAAAATGTACATGGCAGAAGGAGAAAAAGACCACAATAATCAAAACCCAATAGTAGGGGCATGGAAAGATTGAGATCAACATCATTTATCTGATTTGATGCAGGAAGATGGAATCTGGGTCTCCCATGTCCTACAAAAGTGCTTTCACCATTGGGCTACTAGCCCTTCCAGGTTCATGCTCTCCCCTCTTCTGTTCCTCACTTTGCTCTACCTCTCATTTCTCTTCTACTATTCTGGTTTGGCGCTCACATTCCATTCTACACTTGAGAAACAAGCTTTGACAGCAAAACTTTTCATCAGGAAATTCCTGCCTAGATCTAACAGTGATTCTTAACTGCCCAAATTGGACTAAAGGAGGAATCAAGTCTGACATTAATGGTTGTTAAATATTTTGAGATGCTTTGTATTTGAATGAACACACACAGTAGCCCAGATTCTTACCTGGTTGTAGCTTCACTGATGTCCAAAAAACTTCATGAATTCCCAAGGGCCAAAGATCTGACCCACCCTGGGAAAATGTTATTTATTCAGAAGAGGACACATCAGGAATAATCAATATATTGTTATTAGTGTAAAAGTGACGTGAAGTCATTAAACATCAATGTAAAAAGCTAGGAGAAGAGTGCAGAATCCCATCCATTCTGGAGGGGCCATCTGGCACTGGGTGTACTGCAACATGAAGCTGCTTTGATCCAGAGGATGGGAGCAAAGTGAGAAAGAAGAAAACAGTGAGTTATAAATTTGGACTCCAACTCAGACAACACATGGATCTGTGAAACTTGTAACAAACTGTGTTGATCCTGAATTGAGCTTGCTAGGCATAAGCAGATTCATCAGGCATCTAGCTGGACCTCTTATGCATACACCATGATCCAAAGGATCAACAAAAGCTGAAATCCTAGGTGTCACTGAAGACTGACATCTATAGGTAGATCTATGGTTTCAAAAATAACTAAAGGGTCTCCAAAGCAGATAGGAAACATCAGAATTATCCTAAGAAAGATTCACTTGATTATTGGAACATCAAGAACTTTAAAAAGAATAAATGATGGTTAACAACTCTGAATTAAAGAACAATAAGCCAGTAAGCCAACTGAGAGTCTCAGCTGCCTGAATAGTAATCAACTCCAGACCTTTCATGGGGCACAGCTGCCTTCCACTCACTGCTGCTGGGGCCTTTTTGCTGTGGCCACGAGGAGCCTGCCCTGAGGCTGCCCTGAGGCTCCTTCCCACTGCTACCGCCAGCACCTCCTCTAGGCTGCCCCAGGCTCCCACACCTGCCAAGGAGGAGCCACAGGGCAGCCTCAGAGCAGGCTCCAGGAAGCTGCACTGAACAGGCCCTGGAAGTGGAAAGGAGGCGGCAGCTACACCTGCTGCCAGATCCTGTTTTCTTCCCACACCCAGCAACAGTTTCTGCCCAGCCCCAGAATGAGCACACAATCCTGGCCCCAGCCTTGGCTTCAGCCCCAACGCAGGCCCACCTCCCGTGGCATGTTGGGATCCTTGTGTCACCCACTTCAGACCTGCCTGCCACGAGGACTGGTGGTGGCAGTGGCAGCTGGGCAGAAGCTGCTGCTGGCCATGGGGAAAAAGCAGGACCTGGTGGCAGGTATAGCCACCTCCTCTTTACTGCTGCTGGGGCCTTCTCACTGTGGTCACCCGGAGCCCAGCCTGGGGCTGCTCTGTGGCTCCTCCCCAGCAGGCCGCCACTGCCACTCATCATGCCTGGGGTAGATGGGTCTGGAGTGGGCGCTGCAGGGATCCTGACCCCCTGGGCAAGGCAGGCTGGGGTTGTGTGCTTTGGCCTTACCCATGTGGCTTCTGGCCGGTCTCCATGGGACTCGAGCTGGCGGTATACATGTTTTTTAATATATTTATGTGTAGTTATGTCTGTATGAATACATTACACATTTTGTTTATATATTTATAATATGTATTATAATACATCATGCATATTATAATACTATAATACAACATGCATTAAATATGCAATGTAGTCATACATACACATATATATTGTAAAGTGTGTATGAGTCTGTATATATGTGAAAGCCTCTCAATATATAAGAGAAGGAAAATATGATTTCATGTGTATACACATACTATATATATAAATGCTTCAATTACATCTCCATGCTTCAGTTCCGGTGCATAAATCAGTTTCTATCTCAGTTTTGGAGGGCTAATTTTATATATATAGATTTGATGTCTATGTATGTATGTATATGAAAGCTTCTCTCTCTCTCTCTCTCTCTCTCTCTCTCTCTCACACACACACACACATACACACTATATGTGTATGTATTTGTATATATGGTGAGGGGTTTTTATGTGTTTAAACTGGACAGGTAGCATTCCACACAATAAGCATTCTCATGATGTGGAAAATAAGTGTCTTTGCTATACCAATGTTGTCCTCTGGCTCTGATTTATAGGCGCTGTAAATCAAAGCCAGAGGACTACATTACTATGGCAAAGATTCTTATTTTCCCCACCATCATAATGATTCATACCTAGACATCCACTTCACAAAGCTAGAAATTTACCTCTACTAGGGGAAAGGATTCATTTTACTTTCTCTTGCCCATGCAATCATGTCTATGAATTAAATATCAAGAAGTATGAAGAATACTATATTCTATTGTGGAACTACAGCACATCCAGTATTTAACCACTCCCCTCATACAAAATATACAGGACAGTATGCTACATCATGATGGTTACACAGCTAATACAATGTGACTACAGAGGTGTACGCTGGGATATGACTTTATGCATCTTACACAGAGGCACAGAGGTCCTTGGTTCTGCCTAGAAATACCATGGCACTTTCTAAGCCAGTGCTCACTCCAGATTGGAAGGAGCCTGTGGCTGGAGGCTTCAGGCCCTGGAGAGGGGCAGCAGAGTGGGAATGCTGGAGAACTGGGAAGTGAAGCATTTCTGGGCTTTACTGGAACCCAAAGCGACAGCTCTGTGGGCCAAAAGGAGCACCCGCAGCACAGTGGCAAGCAGAGGATTGCTGCGCTCCACTGGTGAAGGCAGAGCCAGTGCACAGTGAGGACGGGCTGAAAGCTACAGACCTGGGCAGAAAGGGGCACAGTGACCCAAACAAAGTAAGGATTGATGCAGCTCAGCTGAGAGAGCACCTGACCAGTGAGTAAGTGGTCAGTGGACTATCTGGTTTCTGGGTTTTTTTTCTTTTTTCTTTTTTGTTTTCCTTTTCCTCCTTTCACCCCTGAAGATTGTCTGTGTGAGGAGAAGGGGAAGATACCAAGGTATGCAAGGCTCAGCGTGGAGAAGACTGAGGCAAGAAGGGGCCGAAAGGTGGCACTGGCAGACCAGTGCGGGCAGGGGCCAGCCCTGCTACATGTGTTGTCTTTTTTGTTTTCTCCTTTTCTTTTGTATTTGACCTTGACCTGCTGGGCATAGGTAAACTCAGGCCAGTCACCGACTTATTGGCATCGGTTATTTACTGGCTGCATGATTCTGACATGGTGCACCTCCACCATAAGGGGAAGGAGGAGGTCCTGGGTAGGACTAGGAGATCCTAGGTGCATGCTCCAGGCAGGGGAGCACAAGCAGGGGATCATGGCTCTGCTCTGACTTCTTGCAACAGTAATAGCCTGGCTTTGAGCCAGAGACAGAGCCATGATCCCCTGCCTGTGCACCCCTGCCCAGAGCATGCAGGCTACAGATCATGGCTCTACCCTTGCTCTGGAGCAAGCGTCCCCCATCCCAAGTTCCCAGCGGCTCCAGAGCAGCCCCTGGTGCTGCGGGCACGGCCAGCATGGCTCAGGCTGGTCTCCATGGCAACCCCAGCCTGAGCATTCCACACAGGTGCAGCTGTGGTCTCCATGGAGACCAACCCAAGCAACAAGGGTGGGGGCAGCTGGAAAATGGAGTCCACTGCCAACTGGATCTGGCCCACAGGCCGGAGTTTGCCCATCCCTGTTCCATGTAAACTCCCCTCAGTCTATTGATTTCAGCAACGAAGCACTGGTTTACATGAGACCTGATAGGTAACTGGAATTTCCATTCTGCAGCAATGGGCACTCTGGCAATGCAATTCTTTTCATGCTCCATCAGAAGAAAAGGAGAAAATTTAATGGAAAATGTAAGTAGTTAAAAAAAGAAAGATTGAGTCCACAACAGTTCATTCTGTAAGTGAGGAAACATGGTTTCAACTCCTTTCATTTGGATTCATTGGAGATATGTAAGGGGGCACGGGGTGGAGGGGGGCACGTTTCCCCCCAAGACTGGAGGCTGCCATTGCTGGCTTCTGCAGGCAGTCACCGCTCGCCACCCTCAAACTGTGCCCCCCCAGTCTCCAGAGGCACCAGTCACCCGTGCTTGGACTTGTATATGTATTTGTGAAAACTTAATTTAATATAAATCAATAAGAAATACATATTTCCATTGTCAAAATTAAATATTTCCACTTATTCCAGTTGAAAATATCATTAAAAATAGCCCATTCTTGTTAAAGCACAACTGGGAGAAAATGAAATTTATTCTTTTACTTTATAAATGAAAGAAGCTTCTGTCCCTTTTTTTTTAACTGTCTCTAGTTTACACTAGCTGAGGATCTGGGCCAGTCTCTCTCACCTTGACGTAAGGATAAACACTCACCAAAAGTGTTTGGGCATTACCTGCCCTAGCCTTTACAAAAGGTTATTTACTATGGCCTTGTCTTCACTAGGTAAAAAGGTGTGCTCCTAACTCACGTTAATCAACATCTGATCACTGACTTGAAGAAACCCTCCTGTGAAAAGATGCCAAATTAAATTTTGAGAATTTAGTAGGTTAAGGTAAACCCTCAGCTCTCACCATTGTCTTTCCTTGGCCTGCTAAATTGCATTAAAACTGTAAATTGATTTCTCTGCGGAGGTTTTTCTTGTGCTGACTGCCAGGATTGCTACAAGAAACTGGATCGTTAAATTTGCTGGCTGCTTTAAGGGAAATAATATTTTGTATCAAGCCAAAACAAAGAATTTTTTTTAGCAAGTTAAAAAGTTGAAAAGAGATTTTTGTTTATTTTTTTAAATAAATTTGAAGGCATTTCTGACACCTTTTGAAAAAAATACTAAATAGTTTTGTTTTGAAAGTGTCAAACACAAAGCAGCTTTACATATTAGGGGTTTTTTTTTAGAAAAATATGTCAAAAGCAATACTACATTGCAGAGAGTTATGGTTTTGCTGACTTTGTGTTCTCCTTTGAAAAAGGTTACAGCCAAGGTTTTGCTCAGCTCCAAATTCTAAGAGTTGTCTAACGCTAGTTAAGAACACACACTCAAGCTAATTGGGAATTAGCACAAGGTAAAATAACTCTAGTGGAATCAAATCTTAAGTGGCAAAGTCACAGCCTAGCTAACAGTGTTGCCAAGGATGTACAAGCTTTGCTTGCTTAGGTCCTGAGAAAGTACTGCAATCTCCATGCTGAATTATCCTTGCAGTATTTCAAGGTGACCTGCAAGTCAAATTGAATGGAGTTGTCTCTTTTTATTTCTGTTCCTTTGTGAAGTTGGAAGCTGCTGGAAAAGAATTGTTAAAGCAAATATCAAGATTGCCCATGGTACTTCAGTGATCTCATCTTCAGCATAAACTGTGAGCACCCTGCAGTCAGATATATTTCTGCTCCTAAACACCCTATGGAATATGGAAGGGTTATTACTCCCCTTGTATAGATGAAGAACTGAAGGACAGAAACACTACGGCAAGGCAGGAAGTCATGCAATAGACATTAAGATCCACAAAAATTCCAAAGCCTCCTGCATGAAAAGCCAGCAAGTGCCCCAAACAAAAATAAATTCTCAAGACCTCCAAAATAATGTGCTTAAGGAAGAGAAAAGGAAATTAGACTAAGGGCACCACCACCTTGAGCCCTGCTGTGGCAGGAAAGTTATTAAGTGGAATATGCCCAAATGATCTAAGGATGTGGCTCATACCCCAACAATGCCTGCCTATTTCACTTGCAGAGAAAATTCCTTCCTGACCCAAAGTCTGGAGATTGTTTAACCCTGAGCATATGGATAAGGCCTACCAGCCAGGAGCCTTGGAGGTCTCTGAGTACCACTAGGTATGCTGGAATATCTCTCCCAGTTTCTGAGGCTTTACATCATGGGTGGACAATTGTTTTGCCTGGAAGGCTGCTTAATGAGTTTTGGTGAGCTGTCGCAGGCTACAAGGGTAGTCCTGCCCCTTAACAGGTGCCTACTTCCTCATTGCCATCTTGGGGCTGGACGACTCGCCCCTAGCCCCTGACCTTTACCACTGGAAGTCCCTCCCCTTGGCCCTAGAAATACTCCTTTTGAGGGATTGCCATCATTGAACCAGAAAAATGCGAAATCATATACTAAAAGTCAAACATCTACTATAAGCTTATTTTAATTTTATTACAAAAAATATTTTTGTCATGATTTGTTTGTGTACTGTATATAGAGATGACTGCATAATAGCTAAAAAATAAACTCTTACTCTTGTATATTATGTGTGGGGGTGTGTGTAGGGTGTGGTTGGGTGTGAATGGTGGGGTTTGGAAGGTATGTGTGGGGTTTGTGAGGGGGTGTGGGTGTCTGGGGAGGTTGCAGGGTGTGTGTATATGTGGGGGGAGGGTTGTGGGGTTTGTGGGATGTGAAGGAGGGTGAGGGGAGATGTGAGGACTCCCCATGAGTCCTCCTTATGGCATGCAACCCCTGCTGGCAGCAGCAGGCAGTGGGCCCTTGGGGTACTTATGGCCCACACAGGTGTGCCAACTTGGCAGTGCGCAGCTCCAGTCAGTTTTGGGAGCTTTGTTTTTTGGGGTTTTTTGGTAAAAAATATATGTCTATATATAGGCATATATATAAAAGATTATATATATGTGTGTGTACACTCCTCATATCATACCACAAAAAGAAAAAGACCTTCACCCACTACAAAAATGCACAGACATGTGTACCCATGTACAGACAAAGGCCTGTTGGCCACCCAAACCCATTACAATATCTGCATTGCATGCAACACACACCACAACAAAAAGTACACCCTGGTCCCTCAGACCAGGTGACACTTCCTTTCCATTGCCGCCCCACTTCAGGGTCACATACTCAGTTCAAATGTCCTCTTCATTGTTGTCACTCCAGCTCCTGCTGGAGGACCTGCTACTGCTGTTGTTGTCACTGTTGTTGTCCTCTGTTCCACTTGTCCCTTCCTCTTCTTCACTGCTAACCCTGCCCCCCGGCTTGAGGGGACATTGGGTGATCCTGTGCCACATGTCTCTGTGCCAGGTGACTTTGGCTACATCCTCTCCATGATTTCTGGTAATAGGTCTGGAGTTTGCTCAGAGTCATTTTCATGCACTGTTTGACTATACAATAGGTGGTACCAGGCCTTTCACAGGGCACTCCTAACACAGGACGCAAACTGGTCGAAGCAGGGTGACAGGCTCCCCTGGTGTTTGGCAAGGTGCCTGTATAGCACCGTTTCTCTGGTTAGCCAGCTAACATCAGTCACCACTTCACAGAGTCGCTTCACCCTTTTCCATACCTCCTTGGTGCAGGTGCAGAACCAGAGAAGGTGACCGATTGTCTCAGTGGCCCTGTGACAGTTTGGCCACGGACAGCTGGGTCTCCCCAGCTGCCCCTCTTTATGTCTCTGGGCCCTCACTGGTAGAGCTCGGTGGTCTATGAACCAGTTCAAGCCCTTGTGATCTTTGCGCAGATCCTTGTGCTGGATGTGCTCCCACACAGCCTGGCATGCATCGCACAGGAGTAAGCCCATGGGTGACATGGTGTCCCTTAGTTTCACTGTCTCCTGGATCTTCCTGGGGTTTATCATGGTCGCTGGGCCTGCGTTCTGCAGGTTGTACATACCACGGCACTGTTCAAGGTCTCATAGAACCTTGGTGTGCCCATGATCCAAAATTTATGGTTGGTCAGGATGTCAGCCCCACGGGGAGCTACACATGGTGGCAAGAAGAGGAGCCAGGTCAGCTCATCTTTATCGCATGGAGCTGCCAGCAATGCACATGCAGCTCTCGCCACTCGCACGCCACTGGGGGCAAGCATGCACGATGGAGATGATGGACTTCCCTGCTCCCTGCCACACCATGCAGCTGCTGGGACTCTGCCAGGAAGCCAGGAGGCAGAGGGGACTCCCTAGTACTTTCAGCAGAGTCACATGAGCTGCATGTAGTGATAGGAAGGGAGCAGGGAAGGCAGCTGGCTCCATCATGTGGGGCTTCCTCTTGGTGGTGCATAAGTGCCAGGAGCTGCATGTGCACTGCAGAGAGCCCTTGTGATAGAGAAGAGCAGCCTGGCTTCACCTTTGCCACCATGTGCAGTCCCTGGAACTGGATGACATCATGCACCATCAGGTGGCAGCAGCTGCACAGGCCACAAGCACCCCACGTGCCCTCCGCCTGCTGCTACTGCTAGCAGCAGGGGCTGTGTGCCATGGTGGTAGTGTGTGGAGGGGTCCCCACACCTCAACACTCCCTCACACCACACATACACATACCCACACCCTGCCCACCTGAGTTCTGTGCTCCTTTTGGCCCCCTGTGTGCAGGCACAGAGGCAGGGTGTGTCGGTGTGTGTGCAGGCTCAGGGGTGGGGGGTGTGTGCGCAGGCACAGGGGCAGGGTTTGTGTGTGTGTATGGAGGCTCAGGATGTGTATGTATGTGGAGGCTCAGGGGCAGGATGTGTATATGTGCAGGGACAGGGGGAGTGTTTGTGTGTGCAGGCTCAGGGGCAGGGTGTGTGTGTGTGTTCATAAGGTGAGTCTCACATGCCCACCCCACCTCACCACTCACACTACCATACACAAACCCCAGTCACCCTCCCTCCCTGCACCCAGCCTCCCACAAACCCCATACCCACCCACACCCCAAATATCCATACACACACACATATGCTTCCTCACCCTACATACCCACATACCCTGAACAAAGCTATATGCACCCCCCACAATATACAAGAGTAAGACTTCATTTTAAGCTATTATACTATCACGTCTATGTATACTACAGAAACTCATGTAAATCAGAACAAAAATATTTTTTAAAATCAAATTAATGACTGTTGTAGATGTTTGCTTTTTAGAATATAATTTGGTATTTTTCTGGTTCTGAAATGGCAAAACTCCTTGCTGAAAGGAGTACTTCTGGGGCAAGGGCAGGGATTTCTCGTGGCACAAGTTAGGAGTTAGGGGGTAGGACTTCTTGTCATAAGATAGCAACCAGGGAGCAGGGCTGCCTATGAGGCCCTCCACAGCTTGCTAAAACTCAGTAACCAGCCCTCTGCCCAAAATAATTGCCCACCAATAATTGCCCACCCCTGATCTTGGGACTGGAAGTCCGGCTGCCTAACCCCTGACCTCTGCCACCAAAAGTCCCTCCCCTTGCCCCTGGAAGCACTCCTTTTGGGGGGAGGAGGATTGTCATCTCGGAACCAGAAAAAAACCAAATCATATACTAAAAGTCAAACATCTACTATAAACATATTTTAATTTCATTACAAACTATATTTTTATCATGATTTTTGTTTGTATGCTGTATATAGAGATGATTGCATGCTAACTCAAAAACAAAGTCTTACTCATCGATTGTGTGGAGGGTATGGGGTGTGGTTGAAGATGGGAGTGTGTATGGTGGGGTATGGGAGGGTGTGTGGGGGTTTTGAAGGAGAGAGGCTCTGTGTGGGGGGCAATAGGGTATGTTGGGGTATATATGTAGGAGAGTTGTGGAGGCAGGGTGAGGATGTTTGGGGTTTGTGGGATGTGAGGGAGGGTAGGGAGGTGTGGAGACCCCCTACACACTTCTTCTCATGGTGCACAGCCCCTGCTGCTGGTGGTAGAAGCAGCAGCAGCAGCAGCAGGAGGCTGGTGCTTGGGGTCCACACAAACACTGCTGCCTGGCAATGCATGGCTCCAGCATGCCCACCTTGCATGTGGTGGCAAGGAATGCAGCCAGGCCAATCCACATCTATTGCATGGGGATCTCCACAGTGCACATGCAGCTCCCAACTCTTGTGCACCTTCAGGGGAAGCCCCATGTAATGGAGCTGACTGCCTTTCCTGCCTCATGTCATGCAGGTCCTGGGACTCCTGTGGGGGCAGGGGTGGTGTTCCCCTCCACTTCTGGTGGAATCCCAGGACCTGCACAGCAGGGGGCAGGGAAAGCAGCTGGCTCCATTGTGTGGGGCTTCCCCTGGTGGTGCACGAGTGCCAGTTGCTGCACATGCACCATGCAGAGCCCCACATGGTAAAGGCAAGCTAACCTGAATGTACACCTTGCCACCACGTGCAGCACTGACTGGAGTCCTGTGCCACGGGGCAGCAACACCTTCATGATCCATGAGCACTGGCCCCCTGCTGCTGCTTCCTGCTGCCACCAGCAGGGGTTGTGCGCCATGGGGGAGAATGTGTGTGAGGGGTCCCCATACCCACCCACCCTCCCTCACATCTACACCCTGCCCAGCTGAGGTCCACACTCCTACCCCTCCTCTTTGTGAGTGCTCCGCCCTGCCACCAGCCCCATGCTTTGCACCTCCGCCCAGCTGCAGCTCCCCCTCTCCCCACTTCCCAACCTGGTGCCCAGAGACATCAGGATGCCAAGGAGGCTGAGCAGGTCCCCTGTTGCCTGCAGCACTGGCAGCAGCAGCCCTGCCTGGAAGCTGTGTGCTGGCTGGGCCAGGCCCTTCTGCCCACAAGTGTGGGAGCAAAGTGCATGATCTGGGCAGGGTACAATTAATTGGTGGGCACCTGTGGGGAAGATGAAATTGCCTGGTGAGCCAGATCCACCCTGTGGCCTGTAATTTGCCTGTCCCTTATTTAAAGCATTAAAATTCTAACTCCCCATTTAGGCAGTTTGGTGTATAAATGGATCATATGGTGTAGCATCACTCACATACAGATTTATGTTAAATCAAAAAAGGTTACTCTTGTTGTGCGGACACATGACGTGTTTACTTTGGATACTATGGGTTTGTCCCACAGCAAAAGTGGAGCAAATCACACCACACCCAGCCTTACAGTGGTAGGAGTCATCGCCCTCTGGATAAAATTTATATACACTGAGCATGTCTACATGTGCTATTAATGCACAGCAATAAACTTTGGTGCACATTGCATTGAAGTTTATTGCTCCTGGGTGCTGTGTTTACACATATGCCCAGGCTGCAGTATGTTGAGTGGCATCAAAGCAGCCTCAGCTGGCAAGGGATCTGCAGGGTTAGCTTGCCAGCCCAGAGCTGCTCCGACCCAGGTCAACATGTTGCAGAAAGACTGGCTAGGGCATGAGGGTGCTCTGGTATGGGGCTAGCTGGCAGACTGCTCCCACACTGAAGCATCCTCATGCCCCAGGTAGCTGCATTAGTGTCTACACATGCGGTGCTGCACAGTAAGAAACTCTGCAGCAGGAAAGTACTTGTATTTACAAGTTCTAACATATGGCAGAGTTAATTAGTTTTCTGCAGCCTAACAGGGCTGCATGCGTAGATGTGAGATATTTACTGCATAGCTAATTAGTCTGCTCTACAGTAAACGTCTTGTGTAGATGCGCCCACTGGTATGCAGTGTGTCTCCCCTCAGTTTCATCCCAGAGGTGCTGTTTGTTGTTCAATGTAAGCCAACTCCTCCGCCACACCTAGTGGCCACATTAGTACTGCAGGCAGAAATCTTGGGAGAGCTGGTCCATTTCTTACCACAGAGTGAACAGGTTCACAAGGGGATTGATACCAGTATGACTGTAAGTATTCCATATAATTATAAGTAATGTGACTCTATACTTAGACAAGGCCTAAAAAATATCCTTTCTGCTTTCAGTTGTCCAAGTTTCATTTCCATGCACTTGAAGTCATGATCCTATTAGGTGTCTACAGAATTTTCCCAGGAGGAGAGGAAAAACCAGCAGCAGATCAACAATCAGGTGAACGTTTATTTCTATTTGAAATAAATAATTAATTTAAAAAAGTATTCCAGGCCTTCTATCTGCATCAAAGAAATGTCAAGGAGGGGCACACCCAGGTGATGTGGCTTTCTTTGCTGGTCACCTTTACAGAAGGTAACAGGTGTACTTAAAGTGACCTCTGATAGTTTTTAATCAAAGGATGGTGTGTTGTAAGCAGGGGGAGGGCACAAACACATATGAAAGCCCTCCCCTGCTCTAGTAATAGCTATCCCTGCCTTCTGGCATTGTAACATGGCGATGAAGGTCCTGGTACCAGCAAGACAGAGGATTAAGAGGCTTAGTCTACAGTCTAGTTTTGCCAGTAAAGCTATGTCAGCAGGGGTTGTGAAAAGGTCACAACCCCTGCCCAGGGCAGCTGTGCAACCCCCCACACCTCTACAAGGACCCAGCTGTGCTAATAGGAAATAACTTCTGTCAGCAGAAAACCCCTCCAACTGCTATATGCAGCCTCTCCACTAAGGGGCTCTGCCTCTGTCCATAATGCAGACAAGCCCAGAACCTTCATGTATAGATTACTTTTCAACCCTGAGGACATGAACTGTCTGAGCCTGACACTCCATTTCCTGGCACCTTCTTGAAGTTTCTTATACCAATGCAACTAGGTGTAAAACATTAGCAAACCAGCATGGTGGCACTTCTCACCTCTTGGGCCTTCCTTTGCACCAACACAAACAACCATACAAGATGCAGAACAATGCAGAAATTGACCTGATGTGACTAGAGATCATTGACCTCTGGGGAGGGTTCAGTGACCTCCGGCACTTCTAGGCAGGTCCAGTTGTGTGCACTGCTTTACTGTGACTCGCTCCCAAGGAGACTGCACTGTGTGGCAGCAAGTTCTCAGCTCTTTACTCAGGGGACCAAAGGCACACTCCCTGTTTACAGGTAGGAAAGTCCTCCGCTGTTCACTTTCTAGAACCTCCCTCTGGCTACCAGGTCATTCTCATGCTCCTCCTCAGTGTTGTCAGGTCTTAATATTTGAAATTATCATATCGGAAGCTCAAAATGATCATATTTGCTGAAAAACTATTGTAC
Source organism: Caiman crocodilus (assembly GCA_030014935.1). NCBI lineage: Eukaryota > Metazoa > Chordata > Crocodylia > Alligatoridae > Caiman > Caiman crocodilus. The sequence continues at coordinate 1,269,784 of JAGPOW010003447.1, read as the reverse complement.
ACTGGAAAATATGCAAATAAGTGCGCAAAGAAGTATGCAAATAAGCTTTTGTATTTACTTTATATTGCTCATTATAACTCTGCAGTGAGTGAGTGGGAGCTGGGTCATCAAAGTTGAAGCATTTCTTTATTTTGAGACAAGCATTCATAAGAAAGTGTTGATAGCAAACCTAAAAGTCAGTTAAAACTCTCTGAGAGGGAGCTGGGGTTTGCATATACTGCATCAATTAGCTGCCTCAAAAAATTATTGTATATTTTGAAGATTCTTATTATCATTGATACATTGTACAAGGGGTGAAATCCCATACAAATATGAAAATTACTGCATATCTGGCAACACTGCTTTTTCTCTACATGTCAAGCTCCACCTACTCCTATGCATTGCAGCTGATGCCTACCAGCAGCCCCTACTTTCATAGCCATATGATTTGGCCAGAACACCCCTGCTCTCTCCTGCAGTGAGGAGGTCTCAGTACCACAGTGATAGCTCTGGGATCTCGTGACCTAATCATGTACAGCTCTCCCTCCACATAGGTTCAGCTGCAGTCCCGTGTGGGGTCCTAAGTCTAGCACACATCCACAATCTAAAGCGGGGTGGGCAGCATGCAGCCCGTGGGCCAGCCCGCCAGGCCATTCTATCCGACCTGCAAGGGCCCTAAAAAATTTAGAAAATGAATATTTATCTGCTCCTGGCTGCCAGTCCCACAGCCCTCGATAGGTTGCCAAAACTCAGTAAGTGGCCCTCAGCCCAAAACAATTGGCCACCCCGATCTAAAGAAACACGGGGGAAACCATTTTCCCGTTCACTCATGTTGTGGTAACTTTAGTTTGGTCCCACCTGGCATTGCTGGGATAGAGCCCACACTGCCTGAGACTGAGACCTCCTGGCACTGCTGAGCGCTGCTGTGATGGACACTGCCATGCCAGGAGGGTCTCCTGCAGTGATAGGCTGCCAAGAAGGTTATCTCCTCCCAGCTGGGGTGGCATTAGGGTAGTACAAAAGAGGCAACTGCTGGGCAGGGGACCCTGCTACATTGCTGTGTCCTACTTAAAGAGCAGGAACCCCAAACTGAACCTGCAAAGGGCTTCCAAAACAGAAACCCTTCTGCTGCCTCCTGCTACCCTCACTAATGGTACACCAGGAAAGCCTGTTACTTCCTACTGCCCTTCCAGGCTCTGCGCTGGTTCAGCTGAAACCAAGTTTCTGATTTCCACTTGGTGACAGTGAGGTTCTCTGGCTCCCTCTGGTGCCCCATCCCTGCCTGTACGCTGGCAAGGCAGCAGGTGCCAGCCAGGGTCTGTGCGAGGCTTCGGACAGAGCTTCGGATCCGGAGAAGCTTCGGACGCTTCGGGGTCGGAAGCAGCACGTCCGGGTCCAAGCGCCGCCTGCTTGGCTTCCCCGAACGCTTCGGAGCCGCCTCGGAGATCCGGCCATAGGATATCATGGGGAAACAATAAAATAACTATAACTTTGTTGGTTTTTGTCCGATTTGGATGGAATTTTCAGGAGTGGTAGACTCTACAGAGAGGATGAAGTATGATAAGTTTCAAGAAGATTGGTGCAGGGGTTTGGGAGGGAACTGCACCCCAAATTCTTGAAAGCAAAACTCATGTCATGTCTAGGCGTTACAACATAGCAGGGTAAAAACTGCAGAGGTGGTGGCTCTTACTGAGGCCACAAAGCCTGCCAAGTTTCAAGAAGATTGGTGCAGAGGCTTAGGGGCAACTGCCCCTCAAGCTGCAGACAAGCAAAACGTGCCATTTGTGCTTGTTGGACTGACTGTCTGTCTTGGGGCGGGAAGGGAGACACTACTGCAGGCCTGGCTGCTAAGCTACTGTGTTACCAGTTACCAATCAATCAATCAATCATGATTCACTCAGGGACCAGGGACTCAATACACAGGACCTAGCTACTACATAACGACTTAACGAGCATCAATTAGCACCTACAAAACCAGGCTAAGGAGAGGAAAGAAGCAATACAGACAATCAACTGCCCCAAGACAGACACAAGTCTTGGCACGCGTTTTGCCTGTCAGCAGCCAGGGGTGCAGGGCCTCTGAGCTCCCCTGCACCAATCTCCTCCACAGCTGGCAGGCATCACAACAGGGGCCACGATCCCTGCAGATGTCACCCTGCTGCGCCTTAACACACGCAGTGTCACCCATGGCACTAGTTTTGCTTGTTCACATCTTGAGGGGCAGTTCCCCACAAACCCCTACACTGATCTCCTTGAAACTTGGCAGGCTTTGTGGCCTCAGTAAGAGCTACCACCCCTGCAGTTTTCACTCCCCCCCTTTGGTGTAACACAGCCGTGACATGAGTTTGGCTTTCAAGAATTTGGGGTACAGTTTCCCCCAAACCCTTGGACCAATCTTCTTGAAATTTGGCAGATTTCATGCTCTCAGCAGAGGCTACAATCTCTGCAAGTTTCATCCAAATCAGACATAAAACAACAAAGCAATTGATATTTCATTGATTCCCCATTATACCCTATGGACGGCTCTCCAAGGCTGCTCCAAGCTTTGGAGCCGCTTCAGCCGGATTGAGGCGGAAACCTGGTCCGGAACTCCGGATTGGATCGCAGCCATCCAAAGTAGCTGGATCTGAAGCTGGATCGGATTGGTGCCAACTCACATAAGCCTAGCGCCAACAAATGCTGTGCAGTGCAAAGGTGTGGGCTGAGGAAGCCAGCATGTTTGGGGTTTTCAGTCTCTGCAAGGCAAGGGGTGTGCAAGTCCACAAGTGCCACGGGGAAGTGCATTTGTGCCAGTTCTGTTGCACTATTTGAAAATCCAATAGCTGGCCATATTTGCTATCTGGAATGTGAGAGGCCTATATACCTGAGCTTGCCCCAGCCCACAGAGACCTTGACTCTGTTTCCTCATATATATGAGACCAGTCATCCTCTTGCTTTTACTGGTATGAAGTAGGTTCTCTCCATAGCTGCAACTGGAGGAAGGAGAAGGGGAGGAGGGGACAGGCAGACTCCACAGCAGCAGAACAAATATCAAAAGCAGACAGCAAAGGTTTAGTGTTAGAGTTTAAAAGCAGTGGTCCTGCAGGAGGCAGCAAAGGCCAGCAACAGCCAGTCCAGTGAACAAAGATGCTTCATAATTGTCTTAAAGCTTCAGGTCCTGGAGTAACATGTGAAATGAGTTTAAGAAAATATTCCGGCCCTGGTAACTGAAAGAAAATACTACAACATGACCCCTGAAATGCATAGGCCCCAGCAGGGGAGTGATAAGCAAAACCTGCATGATACTAAGTACCCTTAGCGTTGCTTGCCCTAGCTCCACACCTCCCCAAGTCCTGGAGTAGACAGGGAGGTGGGGGGGGAAGTAAGAGGGAATGAACACAGCTTTGGCACCTACCTGCCTCCAAAGGTGCTGGCCTGCACAGGGAGCAAGAAACCTGGCTGCTCATGGCCAGTAGCTCATTTTTGCCTCTCTCCCACCAACAGGTTTAATCACATCCTCAGACCCTCCCTCAGCTACTCCTGGGACTGTGCCTTGCTCAGGGATCATGGCAAAACCCTCTACTACCTCAGGTGGAAAGGGCATGGAGCAAATATCCATGCTGGCAGCTTAGTGGGGCACAGAGATCCATGGGTAACAAAGGCAGATGGTAAAAGAGATGCAGAAACCAAGGAAAGTAAGTACAAAATTGATGCTGCAGGAGACAGAATCAACCTGCTCACTGGAGCTCTGCACTGCAGTGAGACGACTGGTGCTAAAGTTGCTGAAAAAACCTCTTGTGAAGGACCTCAAACAGGGATGGATTGAGAGTCTGGCAAAAAAAAATCCTTCCTACATCCTTCCCCAAGGATGGCTATAGCTTTGAAACCTGGTGCTCCAGCCCCATCTAAGGAGGGATACATCTGTAGAATCTCAGCTGCTTCGCCTCAGCCCTTGCAGGCTTGCACTCCCAGGATGAGGGGAAGTTGGCTGCTTTAATAAATCTCATCTTATCACTCATGAGGTAACATGACCCCCAGTGACCCCACCCTCCCCCAGCTTGAGTCAAGCTCATTATATACGAAGGTCCAGCACTGGGCTTAGGCATCACTCAAGTCCCACCTGGCCATATTTTGGGGGCATCAGTGAGCTTTGACTAATTCTGGCCCTCAGCATAGAAGCAAATTTCCCCTGGAGCAACCAGCTCTTTAGCCATCCCTTTCCAAAGGGGACCCAAGTGACATTCCCTTCATGCAGCAGTCAAGGCAAGGAACCCTAATGAAGCTCTGCTCTTAATCTGGGCACTCCTCATAGCAAATCATAGTGTTATGAGCATGCATGTGCCCCAGTGCACTTATCTGCCCAGGTTCTGAAATATAGATGAATTATCTTTACCATGGCCTGGAGCGGTGGAAGTGGGGAAGGATTTGATCTTCTCTAAAAACTGGTATAGAAGAGAGCCAGCAGGTGAGTGGAGAGGGATGATATAGCAGGCAGGATCCTGAACTGTGAGAGGCATTCCCGGTAGTGTCTCGACAGCACCTCCTCAGCAGACAGGCAGAGACTCCTGAGGGGGCTCCCTCAGCTCTGCCACCTCGTGTAATAATACAGTGGTGTGAACCCTGGAGGATGCTCCCAGACAGTCATGCTGCACAATCCCCCTAGGGACAAGGACCTGGATAGTCTCACCCTGCCTGCGACCCCTACCTGAGAGGGCATGTGCCAGTCCACACGGCTATGGCACAGGCAGGAGGCAGGAAGGGAAGCGTTTTTCTCTTGCCCTCTAGGCAGCAGTTACCCTTCGTACTATGCACGCAGCATGATCACAGCCATGAGACGAGACATGTTCTCAGCGTCTACCTTCGGGTTAGGAGCTGTTGCTAGGAGACAGAGTCCCCAGGGAGCCTGGTGCCAGCGCAACATCCCACTGTGTCAGCAGGAGTGGATGAAACCACTCAACAGCCCTGGGTAACGCTGCCTGAAAGGGCAGGAAGTGGAAGCAGTACAGGAGACTGTGAAACACAGTGCAGAAACCCCCTTCAGTGCAGTGATCTGGCTTTCTGGGGACTGAGAGAAGCAGGAGGAGGATGTAGGGAGACACAGAGGAAAGATGTTAATCAAGAGAGAAGGCTTCTTGGGAGACTGGATCAACAAGGAGATAGCAGTTACGCTAAAGCAGGATTCTTCAGACTTTGCTCCCGCCTGCTGCCCCCAAGATCTAGAGAAAGCCCTTCCTACTATTTAAAGCACTGAGGGAATGCAGTATGGTGCAATATGTCATCTCTGCATTGGATCTTTGGGGCCAGGAGGATGTCTGAGCCCAGGGCTGAGTCAGGTCATTATGGTTCCAGACTCTGCACTGTGGCATTTGAAGCATGTGACTTGATTGCACTGTCCCTCAGTTTTCCCATCTGTAAAATGAAGTGAAGAGTCTTTGCTTCTCCAATTTAAATCTATTTCTTTGCCAAGTGCTTGGTGATGCTCAGTGACAGGCAGTTTTCCTTCCAACTTGTTATTTCCATTGGGAACTCATCAGTGCAGAGCTACAAATTGAGTTTCTTAAAGCTGCAGTCTTGGTCTTTCCAAGACCCAAATTAAATCAATTCATTGAGAGAGTAAACAATAAATTCCTCTTTGTTTCCCTTGGCTTTCTGGGCTCTACATCTTGAAGTAATACTGGACTGGAGGTCATCTGAGATACAAATACTTCAGGAGAGAAAGGCCTCCGGAGAACAATTATGGCTGGGACAGGCCTAAATGGCAGAGCAGGGGGCATGTGTAAGAGGAACATTCATTGTGAAATGGCAGGAAAAAAATGCAAGAACAAAGAACTGGATCTACTGTTGTAACTGATTCATTACATGCCAGATGGTAATACCTAAAAAGGCAAAACCTTAACCTAGAGAGAGATCATGCAACAGCCCATTGTGTGAGGTATCACAAAGGTTTTGACCTTTCAGCACCAGCCTCTTCAGCTAAATAAGTAGCTCCAGTTCAGTAACAAGAGGATAATGTTCTACTGCTCCTGTTAAACATCTTCTGAAGTGGGACATGACACAGATTCATCACTGTGATATAGCTGCACTTGAATTCTGGGGCATCTCAGTCACAAAAGGAAGCTAGATAAATTAAAGAGGAAGAAACAAGGATAAATTGAGGAGGAAGGGAAAAAAGGACAAAATGATTGACATATAAAGAAGTATTAAAATAATTAAGATGCTTCCCATGGTAAAGGGCAAGTGGGAGCCTGAAGATTGGATAGAGCAAGGAGAAGGGTTTCAGCATCTCAAAAAAATCAGGCCACCTACGTAGGGAGCTCAGTATAATTTTGAAGCCTAATTTTAAGACCCTACTTTTGAAAAATGTTAATCCAAATGAATAGCAGAAGATGCCACACTGAACAGCAGTAGAGGAACTCTATATTTGCACAGTTTTCCAGTGTAGCTGAGCACCATTAGTTCAGATTGTCAACTGAATGTGAATGTTATTGGGTTCACAGGACCCTTAGGAAAAACTAGAGACAAGTAGAGAATTATGTCCTCAGGAGAAATTTTATAGTCTCTGTGCAGTGTTCAGGCCTATCTGATTTTATCTCCTGGGAGTGGGATGGCATTATTCTGTGCTTACCCATAATACAGACTTTTCCTCATCCAGCATTTATAAAACTGGTCTCTCCCTTGCTGAAAGCAAAGCCAGCACTCTCTTTACTGTATAATCTAAGACAGTTTTATAGCCTGTCAAGAGCTGAAAGAGATGCCATATGATGTTATGTTGTTCCACCAGGAAAGGACTATTGAGGAATCATTTACTAGGAATGAAAGACACAGCAGTTCAAGGTAGCTGTGCAAAATTCAGCAAGGCCCCAGGCAGTCTCAGTGTTGTATGGGCATCTTGAATGCAAGGATTTCCTCAACCATGGGATAGCAAGCTTTAAAGAGAGCTAGTTGGTCTAAGGGATATAATAAGCGGTAAATATTAGGGCTGTGCGAGGCTTCAGACAAAGTTTCAGATCCAGAGATGCTTCAGATGCTTCGCGGTCAGAAGCAGCACGTTCGGATCCAAGCCTGCCTCGTTAGGCCTCCCAGAGTGCTTCGGAGCTGCCTTGGAGATCTGGCCATTGGGATATAATGGGGAAACAATAAAATAGCTATAACTTTGTTGGTTTTTGTCTGATTTGGATGACATGTTTCAGGCTGGTAGACTCTGCAGAGAGTATGAAGCCTGCCAGGTTTCAAAAGATCGGTGCATAGGTTTGGGGGGAACTGTACCCCAAATTCTTGAAAGCAAAACTCATGTCACATCTAGGCGTTACAACATAGCAGGGTAAAAACTGCCAGGGTGGTGGCTCTTACTGAGGCCACACAGCCTGCCAAGTTTCAAGAAGATTGGTGCAGGGGTTTGGGGGCAACTGTCCCTCAAGCTGCTGACAAACAAAACTTGTGCCATGGATACAGTGCTCTGCGACTCACTGTGGCTGCTAAGCTACTGTGTTACCAGTTACCAATCAATCATGATTCACTCTGGGACCAGGGACTCAGGGAAAGCTCAATACACAGGACCTAGCTACTACATAACGACTAATGAGCATCAATTAACACCTACAAAACCTGGCTAAGGAGAGGAAAGAATCAATACAGACAATCAACTGCTCCAAGACTGACACAGTCTTGGCACCACTTTTGTCTGTGAGCAGCTCGGGGTGCAGGGCCCCAGAAGCCCTGCGCTGATCTCCTCGACAGCTGGCAGGCTCCTGGCCTCAGGAGAGGCCACCAACCCTGCAGCTGGCACCCTGTTGGCACCTTAACACACGCAGTGTCACCCATGGCGCGAGTTTTGCTTGTCCACAGCTTGAGGTATAGTTCCCCCCAAAAACCCCTGCACCTATCTCCTTAAAACTTAGCAGGCTTTGTGGCCTCAGTGAGAGCTACCACCCCTGCAGTTTTGACCCCCCTGTGGTGTAACACACAGCCATGACATGCATTTGGCTTTCAAGAATTTGGGGTACAGTTTCCCCCAAGTCCCTATACTGATATTCTTGTAACTTGGCAGGTTTCATGCTCTCAGCAGAGGCTACTGCCTCTGTAAGTTTAATCCAAATTGGACATGAAACAACAAAGTTAAAGATATTTCATTGATTCCCCATTATACCCTATAGCCGGATCTACAAGGCAGCTCTGAAGCTTTGAAGACACTTTGGCCAAATTGAGGTGGAAACCCAGTCCGGAGCTCCAGATCGGATTGCAACCACCTGAAGTGGCTGGATCCAAAGCCAGATCGGATCGCTGCCAACTCACACAGGCCTAGTAAATATAGGCATAGTCTAGATGGGATGACAGAGCCATCACTGGCATGGTTGGAGTTTATTCTAATCCCTGTAAAGCTGTGATATTCAGAAGCATGGGAACTCTGCTAAATAACACGGGGAAAAAGTCACTGATCTGACAGAGCTGAGACTAGGCAGGCTTCCAATAGGACCCTCAGAGCAATATTCTGGGTATTACTCCCTCTCTTCACAACAATGGTTAAAGAAAACAAAATGAAGCCCAAGCCTGCTTCTTTGAAGCCAATAAGGGGAGCAAGGAATCACTGTATTCTTGGGAAGTGCCATGGTGCTAAGGTAATGGGCACCAAGAAGATTATAGTATAGGTTTAAAAAAAGAACCCACTGAAAACAAAATAGTGTTGTTGTTATTGATTACATTATGGTCTCATTGCAAAATCTCAAATTACATCAGATTCCTGATGTGTTAGGGCTCATACAAGCACTTATGCCAAACAGTTTAATCTAAATAGAGAAGATATACAAAGCATAAGAAAGGAAACACAGTTGGACTAGTTTACCCAGGGTCATGCAGGAGATCAATTACAGATCCAGGAATAAAACCCTAGTGGCCCGTGCACCAGCACAGCACTGGAACCAGTGGACCAGGCAGTCCCCTATAGGGACACAGACCACAGATCTAGATCATCTCCATCTCTCAGTGGGAGAAGTGCTTGAAAGTGAAGGTGAAAACAGGTTAAGAGACCCCACATGAGCATGGAGCTGCCACAGGAACTTATCTTTATTTGCTTGTAAAAGAACATTTTTGGGACAGATGCTTGGGTCTGCATCTCCCTCAAGAGACCTGGCTTGTTGCCTTGGGACTTTATCAGAATGAAGAGACCTCTGAAAAGTCAGCCTCTACTTAATGGACTGTCCTCTAAAGAGGCAGGGGTGATAATCCTATATATCCAAACAAGAACATCTTGGGAGTCTCTTCTATTATCCAGTTCTTCAGTATCCACATTTACAGCTAAAAGGAGTGAGTTAGAGAAGGTATCCAAAAGTCCATAGGCTCATTTGCTTCACATGGGAGGTCTGCTGATTTTCTCTCTCACCAGAAGGAGCCCAGACAATTCTACAGCAATTTGTACTTGTCACATAAGGGGACAGTGACCTGCTTTAGCCACAGATCCAGGACCAGAGATTCCAATTTTTAAAACTTACAGACGCAGCAGTTTGAAACCAACCAGCTCCTCCCATCACAGACTTACATGTAAGGACTGATCCTGGGACCCTTGCATCTAAAACCACACCTCCATTAACCTGGAGACAATAGCAGACTGGAACATTTTAACAGAGCCAGACACTGGGGAGCCAGGGAAAGAATGAAAATACATAACAGCAGCCTGTTAACCATGCAAGCACATTCACCTCCAGAACACTCCCTCTCCCTCTAGCAGTAGACACGGGTAGGATGTGTGCCAGCAGGGCAGACATATACCCATTATGACCTACCAAGGCTACAGTCCTCATTCTTACAGTGATATTCCATGGTACTTCCATTGATAACCTGTGTTCAGGAAAATTGATCTGGGATTCCAGGACTCAGGGCTCATTTATTCACAAAGTCATAGGACAGCAGTGGTACACTTTTCTTCTACATCCCAGACTAAGGGAACCTCAGTCTCCTTCCACCCCTACAAAGCACAGAAGCACACAAACAGTTAGTTCCTTCGGAGTTAAGTGCAGATCCTGTGTCTTGCTCTCAAAGGATTAAGAGTGGAATTCATTTAACACTTCAAAGGCATTTTCCATCTCATCCTGCAGACTCTACGTATTGCAGGAGAGTTCTGTGTTATACTCAAAGCAGCTGAGAAAGGGACAGTATTGATTCTTTCCCCTGTCTCCCCCACCTTCACACCAGCCCCACCTGTGGTGTTCAGTTTTTGCTATCCCCCTTCATCTCTTACTATTTCCATAATAACATTGCCTTTGTTCAAATGTACATGTAGATCCCAAGGCCCCAGTTCCTTCACAAGAGATGGATAAACCCACATGAGCCAAAGGGCTTGAGTGCTGGAAGCAGTTTAGGTGCAATAGTGCTGAGTCCCTCCTGGACTAATTTACCTTGCTTCTCACGGTCTACCCTAAAGCACAGTCTTTTAGCCCAGAAATTTGCCTCAACCTCACTTGAGAGATTCTGATATAGAGTTCATTGACTATTATTAGATTGTGGGGTAGTCCACAGTACACTGGGGAGCATATGAACACAGATGAGGAGACAGCGTCTGCTCGGAAGGAGCAAAGAAAAACAAAGGCAAACAGTGGAAGGGAGAAGGGATATGACCCATGCAGTGCAAGTGTGGGGAGGCTATAGTCCTGGCTCATTAGCTAGACGGCTTTATTCTAAACCTGCAAATCTATTCCCTTCCTCCATCCTTGATCTCCAGTTCAGCCTGGTCTTTTCCCCCTTACCAGTTTCCAGCTCAGCACAATGTCTGCCTTTCATATAACCAAGCCATTTCCACAGAGGATAAACAGAACAGATAAGGTTGGGGTCATGGATAAGCTTGCTCCTTAGGAGGATTTGCATTTAAATGCCTCACTCTCATTACAGCACATCATCTAGACTCATTTCCCTTCCCTGAACAGGTTCTGGGATTTTGTGAGGGCTCCCCACAACCCCTGCCAGCATTAACCAGCCTTGGAGCATACTAGATGCGATTGAGTTGGAGGGAAAGGGGGAGCAGCATACGCAGTATGGGAACAATGTACCTGGCCGTATTAGAATAGAGACCCTGCTGTTACTGTACTGCTAATGATGTGTGTGGAGGATAACGATTCCCCTTCAGCCTGATTTAAAAGGTCTCACTGCTAAATGAGCTGCAGACTGCAGGTGATCTTTCCTGCAGTTGTACTGGGCTGGGCAGGAATGCAGGGAACTGCATCCCTAGTCCCTGGTTTTGCAGCTGGCCCACTATGTGCATGCAACACAGTATATGGGTGGAGCTGCTAGATGGCAGCTTCCTGTGACCCTAAAGACAAGCCACTTGATTCAGTGCACCCAGTGAACAGGTCAGTGTGCTTTGTAGAACAAAGCCAGGCCCCAGAGAAGCCTGACCCCACCCACCCACACATTGTATTCCTGATCCCTTCATCCTCCTCCCTGCCACTCCCACTCCTTTCACTGAGTCAGGGCATAAGAAGCACCTCACAGCCAGTGCTCAGGTACTGATTTGAACCCACTGTCTTTAGCTTGGAATTTTAAAGAAGCCCATGGGAATTAGGTGAGCTTAAATCCCTTGGGCTCCCCTGAAAATCTCACCCACAGACTTGGGCATTCATCATTGCAGGAGAAAAGGGCACAGAATGGAGCGTCCCACCCCTATCTACTGAAGAATGAGAAATGTTACTCAGGGAAGAAGTAAAGAGAGAAAATGTACAGATATGCAAGCATCCTCCTCCTCTGAGTGTGGGCCAGAGTGTCTGTAGGGTGTGGGAATGGTAGGGAGCTGGCTTCCCACACCAGTTTGGTCAGTGACAGGAACTGCTGTCCAACATAAAATTGAAAATAAGAATTCCTGCATTGTTTGAAACTGATGTCAGCATCATTGGGAACATGCCCTGACAACACCATCTTATGGCAGAATGAATTAGTTTACTGCACCCTAATACCAGTGCACATATAAATGGTGATGATTTACTGAGGAGCTAATTAGTATACTCACTGGGCATGTCTACACATGTGCTTTAATGTGTAGTAGCCTAGTTTACTGTGCATTGAACTGTCATGTGAAAAAACATGCAATTACACTAATGTGCGGTAAAATAGGCTACTACACATACACATTCATTACTGTGCATTACAGCAGCCTAATGTGCATTTCTTTAATACTTCACATTGCACGTACTAAATTTAATGCACATTAGGAAAAGTGACCTAATGCCTATGTAGACGTGTCCACTATTCAGTAATGCACATTTTTAGGTGCATGCATAGATACACCCTGTGAATAATATGATAGGAAACAATGGTTGCAAATAGCTGCAGTGTGATGGGAGGCAGCCAGCCCCATCATCAGATGAGGCTGTTGCTCCAGACATATTCCAAGAAGAAACAGGGAAGGAAACTGACTCATTTTCCCTGAGAAGATTTCAGAAAGGCAAAAATCACAGCCAGTTGAGACAGCTGAGACTCAGGGTATGGCCTAACCAAAAATAACAACAATAGTGCCAATGTCTCAGAGGATCCTGCAGGAAAGGAGATGTAAGGAGCTGTACTTTTAAAAGGCTCTGGAAAGAGACATTTGTAGCCAGCTGTCATGATTTTTAGGCTAGGGAAAGACATTACACATAAACCAGCTTAAGTGATCAGAAAGTGGTTTAAATCTGTAACAGAAAAGACATTCAGTGCACATAAACCAGTTTGAAAATGACTGAAACCAGTTTGAAATAAACCTATTTGAATGTAGTAGCTGGTTTCAGACTTGACCAATTTGGTTCAGACTGGTTTATGCAAGGTCTTTCCCAGAACCCTTCCTAGTTTAACTTAAACCAGAGTCCCCCAGTGTTCTAGATGCTTTGCAGCCCTGGTTGGCACTCTCAGCTCCACAGCAGAGCTGGCCCCACCCCTCTGCTTCCTGGCTGGAGCTCTGGCAGAGGGTTGCAGGCACAGCAGGGTCTGCCTGGCTTCCTGTTGCCCCCTCTCCCCCACTTCACCATTCACTGCTCAAGCAGGGAACCCTCCCTCCTCTCTCTCGCACCATGGACCATTGCCAGTATGTTGCATCCTAGCTAATGCTGAGAGGTATCTGTGTAAGGCAGACAGGATGGAGGCAGACAGCATAATGTCCGCTCAGGGCTTTTTTGACGGGTCTGCTGGTAATAACCCTCCATTCCTTCTTTGGAAAAAGTTGTTTAAGAAGAGCTTGAACTAATGAGAGAGACTTTTGTTTTGCTGATGGGCTGATAAATGCTGTGCAACTCCCCACTGTGTAACTAAATGCTGTGTAAATCCCTGCTGCCTCCTTCACTGGTCAAGAGCAGTGAGGGGGTGGGGAACCCCTCCAGAATCAGAACACCCTGCTGGGGCCTCGCCACAACCGCCCCCCGCCGCCTTTAGCTCAGCGCTGTGGAAGAGAAGGGAGGATTGCTCTAGTGCCCTATGGATTCTAGCCTGAGCCACTGCAGGCATCCGACTGCATTTCTTCAGTCCAGAGGGAATGTCTATGTGGCTACAAACCAGTTCAGCCTAGCCAGGTTAGACTAACCTGCAAAGATTGAATGAATTCAGGCTCAGACTTCTTGAACATCTGTCCCTAACCTTAGAGACTAATTGTAACAGGGGGCTTCCTTGGGGCCAGTCCGCCATTGGCCTGCCCACCTGTTCTGGGCCTGCTCTCCTGCCATGCCTTGTTGTTTCTTAATTGGTTTTAATAAGGCAGGAGGCTTCCCATCCTTACCCCGATGACAGGGGGTACTATCTACAGCTCCATTCCTCCCCTACATGGCAGCCCAAGCCTCACAGATGGCATCCAGGTGAAAATGCTCCTGGCCTACAGCCAGACCATCTTAGCCTTTATTATCAGGCCTCAAGAACATGCACATTCATACCACCCTCCTCTCACTGGGGCCTCTCACAATCCACCCCCTCTCACAGGATCTCTTTCACACATCAACAACTTGTACTGCCTTGCTCCCCCTTGGAGAGGGCCCTTTGGCCATAGGCTTTACCTAGCACACACCTTGGATGATAGACATACTGTCTTCTGGGACTCTTCCATAAGCATAGCCAGGGTAGTGGGCAGCCAATCACCTGACTGGGGCCAAGCTTCTGGCCTCTCCCAGGGCAACTCTATACATACTGACACACATACACTGGGCTCCAAGCCCTCTGGCTTCCCCCTCACTGGGGCCCCTTATCTCCACCCCCTCACTGGGGCCACAGGACTTCCCTCCCCAGTGGGGGCTCAGGTGGCCATAGCCATGCCTGGCCCCCTTGTATCCACAGTGTTGTGGGGGGTAGGGGTTAAGACACCCCAACCCACCTTTCACCAGGCTGGTAACTGGCCTGGCATTTCCTGGGGGCTCCCACACCACTAGGAGCCCTACCAGGCCACGCATCCCCAACAGGGTGAAGTTTTTGAACCAGTAACCTCCAAACCATCTCCCTAACTCCTGCCCTTACCTCTAAAATGTCTCTGTAACAACCTTTCAGCCAGACCATATTTCTATCTGCACTGCCAGCAGCGAATTTCTCTGTTTATATAGGTGGCCAGAGTTCTAAAATGGCCGCTGTAATTAAGAACCTGCTGGCTGTTTGGCTCAGCCCCTAAAGTGGCAAGCACTGACAGCGCACTGCCACACTAATATTGTGCAATTCTGATCTGAAATTCACACCTGTATAAAGCAGAGCTTTGGTGCTGAGTGATCATTGAATAACATAATACCCACATTCTTCAGTGGCAACCCATAAATTTATTATTAGTAGTAATATATTCATGTTGAAAGTCTCCTTTACGGACTGTGGGGCCTTTGTGTTACGTGATGTACAAGTATTGGTCAAGCAGCCCCTGCCTCAAAGAGCTGACAATATCAGACACAGAACTAGATGGAGGGTAGAGGGCTGGAATTATAACATATATCCATTGATTAAGATGATTGGCTCACTTTGTCAGCAAGAGATAAAGTGATGACATGAGAGTGTCTTTGAGTGAGGGAATTGGCAGGAACGAGTCAAAATAAGTCCCTTCACGGGGCTGATTCAAAGACCTTTGAAATCAAAGTTAGTCTCCTGGCTGAACTCCTTTGGCTTTTGGTCAAGCCCTCCATTCCTTTCCTCGGCTCTCAAAGATTCTGCAACCCACACGACTCCTAGGCACATCATGATGGCCAGGTGATTTAGGTAGGCACTGCCAGCTGTGGGCATGGATATATGTCAGAGATCTCAAAACACATATCTAGTCACCACTGTTATCAATGATTTGCAAGAATATATAAAAATATTGCTGCAAAAGTTGCATGCAGAGGTGAATGATGGTGAGGACACGCCATTGATAATGCGGGGATCTGCAGTGCTTAGTAAGCTGAATGAAAGTAAGCATTTATTTTATGTTACCATATAGCTAGAATGCTGCCAAACACAAGCATTTTTGCTCCTAAACCGAGGCCCCATATACCATGAGTTTAATTTTAAAGACACAAAATTTTGCAAAAGAATATTTCTGGGCATCTTTCTGTTTCAGCCTTTATGGGTAAATTTTAAAGCTTTAATTGTTTTTGCTTTGTAAGCGAAAAGTGTGAATTTCACAATCGGATGACTTCAGGTTCTGGTACTGAAGAAAAAAAAGTCACCAAATATCATGAGAGTTGGCAACACTGCGGTGATATAATTCACCAAGAATACAAACATTTAAGAGGAAAGATAATGAATTATTGGAGCAAAGAACCAGCAATTTAACTGTCATCACTAAGCACTACTTCAGTCATAGTTATTGGTTCTGTGTGTGAATCTGTAGGTAGAGCTTCATAGCTGGTATTATGCAACAGATCAGACTATGGACCATCATCAAGGTTTCTTAAAATCTATGAACCTGTGACGAAATATCTGGTAGAAACCTTGATGGTGTCAACAGCCAACCACAGTAAGACAGAGCAAAGAAAATAAGAGTTGTTTTTTCTATTTGCATTGAGTAGTTGCATGTCAAAGTCTGACACCCTGTGGAATATTGTAGTACTGTAACGACTACTGAAAAATCCTTGGCTCATCAACACTACATTGTTTGCTCTGAACTCATCCTGTGTTCTGATGTAGTTTCATATCTGTTGTTTCCATTTTCATAGATATTCAGACTGTAGAGTTATTTGCTCTTCACCTGTGTTTTTTGCCAATATCACTCACTGGTATTTTACTGGATTTTGCATAAACAAATCTTTTCTGGGAGGGTTGTTTCTGTGTTGCCAGTACAGGTAAATGGGAATCCTCCCCTAACCTATGCCAAGGAACTATGCTGATTTGAACTGGGCTTTGGGATCAACATTCAGACTTAATCTGTGGTCTATTTTTGTGCATGTAACATTTTCAGCCAGTAAAATCATGCCAATTAGGTCACTTACTCTGATATGAAACCAGGATCTCCACTGTAATAAATGAAACTACTCCAGGTTTACGCACATGCGAATGAGTGCAAAGCACCTTGTTACCTTTTGCAATGGATGCACTGCAGTTGTGAACATTGTTTGTGTTACCTTTGGCCCTATTCACATTCTAACCTTTACCTGGTTTATAAGTGACAAGGCTTGTTGTTGGCAGCAGGAGTCTTGGGTACAGTGAAGTTGCTTTGTTGTTAGAGGGGAAGGAACCTTCGGGCTTTTGGTCTTTGCAAAATCAGAATGGAACCAAAGTTTTTGAACTTTGCCACAAGTCAGAAATTTCCCCTAAAAATGGATTTTGGAAACACTGAAGCGTGATTGCAGAATGAAATACAGTCTTTGGGACCTGGCAGCCCCTGCATGAAATCCTGAGAAATGAAATTGACATTTGTGTCAGTTCCATGCAGCACCAAGCAGATTCCCAGGTTCCGTGACTCCTGGGTACTGTATTTCTGTGAACTCTCTCAGATCAGGGGACCCCAGTATCTTTTATCACATAGCTACAACCTACACCCCTGGCTACAACAGAGAATCCCAGGACTTTCAGGGCTTTATGGCAGGGCTTCCATACTCCCTTCTGTGGACCCAGGATCTGAGTTCTGATAAGTGTTAGAGCATTCAGAACGCTCAGGTTCCCAGCCCCATAGCAAGCAGCACATCTTCATATCAGGCAGCCCACAAAGCCCTCAGCCTGTGGTTAAATGCTTGTGGAACCTGAAATGTTTTGCAGAAAAATTTGGCTTTACCAAACCAGCATTTTCCAGTGAAACTTGTGAAATGAAACAGGATTTTCCTTCTCTAATCCCAAAGGCACCAAGGGCTGGGACAACTCCCCGCATAATTTAAGGCCTTGTTACACCTTATGCTGTAAGCCAAACAAATGTTAAATAGGTTAGTGTTGTTCAACTTAGTGGAGCAGTCACACTACAAGGTGAAAAACCATTTCTCCTGCACAGCTGTCCTTCACCTGCACCGTTGTGACTTGCAACTAGGGGCTTGGTGAGCAGGGGCAGGACTAGGAGCAGGACCCAGACACATGCCCCGGTGGGGTCATGCAGCTGAAGCAGGGCAGACTCAGCAGCTGCAGCACAGCACCCTGAAGTTGGTTCCTGCTCACCCTGTGCCCTGCTGGGTTGTGCAGGGTTCAGTCATTAGCTCCCCCCACCTGGCTCATCTAGTAGTGGCTGTAGTTGGCAGGCATCTGAAGCCCCTGAAATCCTCCAAAGCAGCAAGGTGGCTCTGGGCATGGAGCATGGGACCGGGACTGCACAGAGCAAGTGGAGAGGGCTGCTGCACTCACAGCTGTCTCCCAAGCCCAGTAAGGGTGGAAAGTCATATCCCTGTAGCTTCCCCAGGCAGGGGGAGTCAGTAGCCAGACCCCGCACAGCCTGGCAGAGTACTGCAGCTGCCAAGCTCCACCCTGCTTCAGCAGCCTGGTCCCATGGGTGAATTTCTCTGGGTCCTGGGTGCGCAGGCACCAGGTAGGGCATGTGCTGCAGCAAAGCCTGGGGCTGGGCACAGGTTTAACCACAGGTCAGCAGGAGGGGTGAGCACCAGCCTGCCACCCCCTGCAGGCACTGTGTCCTGGTTGCAGCCTGGTAATTTGGAGCAGCAAGCTGATCTGGGAGGTACCACGGCCACTGAGCACTCCATGGCTGTGGCACTGGCTCTGCCCACCAGGAGCAGTGGGGCAGAGGCACCATGCCTGTCCCTGCTGTGCCCTAGCATCCCTGCCCTGACTCAGGAGGACCACTGAATCCTGGGACTTCAATTTGGGCAGAATAGCCGTGGAGAATGGCCACACTTTAATAGAACAGAAGCAAAATTAGGTGGACTAAAGAAAATTCTGCCCTGGAGTGACATAACTTTAAGCCAAATAACAAGTACTTTAAGCCACTTAAAAGGTGTAAACATGTAACCAGTCCAGGGGTTAAGAGCTCTAGAAGATGCCTAAAATTACTGTGTAACAAGATCCTTACAGACGCCTAAAGGCCTCTCTGAGGGAATTACATCATCTGCAAATCCAGGAAATGTTGCTCCCATTCTCCCAGACCTGCCCACCTGGCCTGGCTCACTAAATAGCTTCCCCAGTGCAATCTGATGTATATCTGGCTCTGCTGGACCTTGGCCACTTAAGGCCTTTTCTGCATTTGGGAAACACCTGGCTGCCTTTTTGAACTACTAAGCCATTGCAAAGTACCCAGATACCAAGGCCCTGGACCTTCAGGAAGATGTTGGCCACAAAGACGGTACATCTAGCCTGGCCATGTAACAGCTTGTTACATAGCACATTTTGGCATTTTTCAACGTGGGAAGAGAGGCATTTTTTTTTCATCAAAGTTTCCCATGTAAAGGACAAGCTAATTGGTATAAGGGCTCCATATCCCTGCCCAGTCCCTATCTGTTGCTGTGACTGGAGCAGGTCATTCACATGGATGCCAGTCATTCATGTATCTAATCATCCAGGCTTGCTGTGACACATTTACTTTAGAGTTACACCCAGGCTGCTAAGCCATAAATGCAACTTCAGTGCAAATGGGCCTAAAATGCAATTGTGAGGATAAAGACCACAAACAACAGTGGCAGTCCCCTGAAAGAGGATGCTCTGTTGACAAAGACAGGTGGAATGGCTGCACCTCCTGAGTTAAATACAGACAATCAAAAAGCCCATGGCTGAATTGATTCAGGCTTTGCAGGTTAGTCTAAGCTACAAAAATTAAACTGAAACAAGTGAACAGACATTAAACATTGATTCAGAACATGCAGCCACATGCCTGCAGCAGCTCAAGCCAGAAGCTGGGGGCACTACAGCATGGCTCTCTGGCATGTAGTCAGCATGAACAGTGTGTTTGCTTCCTCTTCCTGTCGCCCCTGAGATCCCTGGCATTTTCAGTCCAAATTCACAGCAGTAGGACTCTGCAGGGTTGTTCATCACTTCTTCTTCCTGCTTCTGGGTGCCTCTGGATTTGTAGCCCTGAGTAACAGCCAGCAGTAAGTTTGAGTGCGGGAAGGGGTGTTTAACTCCCCTCACTGGCCCCAGAGCCCCAGACTTCAGCTGGAGTTTACTTAGGGGGGCAGTCCTCACCAAGACTGAGCTGCACCCCCAGCTAGGCTTTCCCTCTCTACCCCCTTATCAGCCAGCCCTCACTGCTCCAGCTAGGGAGCAGAGGGGTGGAGCCATCCTACTCTCTGGAGCAGATAGTTCAGGGCTGCAATGCATGTTGGGATGCTGGGGGACTGTGATTTAAGTTGAACCAAGAAGGGGTCTTGGACAGAAGCTTCATAAACCAGTTTGACTCAAATCAGTTAAG
This sequence comes from Caiman crocodilus, assembly GCA_030014935.1. Lineage (NCBI taxonomy): Eukaryota > Metazoa > Chordata > Crocodylia > Alligatoridae > Caiman > Caiman crocodilus. The sequence continues at coordinate 1,250,103 of JAGPOW010003447.1, read as the reverse complement.
TCTGATACTACATTCAACCAGGTTTATTTTAAACCAGTTTCAGCCATTTTGAAACTGGTTTATATGCACTGAGCTTCTGATCTGTTACAGTTTTAAACCAGTTTCTGATCACTTAAACCAGTTTATGTGTAACATCTGTCCTTAGCCCTGTACTGTACTAGGAAATCTTCAACGCTGTTTTCTTCAGCAACCCACACTGCTATGGAAGTCTTTCATCTAAATACTGTCCAGGAACAGCTGTGCTTAGTTTGTGCTATTTGACAAGATCCTCGCCCCGGGTGCTATGGCTGCAGGGCACACACTTTCAAATTGTAAACAGTGCTTCTGTGGTCGTCATGAAAGCCATGCCTATCTGACAGCCCACTTTAAGTGGGGTTTTATGAGTCTCCCTGTAAAGTTACTTTCCCTCTAGGGAGCACACAGTCAACAGCACTTTGATGGTTTTCAGCAACTGGCAGGGAGACATTGTGCTGCTATTGTAATCTCTCCTCCATTGCCTTGACACACTTTACATTTAAACGGGGCCATTTGCCAATTTGTGTGTCTAGACAAACAGTCTGTCAGCATTTGGTGTATGAATCTTGATGTGATCAAACATGTTTTCTTCCACAGTTAAATAGGTGAATCAGGTTCAAATAGGCTGGCATCTGGCTGCATGAAATACTTAGGGCTAGATTCTGATCTCAGCCATGCACTGCAGAGCAGCTGCACTGAAGTCAGTGCATCTAGGAACATGTCTATGTTGCACAATGTAGCACAGCATAGAGCTACCTGAGCTCATTTGAACTGATAAACCTGCATCTGCAGAGAATATGGCCCTAATCATCCCAGGTAGATGATATACACGAGTCACCATTGCCCTATAACTCTTTACACAGACTGAGTGGTAAAACGAAGATGGAAAGCTGGCAGGTCTGGCTGCCCCAGAATCCACTGTATAGGGGAACTCCCTGGTGGCATAGATAGAATTGACCAGCGCTGTCTTGTCTGACCATAGTGGGGAACAGCCAGGGAGAAGAAGGTGTGGCTACAGGCACTGAAATGTAAATTAAAACTACCTTGAAGCTTCCCTAAATGACACCGAGGGGCAAACAGGCTTCTCCTTAACCAGGAATACAGGAAATGAATTGTAAAGCCTCCTTTGCGTGCCCTTCTCTTTCCTTAACCAAGTGTAGCATGGGCTGAGCAAGCAATCAGCCCTAGAATGTAGTAGGGCCAGATAATGGTTAACCCTTTAAAACAGCTATTGAGACCATGGACTCGTTTCCTTCCTTCAGGAACAGGTAAGCATAGAATGGGCATTTAGTAGGCATGCTTCCTCACTGCTCAGGGTTGTGTCCCCAGCCCTCGGCATGCCATTACTAATCAGCAGGCAGTGTGGTCTCCAGGCTGAAGTGTTCTCTGCCTGGTTGGTGGCAGCTGAGTCTGTTGTTAAGCAGGTTCCAAGGACAGTTGCTTTTGTCTCTGCTTTAGGTAACAGTTTGTTCCAATTTTCTTGAAAGCACTTTGGTCCTGAAGGACCAGTGTTCTCAGCAGCACCTGCTTGCATGCTTCTCTTTCCTGATTTCCCCCATGACATGTTAAGAGCAGCCTTGCAGCAACCAGCCATGGAGTCAGTCTGTACAGAAAGGCAGGCATCAGGCCACCTAGATAAGCAGTGGACAGAAACCCCTTGCTGCACTCATCAGTGCTGGTGGACTGAGAACATAAGGGAGAGGCAGGACCAGGTGCAGCCACCATTTTTGTATGGAGGGGAGGGGGGCAGGATAGGGTGGTGTGGGTTAGGATGGACATTGTGATTGGGGGGCTGGGGTGGGCCTGTCTGCCTATTGTTCTGCCTATGCTCTCCTCTACTGTGATGCCAGCTCCATTGAGGGGATACTGTAACACAACCCCTTTTCTCTGCTTAATGGGACAATTTACCGGAGCAAGCTTTGCTCCAGTAACAGTCAGCTCAGCTTATAAACTTTGAAATGGTCCCAGTGAGAGAAAGCAGAGAGAGATAACAATCCTTAATATAACAGACTATTGAACAGTGACAGAGAACCCAGTGGAAACAGCTTCTGCTGGCTGATAACACTTGAGACCCATGCCCCGCCAGGATCAGATGGAAGCCTCACAGTGACTCAGTGCGCGGCTCTATTTACAGTTTTCCCAGTTTCTCTGTAGAACTACAGACCTGTTTCAGCTGGTTCTGGAACAGGCTGCTGCCCTGTTCTTCCTTATTTAGGGTGGTCTGGATCTTTCTTTCCCACAACTGTCCCTGACTGATCCCAGTAGAAATACCTCTGCTTTGTATTTAAAGACCACAGTATTTTTCATTTTAAAGTCTCTGGGAGTGCTTCATAAACTGGAAGTGCAGATCTGATCTCTTTATTCTGTTGTAAATTAGGAATAACTCTAACCTCTGATTTACATTAAAAAAAATTACATGACAGAGAGAAGGATCTGAGGGTTCTACAGGGCTGTAACCAATGGCCTGTAAAACAATACCTCAAGAGAATCGAGTCAAAAATAGGTGTAAGTGGCCATGTAGGCTGGATCCAGATGTGCAGGCACATTCAGTTTGTGGTGCTACAAACTTCTTTACAGAGCCACAGACAGTAAGCCTAGTACATTAAAATGTGCCTGGCAAAATTTGCTACTGAGAAATCCCAGTAGCAAAAAAGTACAGCACAAAAGAAAGCAGTGTGGCACACACCACATGAGCATGCATTTGCAAACACGGAGGCTCGACCGTCCAGGAAGACACTCTCTGCTGGCCTCAGCATCTCCCCCTTTTAGTTTTACCACGTGTTCTCCAGTATATTGGGGTCCAGAAGAAGCAGAAAGTGCAGTTTGCCGGAAGCAGGGCATTTTCCCTCACAACAAAGTGCATGTGCAGGGGCACGCACAGTGGCAAAAAGTAGCAGTACAAATTTGTGCCACTACTATTTTTGCCACTGCAAGTATATATCCCTGCATGTGGGGACATGTCCGTAGTACAGCATGGCCCAAGCTGATTGGTGCGTGTCAGCAGGTGAGATGTGTGCCAATAGCATATTTTGTGAGCTCCCAATTCAGCCTTGGCATAAGTGATATCATCCTTGATTGAGGTCAATGGGAATTGTGCACACATATATTAGTGCTGAATTTGAACTTGGATTAGATAGTCCCTATTAATACTAATACTAAGTAACACTAATATGTTAGTGCTGAATTTGAACTTGGTTAGATTCTCTACCACATATTGAGAAGCTAAGTGGACTTAGGCATCTAAGTGATATTCTGTCCTCTACTTGAGTCCCTGAAAAAATGTCCATACAAAAGGTAGTTAGTTAGGTAGGTCTTCCTCCTCTTCACATCTTTTGTGTTATTAAACTTAAGGGAAAGATAGCTGATAGGATAGGGTCAGAAGGTACCTGAGCAGACCATCAAGTCTGACCCCCTGCCATGTGCAGGAAAGAATGCTGGGATCAAATGACCCCACAAGATGTCTATCTAGCCTCCTTTTGAACACCCCCAGGGTAGGAGTGAGCACCACTTCCCTTGGAAGTTGGTTCCAGATCCTAGCCACCCTGACTGTGAAGTAGTGCCTCCTGATATCTAGTCTTTCCATCATCTACTCTCTGTTAACTAATGGCCATTATTCCTTGTTACTCCCAGTAGTGCTTGGGGGAACAGGGACTCTCCCATTGCCTTCTGGTCTCCCTTGGTCAGTTTATAGATGGCCACCAGATCCCCTCTCAGCCTTCTCTTGTGGAGTCTGAACAGGTTCAGGTCCCATAGCCTCTCCTTTTAGGGCCTCTCCTGCTGCCCCCTGATCATGAGAGTGGCCCTCCTCTGGACCCTCTTGATGCTGCCCACATCCCTCCTGAAGTGCGGCGCCCAGAACTGGACGCAGTACTCCAACTGCGGCCTGACCAATGTCACATAGAGGGAGAGGATCATCTCCTTGGACCTGCTCAAGATGCATCTGTGGATGTATGACAAGGTGTGGTTAGCCTTCCTGACTGCGTCCCCACACTATCAGCCCACGTTCATCTTGGAGTCTATAATGACTCCAAGATCTTTTTCTGCTTCTGTGCTGACGAGAAGGGAGTTCTCCAGCCTATAGGTATGCTGCTGGCTCTTTCTCCCTAGGTGCAATACCTGCAGTTGTCAGTATTGAATCCCATCTTATTCTCATCCTCCCACCCCTGTAACCTGTCCAAATCCAATTGCAATCTGTCCCTCCCTTCTAGCGTGCCAGCTTTTCCGCACATCTTAGTGTCATCTGCGAACCTGAACAAGGTGCTTTTCACCTCCTTGTCCAAGTCACTGATGAAGATGTGTGGGCCCAAGGACTGAGCCCTGGGGGACCCCACTGCCCACATCCCTTCAGGTCAAAAATGACCCATCCACCACCACTCTCTGGGTGTGGCCCTCCAGCCAATTGGTGACCTATCTGACTGCATAGGCATTGACACCACAATCTCCTAATTTTTTAACGAGAATGGGGTGAGAGACATAGTTGAAGGCCTTCCTTAAGTCCAGAAAGACTACGTCTACCATGACACCTGCGTTCAAGGGTTTTGTGACCTGGTCATAGAAGGCTACTAGGTTTGTCTGACAGGACCTGTCTCTAATGAACCCATGTTGGTTACACCTAAGCATACACTCCCCTACTTGTCCCTTGCAGATGTGCACCTGGATAATTTTCTCAAAGAGCTTCCCCAGGACCAAAGTAAGGCTAATGGGCCTGTAGTTTCCTGGGTCCTTCTTCCTCCCTTTTTTGAAAATGGGGACCACATTGGCCCTTTTCCAGTCCTCTTGCACCTTGCCAGAGCACCATGAGTACTTGTAAAGCTGTGTCAGGGTCCCGCAATGACCTCTGCCAATTCTCTCAGCACTCTGGGGTGGAGATTGTCAGGACCTGCTGATTTGAACATATCCAGTTCCACCAGAAGTTCCCTGACTGGGTCCTTTCTGGCCCTGGGCCTTGCTGTGCCTCCCCTGAGACCATCGGGGATCCCGGTGGGGGCAATGACCTGGCCCCTACTCAGAAAAATGGAGGCAAAGAAATTGTTAAATAGGTTAGCTTTGTCATCTGATGAGACCACCAGATTTCCAAGCATGTCCTGCAGAGGCCACACGTTACCCAGAACCTTCTTTTTACCCACTATGTATTTAAAAAAGGATTTCTTTTTATCCTTGATCCAGGTTGCTAGTCCCAGTTCCATCTCTGCCTTGGCCTTCCTGACCGCCCCTACAATCCCGAGCAACAGAGGTATGTATAGTCCTCCCTGGTGGTGGTCCCTCCCTTCCATCGGGTGTATGCCTTCTTCTTAGCTTTGAGACGTTCCTGGATGCTTTTGGTGAGCAATGGGGGCTTTTGAGCATTCTTGTCCCTTTGATCCGTGTTGGGATTGCCACCCTTTGGGTTTGGAGGATCATCTCCTTCAGGAATGACCACTCTTCTTTGACTCCCAACTCCCCACCCCTTCGAGACCTCAGTGCCTCCCCGACTAATCTCTTTAGCTCAATGAAATCCACCCTCCTGAAGGGCAGGGCTGCTGTCTTGCTGTAGGCCTTTGCCTGTGCTGGATGGTGAATTCTAGTAGGCAGTGATTGCTATTGCCCAGCTGATTGAGTACAGACACCTCACCAGGCCGTTGCTTGTAGCCAGGACCAGGTCCAACAAGGCATTTCTCCTGGTGGGACTGTGCACCTTCTGGGTTAGAAGGAGATCCTGTAACATGGCTAGGAACCTACATGAGCGGTTCCCTGGAGATGTTGGTTATTATAAAAGTGGATACATCAATACATCTTCAAAGATTTGAACAGGGTGAAATAGGATCACATTTTGGCATCTAGTCCACTTGTTGTTTAATGGGTAGAAGAGGATCTGGCCCCAAGTCTTCCACAGGCTCTCAATTACCTGAATTCCACAACCAGAGCTATTTCAGCTCTATGCTAGGCCTTAGTGACCTTCAATTTTGCATCTCAGTTCGATTTTTGAGGTCCTGGAAGTTTCACAGAAAGCAATTACAACAGCTAATTCCACTCAGGTTTAGGTAAAGAGGTGTAAATAGCACCAAACGGGTGCCAAGCCAGTGTCTTCTGAGACTAATAGTCACAAGCAGGTACTGGGCCTATGTGACATTGCTACCTATGCTAGACCTATTACTATTATTCATAATAAAAATAACAATAATCTTAGAGATTAACTAATAATTATTAATAATACTAGTAATAATAATGCCTAACATTATTCTGGGTTTGCTGTCAACAGTTATATTATAACTTCACAATTCCATTGCCTTCATTGGGTCTAATCCTGGTACACACAGGAGTAAGTAGTCCATAACTATTACTAAAGCAAATGTCACTATCATTAAATTAATTGATTGTTCAGCTCCTGAGAAACATGATCTTGCATGAGTTTGGAAAGTGTTTTAATTTTGCTGTGTAATACCCAGGAAGTCAATGGATCTCATCCATAGACAAGGGCATCCTGCTGGTGCCATGGGGTTCACAGTGCACAATGTTTAGATCACTGGCAATTGCGCATTAGCAGCCTGTATTTAATACTTCTGGCACAGGGGTTTATTAGTACCTTATTATGAATGGCAAGCTCAGCAGCTCTCTGAAGAAGCATTATGGCTTGCTCTCAGCTCAGATGATTTGGCTGGTACCCTGGAGATTATCATAGGTAACAATTTGGATATTTGGGACATGTCTATGCTCTCACTTTCAGGGACAGTAAACAGGGCTAGCACCAGAGAAGGCTCTCAAATTACCCTGCTGTACAACTGATGTAAGGAAAGAATCAGGTCTTCTGATCTTATTAATGGCTGGTCTGAACTCCTCCTAAACTATTAATAGTCAGTGATTGTCCCATATGGCATTGGAAAAGAGGATTTCTGCTTAATTTCCAGTAAGGATCCCAAGATGACCTTTGAGTTTGGTGTCACATGATATGAATATTCTCAGTTCAGGTAATAAATGGGCAACCACAGATTTTGTTGTGATAGGAATCCTAACATTGTTTTAATGTGAGAATAAACTCCATTTCTGCTCAGAATTATATACTGGTATTTTCAGAGTGCACAATGACTCAGAAATCAACCTCAATACAAAGAGATACATAATGAGGATCACAAGTGATGTGGAATATGCAAAGGATCAAAGGCAGGGTTATGTCAATTATTTCACAAATTTGCCACAGAGGAAATGAGTGTGTTGCATCAATGATTATCATTAAATTACAGTGAAAAACAAGATCAAAACCATGATTGGATGTCTGTCCCTGAAATAAGGAAAAACGCAGAGCAACATTGGTAACAACCTGGAATATTAGCCTGGCCTGCTTTCAGCAAGCAAGTCTACATGTGAAATAAATGCAAAGCAATAAACTCCAGCACATATTGCACCAGAGTTTATTGCTTCCAGGTGCCACATTTACACATGTGCCTAGGACCGCAGCACATTGAGTCGGGTTGCAGCAGCCCTGGCTGGCTGGGGGACTTAGGGGTCAGCCTCCCAGTTGGGGGCCGCTCCAACTTGGCTCAGCATACTGCTGAGGGTCTGGCTGGGGCACAAGGGTCCTTGAGTACAGAGCTAGCCAGCAGGCAGCCTCTGCAGACAAGCACCCACATGCCTCAGCCAACCCCGTCAGCGTCTATACATGTGTTGCTCCACAGTAAATAACACTTCCATAGGATAGTACTTCTCTTTACAAGTACTAATGCATGGCAGAATTGATTAGGTTGCTGTGGCCTAATAAGGCCACCTGTGTAGATGCTGAGACTTTACTGTGGTGCTAATTACATAACTTTGCAGTAAACGTCTCATGTAGATGCACCCAGTGATTCCTACCATTCAGTGGAGGGATGCCATCAGTCCAATTCCAATGCTTACTCTTGAAAAGGCAATGTGTGGGAGTTTAAAAAGTTAGTTGATAGCTGATTTGATCTCCTCTTACACAAACCCTGAAACTGGGCAACTTCACCCAATGCTATACACAGTTACTCCTGAAAGAATTAGGGGTACAGTCTAAAGGTTTAAGTTACACCAGCTTAAGTATCATCTGTTTGCATCCATTTGCTAAAGACTGTCTCACCTGCCACAAAGTAGCAAGGTACTATAATAAATTGTTAAGGTGTGAGCTACCCCAGAAGATCTGCACCCCAGAAGAAATGCCTCTCCATGTGTAATCTTAGTATTATTTACATCAGTATACAGAAATGATCTTATGGCTAGAGCACCCCCCATGGCATGGGGAAGACATAACCTCCAAGGATAGAGATTCTACAACCTTTCTGGGTACTTCATTACCCTCCTACTGAGAGAGTTTTTCCTAATATCTAACCTAAACTTCCCTTGCTACAACTTGAGATCATTGTTCCTTGTTCTGTCATTTGCCAACATTAAGAAGTCTAGCCCCATCTTCTTTTGAACCCTTCAGATAGTTGAGGCTGCTATTAAGTCCCCCTTCAGTTTTCTCTTCTCCAGCCCAGCTCCCTCAGCCTCTTTTCAAGTCATGTACCCCAGTCCCCTAACCATTTTTGTTGCCCTCCACTGGAATCTCTTCAATTTGTCCACATGATTTCTCAGGGGGAAGGGGGCAAAACTGGACACAGTACTCCAGATGTGGCTTTTCCAGTGCTGCATAGAGGATAATCACTTCTCTCAAACTACTGGCAACGTTCCTATTAATGCAGCCCCGTATGCTGTTAGTCTTCTTCACAACAAGGACACACTGTTGACTCGTCTTCAGCTTATTGTCCACTGTAACCCCCAGATCCTTTTCTTCAGAACTGCTGCTTAGCCATTCGGTCCCCATTGTATACCAGTGCATGGGATTATTCTGTCCAAAGTGCAGGACTTTGCATTTGTCCTTATTGAACTTCATGAGATTCCTTTCAGTCCAGTCCAATTTATCTAGATCGCTCTAAATCCTAGCCTTACACTCTTGTGTATTTACTACTCCCCTGGGCTTGGTGTCATCTGCAAACTTACTGAAGGTGCACTCCATCCCATCTTTCAGGTCACTGATGAAGATATTGAACAAAACCAGCCCCAGGATCAACCCCTGGGGTAGTCTGCTTGATGTCAACTAGGCATCAAGCTGTTGATTACTACCCTCCAAGCCTAACAATCCAGACAGTTTTCTATCCATCTTACAGTCCATTCATTCAATCCTTACTTCCTTAACTTGCTTATAAGAACGTTCAGAGCCCATTTCAAAAGCCTTGATAAAGCCAAGGTATATTACGTCCATTGCTCTTCCCACATCCGCAGAGCCAGTCATTTCATCATAGAAGGCAATCAGGTTGGACAGATATGAATTGCCCTTAATGAATCCATGCTGTTCTTAATCACTTTCTTCTCCTCCAAGTTCTTAAGAATGGGTTCTTTGAGGACCTGCTCCATGACTTTTCCAGGGACTGAGGTGAGGCTGACCAGCCTGTAGTTCCCTGGACTCTCCTTCTTCCCTTTCTTAAAGGTGGATACTATATTTGCCCTTTTCCAGTCATCCAGGACCTTGCCCAGTTTCCATTAGTTTTCAAAGATAATGGCCAGTGGCTCCTGAATCATGTCAGCCAACTCCCTCAGCACACTCAAGTGCATTGTGTCAAGCCCCATTGACTTGTACACATTCAGCTTTTCTAAACAGTCTCTAATCTTTCTTTCACCACTGTTGGCTGCTCACTTCCTCCCCAAACTGTGCTGCCAGGTGCAGTAGTCTGGGAGCTGACCTTGCCTGTGAAGACTGAAGTGGAAAAGGCATTGAGTACTTTAGCCTTGTCCATATCCTCTGTGACTAGGTTGCCTCCACCATTTAGTAAGGGACCCACACTTTTCCTGATCTTCCTCTTGTTGCTATCATACTTATGGGGTGTGTCTACAAAAGACTCTAAACTGTGCAGTAAGTGCACATCTACACGTGTGCACACTTACTGCACAGTAAAAAGGCTTAATTATGAGGGCTTGGGTGGACCCAGAGTTCTGGGAGCAGCTCCTGGGCCTGGAGCACGAATGGGTGGAGGTGCTGTCGGAGCAGAATGCCATCATGGCCCAGGCAGTGCAGGCCACGGACGATAACTGCTGGGTGCTGGACATGGTTCTGGCCCCGGCGATTGCCTTTGTGCTACCTGCTGCCTGGCCCCTGAGGGAGGTGGTTGGTCTGTGGGTAGTGGTGCAGGTGAGCTACAGCGGAGAGTGCTGGAGGAGATGGTCGGCTAGCAGCTCCTGCACCTGGTGCCTTGGCTGTGTGAAAAAGCACTGTTTCATTTTGACTTCTGTTTTGCCATTTAGAAGGGACAGTGTTTCATTTCACTGTTTTGAAGCACTGTTCTGTTTCATTTGACATGTTTTGCTCATAGGCTATAACGGGGAATCATGAAAATGCCTATAACTTTGTCATTTCTTGTCTGATTTGGATGAAAATTGCAGGGATGGTAGTGAGGGTAGGAAGCCTGCCATGTTTCAAGGTGATAGGTATAGGGGGTTTTGGGAAACTGCACCTCAAACTGTTCAAAGCAAAACTTTTATCACTTGCTGGCAGTAGCAGCTTGCTGTTATCCCGCACACAGACCCAGGGGCCTGCACTCCCCAAGAGGGCTGCGGGGCTGTGCCAGACTCCTTTCGAGGGTGTGGGCCCCCAAATCTTTGTGCAGGGTAACAGCATACTGTTGTTGCCAGCTGGGACAAGTGCCAGTGCCCAGCTGGCAGCAGCAGCCTGCTGAAACCCTGTGCGAGGATCGGGGCCCCGCATCCCCCTGGAAGAGCTGGGAAAATCATCAGAGCTAGGGAATTGAACCAGGAGCTAGATGTCAATATCAGAGCAGCCCTTCCTCCCTTTCCTCACTCCCTCTCCTTAGTTCCTGTTTAGCTGCAAGCAAGCCCAGCTTCAAGCTGCAAAATTTTTAAAAACTTTCAAAAGGTTTTGAAATGTTTTGAGTACCCTTGTTTCATTTCAAAGCTATTTTGAAGGCTTTCATTTCATTGTTGCTGTTTCGAGCTTGAAACATGTCAAAACAGCTTTGAAATGAAACACCTGTCAAAATTTTGCACAGCCCTAATAGAAACCCCTTATAGTTTCATAGTTGGTAGGGTCAGAAGGGACCTGAGTAGATCATCAAGTCCGACCCCCTGCCACGGCAGGAAAGAGTACTGGGGTCAAATTACCCTGGCAAAGTGTTCATTTAGCCTCCTTTTAAAGACCCCCAAGGTAGGAGCCAGCACCACTTCTCTTGGAAGTTGGTTCCAGATCCTAGCTGCCCTGACTGTGAAGTAGCGCCTCCTGATATCTAGCCTGAACCTACCCTCTGCCAGCTTGTGACTGTTATTTCTTGTCACTTCTGGTAGTGCTCTGGGGAACAGGGACTCTCCCAGTGCCTGCTGGTCCCCTCTGACTAGTTTGTAAACGGCCACTAGATCCCCCCTCAGCCTTCTCTTGTGGAGGCTGAACAGGTTCAGGTCCTGTAGCCTCTC
>JAGPOW010003447.1:1171003-1238543 GCA_030014935.1 Caiman crocodilus | reverse complement strand
CCTGCTGGTCCCCTCTGACTAGTTTGTAAACGGCCACTAGATCCCCCCTCAGCCTTCTCTTGTGGAGGCTGAACAGGTTCAGGTCCTGTAGCCTCTCCTTGTAGCGCCTGCCCTGCTGCCCCCTGATCATGAAGGTGGCCCTTCTCTGGACCCTCTCCATGTTGTCCACATCCCTCTTGAAGTGCGGCACCCAGAACGGACACAGTACTCCAACTGAGGCCTGACCAGTTTTGCATAGAGGGGGAGGGTCACCTCCTTGGACCTGCTTGAGATGCATCTGTGGACGCATCCCTTCTTGCTACCCTTCACGTCCCTTGCTAATTGCAACTCCATTTGCACTTTGGCCTTCCTCATTACATCCCTGCATGCCTGAGCAATATTTTTATACTCCTCCCTAGTCATTTGTCCAAGTTTCCACTTCTTGTAAGCTTCTTTTTTGTGTTTTAGCTTACTGAAGAGTTCTCTACTAAGCCAAGCTGTTCTTCTGCCATACTTGCTAGTCTTCCTGTGCATCGGGATGGTTTGTTCCTGCAGCCTCAGTAAGGTTTATTTAAAATACAGCCAGCTTTCCTGGACTCCTTTCCCCCTTAGACTGGCCTTCCGGGGGATCCTGCCCATCAGTTCTCTGAATGAGTCAAAGTCTGCTTTTCTGAAGTCCGGGTTCTTACTTTGCTGATATCCTTCCTTCCTTTCCTCAGGATCCTGAACTCAATCATCTCATGGTCTCTGCTGCCCAAGTTGCCATCCACTACAACATTCCCCACCAATTCTTCCCTGTTTGTGAGCAACAGGTCAAGAAGAGCATGGCCCTTAGTTGGCTGCTTTAACACTTGCACCAGGAAGTTGTGCCCAACACTCTCCAAAAATTTCTTTAGATTGCTTGCACACTGCTGTATTGCCCTCCCAAGCACATGTCAGGGTGACTGAAGTACCCCATGAGAAGCAGGGCCTGTGATCTGGAAACTTCTCCTGGCCGTGTGAAGAAAGCTTCATCCACCTGGTCTGGTGGTCTGTAGTACACACCCACAACATCACCTTGTTGCTCTCCCCTCTGACCCTAACCCAGAGACTGTCAACAGGCCTATCTCCAGTTTCATACTGGAGCTCTGAGCAATCATATGGATCTTTTACATACAGTGCAACTCCTCCTCTTCTTCTCCCCTGTCCATCCTTCCTGAACAGTTTATACCCATCTATGACAGTGCTCCAGTCATGCGAGTTATGTGTTATTCCAATCACGTCATATTTCCGTGACATGTGAAGACTTCCAATGCATCCTACTTGTTTCCCAGACTCTGTGCATTCATGTACAGACACTGGAGGTAACAAGCCAATTGCCCTACTTTCTCAGGAAGAATAAGAACACCTCTCTTGTTGCCCCCTCCTTCTTGTGCTTCTCCAAGTCACCCACTTCCCCACTTATCTTAGGGCTTTGGTCTCTATCCCCCAGTGAACTATGTTAATGAGCCTGTCTGCAAAGATGCTTTTCCCTCTCTTCATCAGGTAGATCCTGTCTCTTCCTAATAATCCTTCTTCCTGGAACAACATCCCATAGTCCAAGAAACCAAAGCCCTGCTGGTGACACTATCTGCACAGCTGTGCACTGATCTGCAGGATCCAACTGCTCCTGCCTAAGTCTTTCCCCTTGACTGGAAGGATTGAGGAGAACATGGAGCCTCCATGCCCTTCCCCCTCACACCCAGAATCATTTTTGATCTGCTCAGAGTCACCCCTGGCAGGATCATTGATGCCCACATGAATGACAAACAAGCAGAAGAGCTTCCAGCAGCAGATCTGCTGGCCTGACGGGAGACAACAGTTCGGGCCAGGAAATGGATGCCTCCCACCCCCACAGAAGCTATTCTCCGACCATCACCACCTGTCACTTCCTCTTGAGAGCAGTGGTCTTGATCCTCCCAACTTTGGAGAGGCCTGGCCTGGCCTCTTCCACCTGTGGAACATGCTCTTTCTCCTCTGTCCCTAGGGCTCCATATCTGTTCTCATACGCACAGCTGCAGGTAGAGATGAAGACTTCTGATCGCTGCCAGAAGTCACAACCTTCCAGCTTCCACCTTCCTGGGAATCCACATCCATCTCCTTCCCTAGAGTTGCCTCAGGTAGTCTTTCCTCTGCAGTCCAGAGTTCTCCTCCAGCATTGAATCTATGAAGTCCTTATGGAGGAGGACGCTTCTGAGCCTTGCCACCTCCTCCTGTAGCTCCCTTGCATGCTCCCTGAGGGACACTACAAGGAGGTGCAACTTGCATTACAGGCACTCCTCCACCTGGCCATCACTGCAAGGAACCTGCAAACTACAGTCACCTCAGCACCAAACCAGGACCTGGGTGGAAGCCTTAATGGTGAGTGGTCCTGCCTGATAGACACCTCACAGGGGCAAGCAGAGGAAGAGCTGGCAGTGGCAGTGGCTCTTGCATTGTGATATCCTCCAGCCATTTCTCTGAGTCTCTTATTCCCTAGCAATTTTTTCTGTAAGGTGGTCTCTTTGCTGTTCCTTGGTCCCAAAAGATTCCCTTTTCCCTGCTTCCACTCACAAAGCTTACAGTGAAGAAAGGTGAGAGACAGTTTCCAGGCAAACTCTCTAGTAAACTATCCCACACTTGGGACTTAAGCAAGGGGCTTAAGTATTGATCTAACTGCTGAGTTTCAGCTACTTAAGCTAAGTATATGAAGGTTAGCTACTCTTAATTAAAGAAAGAACTTATCTTAAAGGCCCCCCTGCAAAGAGGGGGGCCTAAACTGACCTGCAAACTTCTTGCAAACTGCCCTGTTTGCTCATTTCCTAGTTGCTCTAGGAGTTTCCTTTTATACCTTGCTGGGCCTGGCTCTGCCGGTTTATTATGGCTTTTGTTAGACACAGGAAGCAATCAATCAGCTATTAGCACTCAGGCTGCTCAGGGCACAAGCCCAAAACACACAGCCCACAAAACAAGCACTTAGCTAGCCAAACACACAGGCAGCCCTGGATCACTTGTCTTTCCAGGGCAGGATCTTGCACCTGGTGCCCAGCTCCTCTTCCTCTTCCCATTCCTCCTCTTGCTCCCAGCCAACTGCTTGCAAACTGCCCTGTTTGCTGTCCCTGTTCACTTGCTCCTCCTATCAGCTGATAAGTTATTGAACCAACACCTCCCCCCACTGGCATGCCCTAACCATCCTAGTATGGAGCACACTCTACCAGAGAGGGTGTCTTCTGGACACCTGCCCATTCTATTCCCATTTCACGGTGTTCACATGGTACCTCCTCCACCTATGCACTTGGAAAGTCCAAAGGCCACTATCTATTTTCCAGTCACCTCTTTTCTCTCCATTTCATTCTCATCACTTCTTCTCTTCCTCCATGGCACACTGCCCTACCATATGGTTCTTGGCCACCTTGCTTCCTGCACCCTGACCTGTTCAATTCCTATGCTGCTGGTAGCTCCTGAGTGCCTCAAATACTTTCAGGCAGCTCCCAGGTCTTCCTATCTTATGGTCCCATAGTAGAAGTAGCTGTGCTGGTTCTTCTGTTTACAGCCACCTCTAGGTCCCTTTTGGATTCTTGGCAATGAAGGTCTAGCAGGAACAACTGGACACTACAGAGGTAGCGCATGTAAACCTTCCTTAGGGGCTTTGCCCTGGGCTACCACATCCATGGACACCACTTGAGAACCACTGCCCAATTTGCAATGAACTGGCTGGTGAGCATATGCCTCACTGCTGACTCTTGGGTAAAATTAAAATTCTTCACATAGCAATGGCTTCTACCCTGGAGGTTGAGTGCTAGGAGTTCTACCCCCACTGTTGCTATAAAGTTCTGGCTGTGCACAATGTGTTCACCAGTCAGTGAGGATTTCTTGCAGTAGCTGTCAAATCTATACGATCTTTGCATTGTTCAGGAAAGGGGCTGGGGCTCTGGATCGCAATGGCATGTACAGCAGTGTTCCATAGCAACTGTGCTTTGAAAGCAAGAGAGAGAAACCTGTGGGGGAAGAGGGGGAAATTCCTATCACATCCAACCCAGGGCTCTTTCCTATGGGGTTCCAGTGCAGGGGGGCAAACGGAGATACTGGAGTAAGAATGTTTGAGGGCAGATACATTTATGCTCAAAAGTGGTGTCCGCAACCCACCACGTGACAGCTCAGCTTGGGAAGTCAAACCCCAGCTGTCAGCCTGATGGCAGCAATTAAATGAAATATTGATTGAGGAATTGTTGTCTGCAGGGTTTAAAGATAAGATCGATGGAGACCAAAAGGTTTAGGCTCCGTTTACTAATTAGCTGAGAACAGGGGAGGGTAATACTGCCTGGGCCATAAATAGGTGGAGAGGTCGAACGCAGCAGCAATGAATGCTCCAGGGTCACAGACTGCTGCTTACACCCCTTCTGCTTCCCTGCTGTGAGGGCTCTCTTGCACCCCTGTTGACATTAATCCATTTGCATCACTGCTGTGTGGGCGCAAGGATCCCCATGCCAGGCACGTTCCAGTCCTCTAAATCACCAGTGGAAATGTGAGGGATAATGGGGCTGAGCAGGTCTGGCTGGCTGGGGTGGCTCCTTGGTGCCAGGCTGTCTGGAGGCTGTTTGCATGTACTACTCAGAAATATTTTCTGTGGCTCCTCTGAAGATGGGGATATGAGTGTCTCAGAATGAAAAAAAAAAGGAAAGAGTTTTAATAGCACGTCATTACAGGCCAAAATGTGTCCATTTCTTAGATCCTTGCATTAGTTACAGCTTCCCGTAAACCCAAACATATTTCTTGTCCACAGCTGAATCAAGACCAGTAATACGAAGTAGTCTAATGCAACAAAGGACATTTATTTTAGAGTCTTTAATTGCGTTTGACTTCTTTCTGTTGAGCTAAATCAGGGAAACAGTGTGGAAAGGTCGTTGGTTCTGTGTGATATTTTTCTGCTCCTAGCCAGACACTGATGTCCTTTAACATAGTAAATGGTGCAAATGAACGGAAAGGCTTGTGTGCTTGTGGTCTGCACTGCGAACATGTCAGGACATCACTCTCCTCTCGCCTCCACGAGAGCCCGCCACAGGGTAAATCAATGTCTCCAGTGCAGTGTTGCTGATTTACACCAGCCAACAAGCTCTTTCCTGCTCTCTTATCCCATGGGGAGGTGTTGACATTGGTGGAAATTCTATGCTGAGAACAAGAGCTGTTTGTATGCTAGGAGTCGGGGGGGGGGGGAGTCAGGGTATATCTACGTTGCTTCTGCCTACACCCAGCAGCACAAACAAAAAGTATGTCCCACCCAATAATTCCCACTCTGTGCATGCTAGATCCTGGATATGAGGCAGTGTAGCTGTCTAAGGGAGGCCTTTAGTGAGCACCAGTAAGCTTTTCTGAAACTGAAAGACTAGGAGCAGCACTGGGGCCACTCTAGGGTGGCTGCATTGCTTAATTTCTGGTATATGGAGCATACAAGTGTGTAAGGAACGTCATAGTGGTGCACCCAGAACTGCCACAGAGGCAGGGTGGATGTGTCTGGAGAGATGGGAATGACTGCTGGTACAGGGGATCCAGCCTTGTCGCTGTAGGACCTCAGTGTGTGAGACAAGCCAAGTACAACATGGGCTGCACGTCACACAGATCAGCCATCACTGTGGGGATTATAATGCTGGGGGTGATGTGCAGGAGTAACGACATGGAATGGAGCCCCCGGGCTCACCTCACTCACCCAGGGCAGTGGCCAGAAAGAACTTTGCTTTAGCTGGCGCTGCCCTCTGCTGCAGCTAACCACAAAGAATCGAGGGGCCATCTGCATAATGCATTAATGGCTGTGGTCTGAACCGCCCAGCTATAACACACATTGCAATCAACCTGCTAGCACACAAGGGAGTGAAAAGCACTTTCAGATGGCTGGGAACACCAGCTGTCAGGAGGCAAAGCTACCCTGCCAGGAGGTGGCATGGACAAGATGGAGAGACAAGATCAAAGGTTCTTCTTAGCTTCCAGGAATTTTACACTGCTGGGACTCCACTGCTAGAAGTGAGGTTACCTCTAATTTACTCAAGCACCATGTGAAATCAGAATTCAATCCCCCAGGCTTTGACTTTATAGAGCTTTTGTCTGGCTCAGGTAACAGTGAGTCCCAGGGCAGGGGGCTTGCATATACCATGCTTATGCCTTGCAGGCATACACCACCAAACCAGAAATACAGCAGTGAAGCTGCCCCAGTTCTACCCCATTGCACTGCTTCTCTTTGCCCCTTAGTCTGTGGTGGGCATATCATTGGGACTGGGATGAGCCCATGGCATCCTGTGATATGGGATACCACCTTTTGTCTACTTCTTGGCCCCTAGAGTTGGGCATGAGAAATATAGCAATCCTGTTCCACTCTGGGGAAGTCCTTGTTACAAGTGGATTCTGGGCAGTTATGATGGCTGGGGCAAGGGGAACATGGGGCCAGAGCAAGCACCAAAGTGGAGCATCACCTTGGGCACTGGGTCAGACGTGTTGGGACTCTGCCAGGATTCTCATGGCTGTGTGGCTTCACTCATGGCAGTGACGGGGTCAACCCCCCAAGCATAGCAACAGAGGAGAACCCCAGGAGGGGATCTGCTTCTCAGGGAGTATTTTTACAGCAGGGAACAACAACGGCACAAATTATTTACAGAAGTCTTAATCTAGGCACACTCCCAGGAAGACTTCAATGCATAGTTTCCCAGGCCAAAGTACAGGAAACTTCCTAACAGGCAAGCCAGGAAGGTATATTCTTATAGCAATGGAACCGGGGGAAATATTAACATTCATAGCTCTCCATGACTGGGAATAGCAGTGTAAATCCCAGCCACAGATAGAAGTAACCGTTTCAAGTATTCCTGGAGTCTGGAAATAAAAAAGGTTATGGGTTTTGAAGTAGCCACCAGAGGGCACTCCAGCTGCCCTACAAATGAGATAAAGGGATTGAAACTGATAAGGGAAATAATAATTTGCAATGTGATAAAAAGGCAACAAGAAATCAAAGTGGATTCCCTAGAGAACATAGTGTTCTCCACGCACACACACTCATAAACAATATGGATTTAGGAGATTATTTTTCCATTCATAAAAATAGAGATCCCTTATTAGAATGGCACTGTTAAGATTAACGATCTCTAAATGTCACCCATTCTGTTATTTTTCTTTTAACCAGACATTGAGATCTGGTGAAACTGCCTGTAGGCAGGGCTATGCCATGGTTAAAAACACAGCTTCTCTGCTGCAAAGACAAGAGAAAGGGAAGGATTCCTCTCTTAACTTCTGCAAATGCATGGATGTTAGAAGGGCCTTCAGCTCTGTCTGTCAGCACAACGCATGTGGAAAGGTAGGCTCTAGAATGACCTCTATGGCAAATGGAAATCAGGATTTTTTTAACTAGGAGGAAAGGAAGGAAACTTGCTGGAGAACAGGGCAATGTGTTTGCAAACCAAAAGAAAAACATTCATTGCCCTACACTACTGATGGAATTCTTGTGCATGTGTATTTTGCCAACTGTTTTGTTCTTTTAACAAGCAGGCTGACCAATATAAGATGGTACCTATTTCTGAGGCGACATGTATCTCCAACATGAGAACAACCCCCACTGGTTTGTGCCTGATGTTAAGGTAGATACCATACACAGTTGAAAAAGGAAGGAAGGATGGAGCCTTGCCAAGGCCAATGCATACAACAACCCAGATTCCATGCAACGCTCATCTCAGAGAAGTGAGTAGCACCAGCTCAGTGAACTAGGAGCTTGCTGGGAGTTTCCTTTCTTGTATTTTGCCTAGACAAGTGCCAAAGAAGCAAGATTCTGTTTGCTCAAACTATAGGAAGCAGGAAAGCACATGACTGGCGAAAGAAATTCTAATGGGAACACTGGGCCAGTGGGCTGCATATCTCTAGAAGCATTGGTACCAGTGGTAAGGCTCTTGTCCAGCTAACTGCAATAGACTTGCTATAAAGGAAGAATATCACCCTGGTGCTAAGTTAGCTAGCAGAGGGAAATCCAGCAGTGCCAGAAACAGATCAGAAAGTAAAGCAAAACTCACCCTATGCCAATATGTACAGGAAACCCATGGTATTTTACACATACAAATGTTATTGCTCAATCCTAACTGCAGCCAAACCTCATTTTGAACAGTGCCTGGGTAAAGAAGAAATGTATATATGTAATAAGCCTGCAGATTAGTGTTTGAGGTGTGTTCCTGTCCATATCCACTCTATACGGGACATGAGTCTATTCCAGACCTTAATACAAGGCCTAACTCAAGCTGTAACCATGCTCAATGTCAGTTACTGAGATCTCTGGTTTAGTAACTTCCACATCCCAGGTACTAAACTCATCTTCTTTCACATGATCTATTTGTTCAAAGTAAAAGCAAAGCAAGAAAGTGACAGCAATCTGATTGTTGTTCAGCAAAAAGTGCTGGGCTGACCTGATGGGACAAATACTCTGATCATCCAGAGCCTCATGGGCAATATTCCAGAAGGATTATTTTTGCAATCCCTTGCAGAACAGTGTGGGCATTACCACTACTAGCAGGCAGTCTAGTACGTCTCAGGTTTCTATGGTCTACTGAGAGAGAAGAATCCTAGGTCTTATACCTGGCTCTGCTGCTAACTTGCTGTGTCACCTTATGCAAGTCAGTTCGCCTTTCTGTGCTCCAGTTCCCTGATCTGTAAAATGGGGCGGTGGCTATATACTGTACCTAGAAAAGTTGTGCTATCTACAAAATTGCAAGTTTTAACAGCAGGTTAGACACACAGCTGGATGAAATGGTTTAGACAGGGATGGTTCTTCCTGGAGCAAGTGGTTTAGAGTAGAACCTCTTGAGGTCTTTTTCCAGTTCTATTTTTCAATTACTTTATTATTGCATGTCTAGAGCCAGGGATTTTGTTTCCTTTCCTGCCCAGCCCTGGTGCAGGTCCACTGCCAAATTTATAACAAGAATTCTGATTTTAAAGATTGTGATTTATCCTTCACTACCAGAATCTTCTACCGCAGGCAGGACTTGCACTATACCCTTCATATTCAGTCCATATTACTTTCAGATGAATATATGAATACACAGTTGGGGATGGTCCTGCTTTGAGCAGGGGGCTGGACTAGATGAACTCCTTGAGGTTTCCTCCAACTTGATTGTCTATGATTCTGTGATTCCATATGCCCTGCATGCAGTCCACCCCATCTCAGGCTACTCAAACTCCAATGACTGCATTACTATATGTATTCCAGAAATGCCTAGCAGCCTGCTGTACAAACTCATAGTGAGAGAGGCAGTTGCTGCCCCAAGAAAAAGAACTGACAAGACATACTCGGCGTGAAAGATGCATCCAAAGTCACACAGCAGGTCAGTGGCTGTGATGGGAATGGAAACCCAAAATCCTGACACCAAGGCATTTCTATATTTTCTGTAGTTGGATCTCTTCTTTGCTCAATAAAAGAGCTCAGGGATGGAGCTGAGCAAATAACTGATTTTCCTGTTCACTGGCTGGTGTAAAAAATGAGAGCGGAAATAGGATCATAGGAAAGTAGAGCTGAAAGGGACCTCACAAAGTCATGAAGTCCAACTCCCTGCTCAAGGCAGGATCATCTGTGACTAAACCATCTCAACCAAGTGTATGCTCAACCGTCTCTTGAAAATGTGCAGTGTGGAAACTCCACCATTTATCTAGGTAGCTTATTTTGATGCCTGAGCCCTCCCTCCCCACACCCCCACCACAGTCAGAAAGAGCTTCCTCATCTGGAACATAAATTTCCTCTGCTGCAGCTCAAGGCCATTGCTCCAAGACCTACATACTATGGCCACAGAGAACAACCCATGTCCATCCTTCTTGTGCCCTTCCTATGATCACCTACAATTATCTCTTGTTCATATCTCTGATTCATTAGACTACAGTGTAGCCTTCAAATGTGGCCAGAGCAAGGAATGGTGTAGCTCACAGATGTCACATGTGGAACAATCACATCCGCCCTCTAATCTGATCCCCTGCATCACTCTATATAGATTTCATGCTGCCTTCAGTTCCACCCTTGTAACTGTGCTAACTTCAGCGCAATCACATGGTTCTGGCTGGGGACAGCTTTATGTTTTACCTTTCCTTCTGGTGCCACTGCAGCAAAAATACCTCTGCTCCTCTACTCAGGAAGCCAATTCCACTGGCTAATTGTTCTCACTGTTCCAAACTTTCCCTTAATGCCTGAACTTCCCCTTCCTTAGATTTAAGTCATTGCACCTTGTCCTATCATCTCCTGAGGCTGTGAATAATTCACACCCTTCATTTAGGTTGTTACCTTGAAGGTAATTATAGCTTGTGATCATTTCTCCCTGGAGAATTCCCTTTTCTAGACTATATAAATTGAGCTGCCTCAGTCTCTCCTTGCTAATTTCTGTATTATCTTTGCATTTTGTTTAGTGTTTCTATACCCTTCTTTAACTGCAGGAGCAAGAACTCTAGTCAGCATCCCAGAGGGCTACCTGAAGGGGCTGCCTGAAGGGGTTGTAGCCCCTTTACTTTTATATCATGCAAAACCTAAGTCATTCACACACCTTCTTTCAATGAAGTCAATGAGACTGTTTAGTTGAAGAGATACAACTCCCCTGAGTAACAGTGTGTAGGATCAGGTTCACAGCTTACACATTCTGATTACAGGGTGCATCATTGCTATGATACCAGAGATCCTTGTCAAGGAAAGGATTTTTTTCCCTCAAAAATACAACATTGCCTGAATGGTATGGTAACACCAGAAAAATATTTAAAGCTATTTATTTATTAAGTTACATCACCACCCCTGAGTTTGTCTCACCTGCTTTCCCCAGAGCTTTGAAGACTTGAGGTTCAAAAGTGAAGTGCAAAATATAGACTAGAGAATTTCCTACGGTGATTCCTACAGTCATACCTTTGGGTTGAACAGCGGCATATAACTCAGAGGGAGATCCAATGCATTCCCAACTAATATCTCAGCATGGACCAGCCAATTCTACTGCTGAGGTTTAAAATGCACAGGTTGAGGTGACGTGTGGGGGGACACATGACCCCATCCCCGAGACTGACCACCACCAAAGCTGCTGCCCCTCCACCCTTGCTGACACGGCCGGTGGCAGCTGTGGGCAGTCCCTGCTTGCCATTTGCCGCCCGCCTTGCCCCCTGCCACCAACACTGCTGGTGGCAGCTGCAGAGGGTCCCCGCTCACTGCCATGGTGCCCCCCCCAGTCTCAGCAGGCACCTGTCATTCATGTTGAGCTGTTAACTGCACACCAAGCCATCACCCACAGGATGATGATTATAATAACAAGGAGCTCTTGTGAGATACAAGCTCTGCTACCATGATTTTTTGTATAAAACACTTAATTTCTGACAGCTCTGTCTGCTGGCAAGCCCCAGCAGAGCCACAAGCTATTCTTATAGAATATGTCATTCTGGTGAGCCCTCTCCAATGTGGCATTGTCCAACAGGTGTCTTGCCAAAGACGGTGGAGTTTGTATTACTACAAGCTCTACTAGTCCAGTGTCTTGGTTTCTTATCGTGCTCAGTAACAGGTGGTATAGAGAAGAGTACAAGAGCCCTCTACATACTGCAGAATTCTAATATTATAAAAGCCTAAGTCTGTCTGTTAGTCTGTAATGCTTTATTCGTGTCCTGATTGATGCCAAACAGTCAAACAGAGTGCAAACAAGCATTTGAACAAGAGCTGGTGGCATGGTGGAGCGCCACCATGATGGTGGGGACACGGGACAGAGCCCCGCCCCCCGTCCTGCGCCCTGGAGGCGGGAGCAACGGAGCGGTGGAACGTGAGTGGTGAGGCCTCGGACTGCCCTTCCCCCCTTTCATTGTCACTGCCGGCAAGGCCAAACGCGGGACACCGTGGTAAAAGTGGGGGGAGGCGCGGGCCTAATGTGGGTTGGGGGAATAGCAGTGGTGGTGGGGGGAGGGGAGGAGTGGGCCCGGGTCCAGCATGGCGGGTGGTGGGGGTGAGAGGAGGACCAAGCCCGAGCTGGGGAGAAGCCTGCCGTGATCGTGGGGGGCAGTAGTGAGCCTGGCCTGATGCAGCAGTGGCTGGGGAAAAGGAGAAGCAAGCCTCCTACCCTCTTCAGGCCTGGACCCATTCCTCTTCCCCCCTCCCCTTCCCCCATCAGCTCTGAGCCCGCTCCTCCCGTTCCCCTGCCGCTGTCAGATTGGCCGGGGCCCAGTGCTCCCCCCGCTGCGGTGGCCCAGCTTACCCCCACCCTCAGGCCCGGTCCTCTGCCCGGTCCTCCCCCGCATCGGGTCCAGGCCCACTCCTCCCCTCTCCCTGCCACTGTGGCAGGGAGCAGGGATCGGGCCTGGACCCCAAGCAGCAGCAGGTAAAGGGGGAGTGGGCCTCACAAGGGGTGGGGGGGCACAGGGCTTCATCACCACATGCCCCCCACCCCGTCATTTCTGACAGGCAATTGGCTAGTACACAATAATAGCCTCCTTTTGGAAGTTTCTTCTCAACAGTAGGCATTAGGTTGTTGATTTATGCCCCAAAGTATGTCAATTTCTATCCTTTATAGATGCTTATCCATATGAACTTATCTATGGATTTCTCATTAACCATGAAAACATCTAACCCTTTTTGTGTACCCTACAAATTCTTGCCACCAATAATCCTAGGTGGCAGTACATTCCACAGGTTAACTATATAATGGGCTCATCTCCAGTGCAGAAAAGGCTTTGCAGTAAAGTCACAATGTCTACACATGTGGCCCCATTAGGCCACAGGAAACTAATAAACTCCACCACAGGTTAGTATTTGTAAATACAAGTACAGTACTATCCTGTGATGGAGTTCTTTACTGCACAGCACTACATGTATAGATGCTGATGGGGCTGGCTGGGGCATGAGGGTGCTTCAGTGCAGGGCTGCCCTGCTGGCTAGCCACGTACTAGGGCAACCCTCCACAGCATGTTGCCCCAGCCAATCCCTCCACAGCATGTTGAGCTGGGTCAGAGAAACCCCAGGCTGGCAGGCTGATCCCTGGGGCTGCTTGCAAGCTGAAGCTGCTCTTACCCAGCTCAACATGCTGAGGTCCTGGGTGCATGTTCAAACATGGCACCTGGCAGCAAAAGACTCCAGTGCAATATGAGCTGGAATTTATTGATCCATGCTAATTGCACATATAGATACGCCCAATGAGTAAATGAAACATCCCCCTATACCTGGCTTTAAATTAGTTGTCTTTCAGACTCCCTTAGTTGAATTATACTTTTATCTTTTTTCCTGTTTTCCCCACGCCCAGCTTCTCCAGTCTCTCCTCCCCTCCTTTCTCTGCAACAGCCGTAAAATGGGTCAATATTTTTACTGACATTTCAAAACAGTTTAAAATTCTAGGTATTTTTAGAGAGAAGATTGAAGCAAGCAAGAGAGAAAGGGCAAAAGAGAAGTAAAGGAGGAGAGGGAGGGACAAAGGAAAGGGAGGCAGCTGCTAGAAAAATGACTCAGCAGTAACATCACAATTCTACCAGCATGGTGGGAAAGGAGGAAGCTGATTGGCTGATAGCTATTTGACGTCACAGTTGTAAAATGTCACAGTGAGTTTGCTTATTGTGTAACAGCAAAGGAAGGAGGATTGGACAGAAAAGGGGCGAAGACAGGAACGAGGCCTGGGAACTGCTAAACAGTCTGGAACCATTGTGTGCTTGGCTGATTTCAGTCTGACTGCGGACAAGTTTCTGAAGGTAGGACAATGGAAACTGAGCAAAGACCTTGTCAGACCAGTGATGGGAAGGCTGGGCGTATGTTATTCCCTGTGAAAAAAGGCTTTTTTTTTAAGTCAGGAGCTGCTATTCTGTTAGCTCCCAGCAATGGGGGCCCATGGCGGTCCCTGGCTTTACCTCATACCAGAAAGAGAGCTATGGTAATCAAGGAAAATTTTCCTCATTCCTGTTGGACAGTCTTCCTATCCATACCGGGAATGGCAGCAAGTAGCAAGTACAGAAGCACCATTAGACACCTTTCCATATGCTAGACAAGACCAGGACAATGCAACATACAAAAAACAATTTGAGCCGGCATAATAAGCCTAGTCATCAAAAAGCCTGTGAGAGATATTGGCTTTGACCTTTTGAATGAGACAACCACTTACTTGTCATTGCTGATCTCCAAAGGTATGTCCTGAGTGGAACTTGTGGTGGAATGAATTACACCAGGTATTGCCAGAAAACAACCTGCTCAATAGCTCACTTCCGACTTCCTATTGACTGTACACTGTGAGTAGCTTATAAGGAGTAAATAAATGCTGAATAGCGCATAAATGCTGAGTCAACTGTAATAAAGTCTAGCAAGTAAGTGGCTTATAACCAGCTATAATACCTTCTACTATGATGTATCACCTGATGTACAGGTGATAGCTGCACTTTAAGCCAACACCTGGGGTTGAACCAGCAATCTCCAGAGTAAAAAGCAAGAGTCGCTTCAGTTTACATTAAAGATTCTGCAACAGACCCACATCCTTTGTGGATGGAGCACAGATGGAAAACCAGTAACAGATGGTAGTCAGTGGGGTTGTGATTATAATCCTCTGTGATACATGATTCTAACCCCTGTAACAAATGTATACCATTTATCAACCTGGTATTGATCCTTAACAAACTATTTAAAATGTACTTTTAAAATAAGGTTTGACTAATAATTACAGAGCTCACCTAGCACATGCCCAAAAGCAGGGTCCAATGTTCTGTCTGTAACACTTCATAGTCCAGAGGGAACCACTTGCATTAAAGAAATGGAACTTATTCTTATCCAGAAGTTTATGAGGCTGAGTACAGTGTGCTTTTCCGCTATACTAGAGAATACTACAAATAGTACTCATCAGTGTTAATGAAACACAGGGAGAAACATTAGTAGTTGTTTTTTAAATAAGAGGTAGACTCAGAGTTGGATGAAAAAATTAGTGGGTTGTTTTTTCCTTCAGAAGAAAATTTTGATTTTTAGAGACTTAGGGTCAGAAATTCAAATGTTTAAAAATTTTGGTCAAAAACCAAAATATCTCAATTTGAAAAATTCTGGGCTGCCTCATGGGAGTTTTAGAATGGCTTCTATTCTCTTCTATAAGCTGTGTTCCCTGGTCATCTCCCATGATGCACTGCCATCTCCCTTTTGGAAAGAGAGAATGGTACCTCTTAGGAATGCCTGGCCATGTGGATTATTGAAGATACAGCCTAGCTGAAAGCTCAGCTAATGGGAGGGAATGAGGGAATGAGTAAGGTGAATTACAGCTGTTCTGAAGCCCCACTATCACATTTTAAAAGCAAAGTATTTGAGGACTTTTTTGGCCAAAATATTTCAATTTGGGAGCATTCCTTTTTACAACAAAAAAGCAGGATTTTCCACAGAAAGCAGGCACAGTTCATTCGTTTGACCACTAGTTTTTCTTTTGAAAGACAGTTTTCACACATTTTGGCCTCCCCTCCTCAAACAAAAAAGGGATCACATGCCCTTTCTGTCATAGTGAAGCAAATGAATTGGCTAGGCTTCCACTAATTACGTGCTATTGGTTTAGAAAAAGATGTCTGTGTAATACACCATGGCACAGCTTATAAACATCACATATTTATACTTCAGAGAGTTTTATTCCACATATTTATTCTTCAGAGATATCTTTGAGAGCCCATTGGATAAACCACCTGTGCCCTGGCCATAAGCAGTATGCATTTGGGGGTGACACTGCTGGAGACAGAGAAATTGCCCCAGCCCATTCAAACTGGTTGTAAAATTTCAACAACAGACTCCTGAGAGACCTGCAGATCTCTCCCATCACATCATTGTCTCCTCTGTTCGCAGATGGGACTGGTTTCTCTGCACCCCAGACACGAGGGACATTCAGCCACTGTCCTGAAAGAGCAAAGGCTCTTTACTTCCCCCTTATCAACTCACTTAAGTTCTGAAGCTTCCTATGTAAAAGCCATTTCACGGAGGCCCAAATCAGCAGTGTGCCAGAGTTAACCACAGGCACCCCAGCCTCCTTGCAGGGCCCACGTACTGGCTGCATTCTGCATTGTACATTGTGCTCTCAAGAATGATTTAAGGCCATGGAAAACGGGTTTTCACATTTTCTCGCTGACAGCATAAACTCCCCGTTTAATGCTGTCCTTTGTGTTTTCCATTCAGGAAGGGCTGGGTATACAAATAATTAAATGGAAGAATTGCAGTGATTAGGGCAGATGATTATTGTCAAATTATGATTTATCTTGTAGTGAAATTAGTATACCTCCCCCCACAAAGGGCTCAGCATAGCACAGTGAATGGCCACTGCTTTTTTGATTAATAGCTGTCTTTAGAAGGTCACCTACATCCATTGCAGATTAACTCAGTGGGAAAAGTTCTTCCAGTAATTCAAGCTGTTGTTCTCACAAGCTGTCAGATAGTAGTGAATAGGATAGTTCCATCCGTTACAGGGCCGCTATTTTTTTCCCCTGGACACATATGGATGATATATGATGCACAGAGACATGGATGACTGAGAAAATGCTCCATGGAAAGAAAACAAAAGTGATTTAGAAAAAGAGAGAGAGCGAGAGAAGGGGCTGGACTGGATTGTTGCGTTAAGGTAATGTGTGCATTAGGGGGTCGTGTGGAGGCTCTTAAAGGGGATATGTATGACTGGTTCATTGGTCAAGCTAGAGCAGCCCCTTTGAAAGCTGCTGTACATAGGGCTGTGCGAAGCTTCGGTTCCTGATTTGATTCAGCAGAGATTCGGCCCCATTTGCTGGCCAAATCTCTGAATCTGACATGAATCAAAGCACCCTTTAATCTCTCTGAATCAAATCAGAACCCTCCAAACTGATTTGGAAAGATTCGGACATAGACACAGCTTTAAATGTTTTTTTACATACCTCAAGGTAGCAGGCGGCTTATCAGTGCTGTGATGCTGGGGTGCATGGAGTGTCCCACAGGAGTGTGGGGGGCTCCCTAGTGCACTCAGCAGCAGATGCAGAAGTGGACCAGAACCACTTCCAGGTCTGCTGGGGAGCACCTTGGGTGCCCCCTGCACCCCTCCCCAGCTCAGCGACTTGTGCCTCTTGGGTCTGGGGGGGTCACGCAAGGTCCCCCTGTGGCCAATTCCTGAGCCACAGAGATGCAGCGGGGCCCAATGCTCTCCCTGGCAGACCCAAAGTGGACTGGAAGTACTTCTGGTCCACTTCTGGGTTCACTGCTGAGCACATGGGGGCCTCCCCCTGCAATCCTGTGGGACGCTCCATCCTCCCCAGCATTGCAGCAATCACGAGCCATACCTGCTACCTTAAGGTATGTAGAAAAAACGTTTAAAACTGTGCCTATTGAATCTTCAGATTTGGCTGAATAGAATCAGGGACAGTGATACAAATCAACAAATCAAATTACTGTCCCTGATTCAGGCCCAATCTGAATCGAATAGGGCCTGCTTAGCACACCCCTAGCAGTATGTGTTTGACTGTAGTGCAGATTGCAATCTGTTTAATTACTGCTTTGTCTGGGCCAGGTTTAGATAGACAGTGTACAGTGATGCAGAGTAGGCTGTAAACTGAAGAGCCACAAAGTCTATGGGTTTCTCACATCCTGGCAAAGATCCCTTTGCATTCATCTCCATCATGTTCTGTCTGTTCTGCACTGCATGAACCTACTGGTGTCGGTGTGGCTGACCACTGAGGCATGGCCAGCCTGGGCCTAACACCTCTCCCCATTTCTTCTGCTCTTTCACTATTGGAGTTACACTGCAGGAGCTCTGGTTTCCCAAGGACTCAAATTATGTGAGTAGTACGAGGAGTACTAGTACCACACAATTAACAAGCTCTAGGAAAAGAACAATAACTTTATTAGTCTGACAAACTTGTGAACAATGTTGTGAATGCTTTTGTACTTGCAGATGGCACTGTTTATATTTACTACTCCATTTACTTGTTTATATGCAGCTCTTAATCGCTACATATTACTTTTGTAACAACCTCTGTATTCTGGCAAGATGACAAAGATAGGAATGGCCTACCTCTTACCTCTGAACTCACTCATGACCTTTTCAAATTGAATTTCTACAGAAGCAGAAATATTTGTATATTTCTGTTTCTGGTAAAGGATTGAGACCAGGTGTGTCAAACTAGGTTTTTAATTTTACTACTGTGTCCAAAATAAAAAGGTAGAGTTATATGAGAATTGGTGAATCCTGTGTGTTTCACTGGACAACAAAATGGTAGGAAAAATTCTGTTCCATGATGCAATACTCCTGATCATCACCTTTGCCTTTCTTTTTATAAATTAATACTTTTTTATCAAAGTAATTAAAAAGTCTGACTAATAAACTATCTCTCCTGTCCATCTTATCTTCATTGAGATTCTAAATACCAGACATTAGTAATATTTTTGGCAACAGATTAATTGACTTGAGCATAACCCAGGTATCTTTAAATGCTAAAGTGGTGTTGAACTGATTTATCATTTAATGAAGTCCAAAGATATGCATATAACTTATTACATAAATATTCTACCATTCCCAGAAGTTTTTCTCAGGATTATTAACCAGTTGTGGCATTGTCAGTGGATTAATGTAGGTTTGGACTTCCTGCTGCCAAATCCAAAGCCAAGGCTTGTGTGGTCCAGTCAACAGGTTTAGCATATTTTTGGTTCAGAAATGTTAAGGTTAGAAATGACCATTAGATTATCTAGTCTGGACTCCTGTATGTCAGACCAGGGAATTTCACCTATGTGATTGGCTAAAATGTATCTTCCAAAAGGGAAGTCAGTCTTCAGTGAGAGACGTCAAGAATCCTGTCTCACTCAGTACACATGTACTTTATGCACAGTCTGTGATCCTATTTCACTCATAGTGTGGATATGTCAGTGTCCATACAGCTACTGGACACGTGTACTGGGCTGTGCTCTGGTGAGACAGGCATGCAGCTCTATACACCGATACTTGATTGTCAGTCTTGAAATTTTGGCCTGTTAACACGGAAGGCCTTACCCTGTTTTATCTCAATAGCTAAAGAGTTAAAATACTTTACCCAAGTTCTAGGCTCTGCCCACCCAGAAGGGGTTTCATCTCGGCAATTTCCCAGAACTGTGCTCTAATCATTCCACTTGAAGGAAGAGGAATTTCACCATATGTAAAAATGCCATATGATTGCTAAGAGCTCCAGTGTGAATCTGGAGATAGGCCTGCTGACAGCCTTTCCTGCCCAGAGCAGGGGGGCTGGACCCAATGATGTCACAAGGTCCCTTCCAGCCCTAAACGTCTGTGAATCTGTGAGCTGAGCTGCTGCACCTTACGTTTAATAATCACTGGATAAAACTGACCGAGAGCAGTAAAGAAATTACAGCCCCTTTGGGACAAAGGGTCCAAGCTAGAACCCAAGACCTGCTTCCTCCCACAAGCCATCTCACTGAGTCATACAGCCTCTAGCTTGCTGGCCCCACAGATTTCTCTCTCTCTCTCGGCTTTCAAAGAAGCACTGGAGAGTCAACTAAATAATATCTCACTTGTGGTGTAGTGGTTAGAGCATTATACTAGGAAGGCAGAGAAGTGCAGATTCAAACCCCCTCTGAATGACAGAGACCTATAATCTGAGTCTCTCTTTCCAGAGTACTCCAATCACTCAACTATTGGCCTAATATAGGGTCATCCAGTTTCTAAGCCCCTGGGGGGAATACCTGCTGTGGGCTACTGGGCAGTGTGCCATGTGGACACCCCTCCAAGTGGTCCACATGCCTACGTGGGCACCCCCTCCCATCCTGTTCCACTGTGCAGGTGATTCCCCCCTCCTACTGCAATGTGCAAGCACCCCACATCACTGAACAATTCAGGGGAGGGTGGGAAGGGGATGACCATTCCTGCTCCCACTGAAATCAAAGAAATTTTACCCTTCTTTTCAGAAGCTCTCAACATTGGTCTAGCCTCTGTTAGATGCTGGCAGGTTCTGAATTGGGGGTCTGGCCGGGAGTGTCTGGATGTGCCAAATGTGTTAGGGAATTTGTCAGAGGAGAGCTCAACTGCTGAGACCTGTGCATCACCTGTGGGGAGTGACACAGATTAAATTAAATAGTTTCTTCTGGCCCCTTAGTGACTGAGCCTTCTCCATATTCACAGGAGGGTCTCAAAGAAATTTTCATCCCTTACTTTTTCCTAAGGAGAGGTACATTTAGGGTTTAAGCCAGTTTCTAATGAAGTTAAGAGAATGACTTGCACTGGATCTTTTGAATTCATTGGATTCTACAGGCAATGCATTGCTTCCAACTTGTGCTGAAGGCTGCCCCCAGACAACCCTACCTAGCCATTCAGGTACTGTTTACAGACCAGGAGTCAGAGGTAGCCAGATATGATGCTAGCCCAGGGGTGGGCAAAATATGGCCCGTGGGCTGGATTTCACCCACCAATATATTTGACCTGGCCTGCAGGTGGGTGGCTGACAACTCGTTGGATCTGACCTGCAAGCAGCTGGCAGAACCAGCTCTGGTTGCTGCATGGTGCCAAATGGGCAGAAGGGTGGGGCAGTTTCTGCCTGGATGGGTGGGTGGTTGGGACGGCATCCACCCAGCAACATCAGCTCTTGACCTGGTGGCATCAGTTGTGGATCTGGGCAGGGGCTTCCACTGCTGTTTCAGGAGTCTTGATGTGAAACCTCCTGGTGGTGTCCACAGCTGATGCCACTGCTTTTCCAGCATGGCAGAAGCTCCCACCCAGACTTCCAACCCAGAACCTGCTAGCAGCATCAGCTGCGGACCCAGGCATGAGCTTCTGCCATGCTGAATGGGCAGCAGCATTAGATGCGGAGCCAGTAGGCTCCGTGTCATGGCTCTGGAATCTGCTGAATACACCTACAGCTGACACCACTGTCTGCTGCAACAGAAGAAGTCCCCATCTGGGTCTACAGCTGAGCATCAGGGCCCCTGGTAACTACAGCTGCAGCTGGGCTCTGGAGGAAAAGAGGGAGAGAGAGACAGAGAGCAGAGAAGAGAGAGAAATGGATGTTGCCTTTGCCAGGTCACCAAAACTCATTAAGCGGTCCTCCAGCTAAAATAACTGCCCACCCCTGTGCTAGCCATGTCATTAATGTTAATCTGAAGACAGTCACAAGGCAGGGTAGATATACACTTTTATACACTAAATAAGATGTTTAGAGAGAGCACAACATCTCTATCTCTCTAATTTAGTTAGGCTGTATAGTCTAAATATATTTTTAATTAATATATGTATAGAGTGAGAACTATATCTATAGATATACAAATACATATCTATAGTGATCTCTCTATATATCTTAGTTTATTCATCTATATCTTATTTAGTTAGTTTAACAAGGTACAGATTTATCCTGCCCTCGGATACTCTTCAGTGTGCCACTGGTTACAGAATCTGGTTTGCTTTCCCCATGTTAGCCCATGGGCCACTTGGCTCTGGTAGACCTTTGACTGTGGATGGTAGATGACTCCATGAGGGTCTCAATATGGTAATGACCAAGAATAATGAAAAAATGCCAATGAATGTCAGTAGGCACTGACTGAACCAGCTCTAGTTTTATCAAGAGCCTTGTGATATGGATAGTCAGTCATCATACAGGCCCAACAATTGCAGCTGTTTGATCAAGGTGCAAGTCACACTTTCTTTTTTTTAAAACAAGCAACTTTTAAGTCCTTGTTCTGGGAAGAATAGCTAGAAAATGGGGCCTGAGTGCATTATGAAAGCTCAAACCCCAAAGACTAGCACAATAAATTTCCAATTTACTGTTTTTAACCCTACTTTTTAAAGTCAGACTGGTGGCTAGAGTGGCATGGGTGCTAGGGTGCATGGTTGACAGTCCAGAGATTGCAAGTTCAAGGTCATGGCAAAAGCACTTACGATATGGCCATGTCAGATGCTAGCAAACCAGGAAATTCTGCTAAATACCTTGTCACAGGAACATGAAAAGGAAGGAAAGTCAATCATGTGATTCCTGGGGTTGCTAATGCTGTTCTTCTCTGTGATACTTCTAATAATAATAAAAATAAATTAGTTTAACCCCTGAATGCCTAGGTCTGATTCTGTCAGGCAGACTCTTGGAACACGAACTTAATAATAGAAGTGGGAGAGAAATGAAGGAGTAGAATCCAGCAAAAAAGTATGTGAGTTATTGAGCAAATAATTCTTGTAGTTCTAAGGCATACCTGCCTTAGATTTCTATATAGCGCCTATCACCAGCGCATCGAGATCCTGATAGTTGTGAGGAGGTGCTAAGGAAGGGAAGAGGGAGCCAGTGAAAACATGTAGAGTATGTAGAGAACAGCACCGGAACAGCAGTGAGAGAGGTGTCTTGTGAAGAGGGACTGGCTGGAGAGTAAGGATCCCAGGTGCACTGAGTGAGGCTGTCTCCCAGCATAGCAAAGACATTCTCTGCCTCTATTAGTAGAAAAAGAACGCAGCAGGACTGGGGATTGGGCTGATGATCTTAACTCTGTTGATGTCTAAATCTATTTAATATATTATTATTTCTTGGTTGGTGGAGACAAGGGACCAGGCCTGGGTACTGCAGTGTCTGGCTCTGTTGCATCTGCTGATGTATGCGTCATTACAGTAATCACTGATGTGACTGACTGGCTGTCTAATGTATTGTTACAGCAGCATGGAGTCAGTCTTGCTCTACAGGTTAAGTGTGATAAACTGGGGAGATGAAACAACAGTCCTATAAATTGGACCGTGCATTGGGAGCCAGGAAAGCTCCTCCAATCTACCTCTTTTCAAAGCTTTCTTTTGCAGACCCTTAACAGATTTAGGAAAACCACTGGAGAAGTCATTGAGGTGCAATTATTGCATTTTTAACCCAAATTATTAGCAAAAAGTTGAATTCTCCCAAATATTAAAAAAAAGTCAAATCCATGTACCAAAAAACTGTATCCCATGTCCTGAAAACTCTGACAATGCAAATTCCCTGTACAATATCATCCTACCCCAAAAAACCCAACCATCCCACCAAGAACTCCTAAACAACCATCGTTCTCTTCCCAACTCCTGCCCCAGGCCAGATCTTCAGCTGCTATAAATCCACATACTGGAACACTCCCGACATTACTGGATCGATGCTGATTTACACCTCTGTAAATATGGTCCCATGAATTTAAAAATGAAAAGCTCCCTTGTCGGATGAATACATATGCCATGCTAGGGGGTTTTAAGTATGTACACTGTAGAGTCCTATTCAGTTTTGCCAACCCCAAGGGTTAAAAGTCCCCAACCTGATTGTCCCCCAAATATCATGAGAGTAAACTAAGACTGTGCTATTTTGACAATTCATCTGTTTTATAGTTTGTCTTGTTTCTTAACTGTCCCTGAACCACCTTCCTACCCACATCCAACAGGGTGTATGTCATGATGAGACATAATAACCCAAATATAAATACAGCAAAAGCTGCATTAACTGGCACTTTATTAGCCAGAGAACTCTATTAACTGACACCTGAGGGATGCAGCAAAAGCGAAACTGGAAGTACCACTTCCAGGTTTTCCTGCTGCCACAAGAAGAATTCTTGCCACTTCTTTGGCCCATGGCCCAGGGCAAAGCAGCCTGCGTGAGACAAAGCAGCCAGTGCAGGGCCCCCCTCCCTGTCCCCCAGCATGCTGACGAGTGCACCAGATGGTACACATTTGATTAACCAGAATATTTAATTAACCGGCATCGTCATTCCTGGGGGATGCCGGATAACAGAGCTTTTACTGTACAAAGAAAAACATCAACATGCAGGCCCCAGCTCCTGGGGCCCTTCCCACTTCTCCAGCCCAACCTCCCACTCTATGCAGAGACTTCCTCTCCAGTTCCCCACCCTGGCAGGGCTCTATGGGCCCCAATTCCACCCAACCACACCAGGAAGCTACCTTAAACCCCACCTTCCTAAGCAGACTCTTCCTTCCACTTCCAGATGCAACCTCAGCTCCTCCCTGGCAGGTTCCTGCAGCCCCTACCTCCCCTTGCAGCTGCCCCCTCTATCCAGGCTGCAGAAGGGTACTCCATCAGCTGCCGTCCCTTCAATGTGAGCTGGAGGGCAAAGTCAGTGCAGACAGGATTAGCCCCACAGTGCTGCACCGACTCCAAGCCTCTGATCTGCTCACAGGACACAGGGTCACCTGGGTCCTGCCTCCTGCTGCTGCATCTGCCTGCAGCACAGCATTGTCCAGAAGATAACGGGTGAGACTGCAGGCTGCACAAGTAAACGTGAAGATATGCAGCTCTCACAAGCCAGCCTGAAATTGTAGTGTGGCCAACCCCAATGACTTGAAACCCTGAGTCAGACCCCATGTTTCGCCCTCCCTTCCCCCAATAAATCAGGAGCTTGTTAAAAAATGACATCATGTTTTCTGGTTTGTAGTTCAGCACTCCTCTGCTGAGCTTTCCTCTCCTTCCCTCCCCCCTCCCCCTGTGTATGTGACTCCTACAGCCTTATCAGATCCTACAAATTGACAGACAGGAGACTGTGGCCCCACTGCAGGAGACCTCAGCTTTCCTCAAACCCTGACCGTCTCAGTTAATTCAATCTATGTCCCCATCTCCAAGCTCGCGCATCTGCCCACTCCTGGCCTAGCAATTATGCATCATGCCATAAATTAACTGGCACCACAAAGCAGTTCCTCTCCCAACATTGCCCATTGTCCCAACGTCACCACTGTCCCACCTGCAGATCCAGGACTTCATGACCCTACATCTCCAAGGCCTAGGGTGGGTTTCAGGCCTCTGCTTCCCAGGCCTGATGTAGAAGGAAGAGGAGCAGGGATTCATTGTTCCAAGAAGAGGAGGGCGGAGGAAGGGCTGGAGCTGTCTTGGCCTGGTGCAGTCTTCTCTGCTCCCTTTTCCCTGTCTCAGGAGAATGGTGTCACTGCCACCTCTTCCCCAGCCATACTACCCAAGACAGACCCTTTGAAACTGGAGAACAGAGGGGAGTCCTGATTGGCTGCTCTTCTGTTGGAGGTGGGAAATTGGAGCTGGCAGGGAAATTGGGTCTGGGGGGCAGTTGCAGAGGAGATTCTTTTGGACAAGGCTGAGATTCCCGGGAGGGCTGGACCTTCTGACATCTTCATAAAACTGTTCCCCAGCAAAGTGCAAAATACTGTGACTGGGGAAGAAATTGAGAGAGCCGGTGCATTGCAATGGCCTTTGATAAAGCTACTAGTGTTAGCAACACTGCATGCTGCAGAACAGGCACAGACAAACAGCAACAGGCCCTGAAAAAATACAGTTAGCAAAAGCCTCCAGAATATCGTGCATTAGCTGCCAACACAAATGTGCAGAGAAATACCTGAGCTCCCTCATGCCTGCCAAGGGGAGCAGGTTGGCTTGTACTGCATATAGCATTTAAAATCTTCACAGCACTCCACAAATGCTGACTACATTTCCCATCTCTTCATGACGGCTTTATACACTGAAGGCTGGGATCTCTCTCTATCATTCGTTTCAGGCACTGCATGGGAAAGCTGCTGCCTGAGAGAGCTTGCAGTCACAGAAGGAGTGATAGTCACAAATAGTCACAGAAGGAGTGAGCTGAGCAGTGGATCCAGGGTGCCATGTTCTTGAGGAACCAGAGAATCACACTAACATGCTCTGGTTTAACATTTATATATTTGCAGTAAGACTGATGACAGTAAATGGAGTATCTGACTCAGGTTGCTCAAACTCTGTCCATCTGAAACACACGAGGTTCCAGCAGAGGTCACCATGTCACAGAAGAAAGGGCCACATTGTGACGTAGTTGTATAGAAAGGAGTCTACCAGCTTATTCATGGTCCTGTGTTAAATTACACTTACAGTGACGTATCCAGCCAAAGCAAAAAAAAGGAGGAGGAGCTGCAGGCTGTTGGAAACAGAGGCAAAGCCAGACAACCAGCAACCTGAAAGTCTAGGACCAGAGGGCCTGAGAAGCTGGGTTGACACCTACTCTGGTTTGGGCAAAGTACTGTCATCTGCAAGCAGGAGGACAGTGCAGAGGAGTTACCTGGGGACCTTACATATCACTAGGCAGGATTGTCCCTAGCAGATGGATTGCAGCCATTCAGGGTTATCTTTTTTATGCTAACCAGGAAGCTGTGTGGTCTGCTGGATAGAGCCCTGGACTCAGGAAGGCTGGGCTCTATTCCCAGCTCTGTCACTGGCCTACACGCTTACTTTGGGTTCATCATTCCACCTCGGTGTGCCTCAGTTTCTCTATTTCGAAAGGAGGATAACAATACTGACTTCCCATGTTATGCACTCCAAAGAAAGGAGTAAAAGAGAACGGTAGTGCTAATATGATCCAACTATTTTAGTTAATAACAGTCACCAATGTGGTGCTGAGGTTGCAGTTTTGTACCTATTTTCATCCCTGTGATTTCTGCTGGAGCTCACCAAGCACTGGGCTTTACAGGGGTGTATATGAATGAACCCTGCTCAGCACAGCACCCAGAGCCACCTCCTGCCCTGGGTTGGGAAAAGGGGATTTGTGATTTGGGCTTCCAGCAAGGACTGGTGGAGAGAAGCACTGGCTGAAATCAACCAACTATCCTAGCATTTTCCAGGACAGTCCCAAATCTCATGGTATTCTGGGGCTGCCCTGGTCTCCCTGATATTGGAATTTTGTCCTGAATTTAAGAAATAGATAAGAGAGGGTTGCCAGGCTGAGGAGGTGCAGCATGACAATGCCAGCTACCCTGGGACTATGGCCATACTACTGCTGGGTTGGGAGGTAGCCCAGGGCCACCTCCTGAATGTTAAGCAATGGAGCTAATTAGTTTTCTCTCTCAGCTGAACTAATTAGATTGGCCGCAGCTTGCTGCAGCGGCTGCAGAAACCAGGACCTGAAGTGGTCTGACCTACTTCTGGTTCTGGGCTCTAAGGTGTTTCGTGGCTCAGACTGTCTTCCAAATTTTGCTTCCTGAAAGCTGGAGAAGAAGGGACTGTGTACTGGATCAGGGAGAATTTGATACGAGGGCCCAAGTCCACTGGCTCCTCAGGGGTGCAGAAGGGAGCTGGTGCCCATGTGTGGCAGTAACACCCTTGGTGTTGTTCCTGCTTTCAAAGGGCTGTGCCTTTGTTTCCCTTGACAGCGTTCATCTGCGCTTAGCTTTGGCTTCCTCCTTTCTCTGTGCCAACCACGTGCCCCCTGTTCCTGGGCTCTGTTGTCTTTGTTTGGGAGCTGCCTGCCTGTTCTGCTGTCTTCCGCTTATTGCATCTGTTTTGATTTGCCAGTTCAGCATTCAGCCGTCCCTTCATCTTTTATTGTACATTTCTAAGCACCAGCTCCGGGTGGCCATCTTCGGTTCCTTTCACTCAAGTCCATGCACCAGCTGCATATTAATTGCCCTCCTTTCTCCTGTCACTCGCACTCTCCCCGGCTCACTGAACGACAGTCTCAGTTTGCAAACTTTTTGTAAATTCATGTAAACCATGTCCAGCTTATAAAGGTTTTAAAATGACTATTGTGCCAGTTCACAATCATTAAGGCACAAAACCATTGCTACAGTAAAGGGGGGTGGGGAGTTTACCCCATCAGGGATTTGGCCAATCCCATACAAATCAGCAATGGAAAAGCCTTCTTTGGTTGTTGTGCCCATCTCCCTGCCAATGTAGGGATTACTGCTTATTGTACACTGACTGTGAATTTATCCAGTTCAGTTCAAGTGACCCAAGCAAAGTGGTTTCCACTGTTTCCTTCGGGTGTGGGTGTTTATTCCACAGCCAAACAGGTTTTGAGGGAAGGATGTTTATCCTGCTCTTCAGCCTGAATTTCTCTTTTCCCAGTGTCACTAATACTCCTTTGTGGCCAGAAGAACTGTACTTGTTAATAGAAATGAGATTTGGAATGATAATACACACAAGCACAAATGCATAGGCAAATAATAGGATTCCTTCTCTCAGCTGTAAGTGCTTTGAAACACTGGCTGTATTCAAGCATGAGTTTTGCCTGACACTGAAATATCATCAGCACAGTGACTAATGATAACGCCTTCCTCTGTTGTCCTGCAGCCCAGATACATGGCCTTTATTCTTTTAATCTTTTATTCTAAGTGATTCCCTCTACCCCCTTAACCATCCCTGTGGTTCTTCAAATTTCTCCAGATTAGTCTTTGTTTAAAAGAAAAGTTTGTGCTTTCTACTGAGTAGAACAAAGGTCAGGGAGTCTCAACTTTGGGGCTGATCCCTAATTTGCCAAATTGTGTTTATAACCACAGGCTGATCATATAACCTCCAAATGCCTCATTTTCTCCATCTTTGAAATCCTGAACATAATATTGCTTGGGCAGAGTTCTGGTACCCTTGGATAGAAGGTGGAAGGTAACGTGGGAGACAGTGACCATGAATGATACACTTCAAGCTCCTAAATAAAGGGAGGAAGGAGAGCAGCAGAAAACAAAGGCACTGAACGTCAAAAAAGCAGATTTTAACAAACTCGTGAAACTGGTGAGGAGAATTCACCTGAAGGGAAATCTGAGGGGTAAAGCAGTCTAGGAGAGCTGAGTATACCTAAAGGAAGCCATATTAAGGGCACAAATGCAAGGTATCCCAATACAAAGAAAGCTTAGGAAGTTCATCAGGAAACCAGCCTGGCTAAATAACAAAAACATCTCTTCAATGATTTGAAACTCAGAATGGAATCCTAAAAAGGGGGAAACTTGGCTAGAGAAAAAGGTGAGTATCACAGAGGTGTACAGGGATAAAAATCAGGAAAGCCAAGGCACATATTGAGATGCAATTACAAGGGGCATAAAAAGCAACACAAAGGCATTTTGCAAGTATAGCAGGCTTACCTTTTCAGAGTTTGGGTTGAGTTGCAGGATTGAGGGGCTGCTGTTTGATTGGTGGAGCCCGCCCACCAATCCAGAGGCAGTACAAGGGAAGCAATGCCCTGCCCTTTTCCGAAGCTAGGAACCAAGGAGCAGCTGGACTTGAATCGGAAGTGCACCAGCCAGGTCCAGAGAACTTCAGGAGTGGAGCCCCTGCAGAGTATAAAAGGGGAGCATGCTCAGCAGATTGGAGAGGGAAGATGAGAGAGGAGCTCCAGAGACAGCCATCCTTGGGATCCTGCTTGAGCTTCAGCGGTGCATGAATTGGCACGTAGAGATCAGGCTCTAGGAGCCGCTCGAGGCAACTTGAGCCTGCAAACCTAGCACGCGGCTGGGCAGTAGGTGTGCAGACTGGCACATGGAGAGCTGACCCTGGGAGCAGCTCGAAGCTCCTCAGGCCCCACACGGTGCTCAGGTTGGTGCATGGAGAGCCAACCCTGGAAGCAGCTCGAGGCTGCTCAAGTTAGCCCCGACTCTAGGGCCAATATCCAGAGCCCCACAGTGTGGCTCAGCATTAAACTAAAAGAGCCCTGGTGCCCAGAGCAGGACCCAGGAAGGGGAAAGACCCCTGGCATGAGGCTGCGGAAGCAGAGACAATGAGGGCTCGACTCCCATAGGAGCTCATTGGACGCCCAATGCAGGGCCCAGGCCCAGAGGAAAGAACCCTCATCTCGAGGCCAATGGTTCCAGGATGCCTGAGATGGTATGGGGACCCAGAGGCCAAATCGACAGATGAAGGACCTTGAGTTACTGGGAACCCGGGTCCCACAGGGGAGGCACCCCTGGGCAAGGGACCCTGTGGGGAATGGGCCTACTAGGAGCAGACCCTATCCCATTTGAGAGACCAAGTGGTAGGGTGTGTCGATTTTCTGGTATAGTTACGTTTCCTATTCGGTGTCTATTGTTACTGTTGGTGTTATAAATAGTTGGGTGCATTAATTCTGTAAGGATGTCTATATTAGCTAACCCACTTGAGGTACAAACTTGATGGATTGACTATCCTGGGATCTACCTTTCTTCTGGGCCTGAGGTAAGGGTACTTACCCAAATGCCTCCCTAGGGCTGACTTTCTCCAGCTAACAGACCTTTAGATGTATTTTTGTATTTATATCTGTAATTATATTTATCTTAAAGAATTATATATATGTTGGTAACTCAAACTGTATGTAGTTAAGAACTTTGGGCTTGGGCTAACTCTATAGAGGGAAGAGAGATCTGCTCAAAATTCTGGCATCGCTCTCACAGCACCCCCCTCCTGCCTACCTGTCCCATCTGATTGAGAATAGGGTATACCCTTGGGTGTACCCGGGTTACACAAGTATATTAGAAGTAGAGCAAAACCAAGGAAAATGTAGGTCCCTGACTGAATGTCAAGGGGCAATATAGTAATGGATGATGCAGACAAGGCTGAAGTATTTAATGTCTTCTTTTACTATTTTACTATAGTCTTCATGAATAAAGTCAGCTAACAGATGACAAGTGCAGTTGTCAGCAGGGATATGAGAGGACAGACAGAAGCACCCTAGAGTAATGGAAGAACAAGCTAAGGATTACTTAGAGAAGCTGGATGTTTTCAAGTCAGCAGGACCAGATGGTACCCATTTCTGGGTATTAAAGAACCTGGCTGTGGTAACTACAAAGCCACTGGTTATTATTTTTGAGAATGTGTGAAGGTTGGGTGGAGTCATGCTTGACTGGAAAAGGGCAAATATTGCTCATCTTTAAGAAAATGAAGACGATAGATTCAGGAAATTACAGACTAGTCATTCTGAACTCAGTAGCAGGAAAGGTCATGAAACAGACCATGAAGGGATCTATTTCTAAGTACCAAGAGGAGTACATAGTAATCAGGAAAGCCAACATGTGTTCATCAGGTCCGATCAACCTGATTTCCTTCTATGACTGTGATGGGCTCTGTAGATGTTGTTGACTTAAAAATGGTATTTAGAGGTCTGGTTTTTGGGGAATTGACTTATAGGGGTGTGTGTGTGTGTGTAAAAGTCATACATATATATATATGTAGGTATGTATGTATACGTATTAGGATGGTTCAAGATGGGCAGCAGGTGTTAACTGATTTCTATGTGCTTGGGTCTTATGCACACAGTTTCACCCAGCCTTGGAAGCAGATAGGCTGTCTAACACAACAAGGCCAATGGATGGACACAGCCTGAGAATTGAGGGGGCATATACCATACTGTCTAACACAACAAGGTCAACAAGGACACAAAGACTGGGAACCAAGGGAGTATGTATTATACTGCCCATAACATGAGATAAGTAACACCAGCTACAAGGCCTCAGAGCAGGGGGGCCTGAGTCCCAGTTTTAGTGGAACGTACAAAATTAGGAGAAGGCCCAGAAGGCTACGTGGATATGTGACCACAGAGGGACAATGAACCAGAGATAGCCATGAATGAAGAGTCATCAGGAGTCATCAAGAGAGAAGGAGAATACAAAAGCAGAGACTTGAGAGTAACACAGGGTTCCTCCTTCTCTTTCTTTCCGTCGCCCACCCAGGTTCCTCCTCCTTCTTCTCCCTGAGAGGGATCCCCTTCACTGTCCCCAACCCTGTCCCCTGGGAAGGGTCCCCAAGGCCACCATAGACCAAGGGCATGTAATCAACCCATCTCATGCACCCCACTGGGGAGGGCTGTGGGCCTTGGTATCCCATCTCCAGACTGCTGACATCTGACACCTAAGAGAATAAGCCTCAGAGTGATGCATCCTGACCAGAGGTACTTTGACTCTAATGACAGCCGTAGGGTTTGGTACATATATAAAATTGTTTGATTGTTTGTATTGGGGGTTTTTTGTTATCACTGTATATCAAGAAATTAGCCTATTATCAAATGGAAAGGTTGTGGTTGGTCTGAGGGTGGGTCCGTCTGCTCCAAACAAGGTATCTGGATCCTAAATCCAAGCCAACAGATGAGATACAACTTGATTTTGACAGTGTCCCCCATGACAGTGGAGCCCAGGAGGCAAGGTCTGGGTCACTGGACCAGGGCTGAGGGGCACAGCCAGAGTAAGATGGCCAAGGCCAGAAGGCTGAATCCCAGACAAAGGATTAAGGCCTTAGGCTCCGAATCATATTTTGGAGGACAGGGCGCTCTCTCCAAATCTGTGTTATATCAGGGTTGATGGTAGTCTTATACAGAGTTTATATTATGCTTACGTAGGGTTGTTTGGATAAGGATGATCCTGTCAAAGGTAGGGGGGTGGACTAGATGACTCTGGAGGTCCCTTCAGCCCTACTTTTCTATGATTCTATGACATTCTCATTAGTATCATAGTATCATAGTAGCTAGGGTCAGAAGGGACCTGAACAGATCATCTAGCCTGACCCCCTGGCACAATCAGAAATGAATGCTGGTTCACAAGACCCCAGACAGGTGATCAGCCAACCTCCTATTGAATTTTCCCAAGGTAGGGGCAAGGACCACTTCCCTGGGGAGTTGGTTCCAGATTTTGGCCACCTTAACTGTAAAATATGGCTTTCTGATCTCTAACCTAAACCTATTCTTTATCAGCTTATTACTATTGTTCCTTGTCTCCCCAGGTGGTGCTGGGGAGAAAAGGGCTCTGCCTATTTGCTGTTAATCTCCCCTGTTGAGTTTGTAGGCAGCCACCAGGTCCTCCCTC
The DNA here is from genome assembly GCA_030014935.1 of Caiman crocodilus. NCBI lineage: Eukaryota > Metazoa > Chordata > Crocodylia > Alligatoridae > Caiman > Caiman crocodilus. The sequence continues at coordinate 1,206,165 of JAGPOW010003447.1, read as the reverse complement.
AGACTCCTCTTGCTGAGGCTGAATAGGTTCAGGTCCCTCAGTCTCTCCTTGTAGAGCCTGTCCTGCTGCCCTCTCACCAATGAGGCAGAGAAAGGCAGAAAGGTGGCCCTTCTCTGAAACCTTTCCAGGCTGGCCAAATCCCTTTTGAAGTGCAGCACCCAGAACTGGATGCAGTACTCCAACTGCAGCCTTACCAAAGTTGCACAGAGGAGGAGTATCACCTCTCTGAACCAGCTAGAGATGCACCTTTGAATGCATGACAAGGTATGGCTGGCCTTGCTGGCTGCAGTCTGGCATTGGTGGCTCATGTTCATCTTGGAGTCAATAATGACTCCCAGATCTCTTTCTGCCTTTGTGCTTTCAAGAAGGGAATTCCCCAGCCTGTATGCATGCTGTGGATTCCTTCTCCCAAGGTGCAGCACCCTGCATTTGTCTGCATTGAACCCCATCCTATTCTCATCTGCCCACTTTTGTAGTCTGTCTAAATCTATTTGCAGTCTCTCTTCCCCTTCAAGTGTGTCCACCTCACCCCACATCTTAGTGTCATAAGCAAACTTGGACAGCGTGCTTTCCACCGCCTCATCCAAGTCGCTAATGAAGATGTAGAGTAAGAGTTTTAAAGAGATGGGAGCCCAGGAAGGGTGGTTGTGCCTTAAGGAAATGATCCTTCGGGCACAGAGGGAGACAATCCCGATGCGGGGAAGGAGGTGGAAAGGAGCCAAGAGGCTTCCTTGGCTGATCAGAGAAATCCAGAGCAATCTATAGGCTAAAAGGAAGGCATATAAAAAGTGGAAATGGGGAGAGATTACTAAAGAGGAGTATACCTCTTCTGCTCGCGCTTGTAGGGAGGCAGTTAGACAGGCCAAAGCTACTGTGGAGCTGAGGATGGCATCCCAAGTTATGGATAACAAAAAATTGTTTTTTTAGATATATAGGGAGTAAAAGGAAGGCTCAGGGAGGAACAGGACCTCTACTAAATGATACTTCCCCTCTATGGGGCGCTGGTCAGACCGCAGTTGGAGTACTGCGTGCAATTTTGGGTGCCACACTTCAAGAGGTATGTGGATAACCTGGAGAGGGTCCAGAGAAGGGCCACACGTATGTTAAGAGCTTGCAGGCCAAGCCCTATGAGGAGAGACTAGGGCACTTGGACCTCTTCAGCCTCCGCAAGAGAAGATTGAGAAGTGACCTTGTGGCTGCCTAAAAGTTCATCATGGGTGCACAGAAGGAAATTGGTGAGGCTTTACTCATCAAGGCGCCCCTGGGGGTTACAAGAAATAATGTCCATAAGCTTCCAGAGAGCAGATTTAGACTAGACATTAGAAAGAACTTCTTCCCAGTTAGAGTGGCCAAGATCTGGAATGGGCTCCCAAGGGAGGTGGTGCTCTCCCCTATCTTGAGGGTCTTCAAGAGGAGGTTAGATAGGCATCTAGCTGGGGTCATCTAAACCCAGCACTCATTTCTGCCTACACAGGGGGTCGGACCCGATGATCTATTGAGGTCCCTTCTGACCCTAACATCTATGAATCTATTGTAAATGCTGTGGGCCCAAGAACCAAGCCCTGGGGGACCCCACTGCTCACGTCTCGTCAGGTTGAGTACAACCCGTCCACCACTACTTTCTGGGTGCACCCCATCAGCAAATTTTTTACCCATCCAACTGTGCAGGCATCAATGCCACAGTCGCTTAATTTATTGATGAGGATGGGGTGAGAGACAATGTCAAAGGCCATCTTAAAGTCTAGAAAGACTACATCCACAGCAACACCATCATCCAAAGATTTAGTTACTTGGTCATAAAAGGCAATCAGGTTGGTCTGGCAGGATCTGCCTTTGAACCCATGCTGATTGCCTCTGAGTAAACTAAGAAATACAGTGTAGATTAAATTACTGTAAGGTGGATGCATAACTGCTTGGCTCATCCTGCTCAAAGAGTGGTTATAGCTAGATGACCAGTTGGTAAGAGGTATGGAGCAGGGTTTCAGAGGGATCTGTCATAGGTGGCGTATTGCTTAATATCTTCATTAATTATTTGGACAATGAGATTGAGTGCATGCTTAGCAAATTTGCAGATGATGCCAAATTGTATGGAATTGTAGATAAGCTGGAGAGCAATTTAGGATTCAAAATTACTTGGATAAAGTGGAGAGAGAGTTTCAAAGTAATTGAATGAAATTCAGTAAAGACAGGTACAAGGTTCTGCACTGAGCATGAAATAGTCATATGCACAAATAAATGCTGGGGAACCATTGGCTAGGCTGCAGTATTTCAGAAAAGGACCTCAGGTTTATAGTGAACACTAAATTGAATATAAGTCAATGGTGTGCTCTTGCTGCAACAAAAAAAAAGAAAAGAAAAAAAATCCGACAGCATACTGGGTTGTATCAACAGGAGTGTCATTTGTGAATAAAGGGAAGCAATCCTTCCATCCTACTTGGCATTGGTGAGGTGTCACCTGGGTAAAGTCTAGTTTGGGCCTTACTGTGACAAATTTGGGGCCCGACATTCCAAGAAAAATTTGAATAAATTAGATATAGTCCAATAGAAAGCAGCAGAAATGATTACAGGCCTGTGAAAGATGACTTATGATAAAGCCTGAAAGAACTGCAGAAGAGAAGACTGAAGGAGAATTGTATAACAGTCTGCAAATAGCTGAAGGGTGGTTATAATGAGGGTGTTGATAGGGTATTCTCTGTAGTTTCAGGCAACTGGATAAGGAACAATCATCTTAAATTTCAGCGAGGAAAATTTTGATTGGAGAACAGGAAGGGCTTTCTCACTGTGAGGGTGAAAGGCTACCCAAAGAGACTGTGGACTCTCCTTCCCTGGAAGATTTTAAGAGCAGATTAGTTCGCAAGGGTAGACAGTCTTTTCTGGCTGCAGGCTGGAATGTTCCTGCCACTAAGCTCTAGGATCCTGCCATTGCCACACTGCTCTCCCCAGCACCACTCTTTACGTGTGGATTATGCAGACAGACAGACTGAGGTCATGACACTGAAAGAGACCATATGAGAACTACTTGAGCAAATCTACAGATGACGTGGAACTGGGAAGGACTGCAAAGATGGTGGATAAGAGTAGAATTCATAGGGATCCTAATAGATTGGAAAGCTGGTTAGAAGTTCAGTGTGGATGAATGCTAGACCTTGGGAAGCATAATCAAAAGCACAAATAAAAGAACAGGAGATGACTGGCTGGGTGGCAAGAATCATGCGATCCTGGTGGATCACAGACAACATAAGTCAGCAATGTGATGAAGCTGAAAAGAAGGCAAATAAAATGTTGGTCTGCATCAATGGGAGAATTAGGTGCAAGCATGGGAGGCGATAGTGTCACTCTAGTTGGCACCAGTTAGGCCTCATCTACAGTATTGGATGCAGTTCTGGGCTCCCAATTATAAAGGGACATAGAGAAGTTAGAGAGGGTCTAAAGGCTGGTGATGAAAGTGATAACAGACTTGCAAGGCAAGCCATACAAGGAAAGATTGAGAGAAAAAAGCACATTTATGTTGCAAAGAGGTTAATGGGAGTGATAATAGTTTTCAAATATCTCAGGGGCTGCCATAAAGAAGAAAACATCCTTCCTTCTGCACTGCAGAGAGCAGGATGTGTAGCAATGGCTTCAAATTGCTGCAAAGTAGTTTTAGATTGGATATTGGGTAAAACTTCATTGATAGAATAGTGGCAGTGGAATACACTAGAGAAGTTGTGGAATCCACTTCATTGGAGTTTCCAAGAAAAGACTGGATAAACATTGGTGAGGGATGATTTAGGAACAGCAGTGTCTGTAGTGTGCTGTGAAGAGCAACAGTTAATAAATCCAGGAGACCTCCACACACATCAGTTAGAGATTGTAAGAATTCTGAAGCCCAGAGTAGGTAGAAATAGAAGAGGACCATGGTAAGCAACAGGTGAAGGAAGCATAGCTCCACAACCAACTTGGTGATGCAAAATTAAAGAGCTGGGACAAGTTTATGGAGGAGATTAGAGGACAGAAAGGGGTTCCAGCTCTCCAGTCTGGGTGTGTGATGTGCAAACTTTTGTTTGCAGTTCCCAGATCACAATGCAGGATGGAGGGTGTTTGATTTCTCATGCTTCCAGACTTTACTTGTTGTCACATGGGGCTGGAAAATATTTTTTCCTCATTCTGTTGCTACATGCAACATAGCTTCCCCATCCCCACCTCCACCCCCATTCCTTAGATGCATTTGGCATTTGCTGCAGCTGCTGGAGATTTTAACAAACTACTTTTTGTCTTTGTAGTAGTAGGACATTGACAGTGCCCTTGTCCCCCTGCTTTACCTGAGACAAGTCTGACATTCTCAGGTGCTGTGCCTAATAGTTGTGCAAGAGAGAGGTCTGTTTAGTTTCAAGAAGAGTTTAGAGACAAACATTTGTTTAGGATGCCTTGAGTGGCAAGTTAGACTTGATATCTTCCTAAGGCCTGTTCCAGAACAACGTTTTTTATGATTCTGTGATAATGTAGTCAGGTTACATGACACCATATCCAAAGAAATGGCCCTTGTTGTCCATATTAGCAACAGGAACAGATACTTAGTCCCACTTGTGATATAGTGTTGTGTATTTTCCCATATAGATGCTGGTTTATGCTTCTGAGTATTTAGCATTTTTTAAACCAATCAACACGCACAAATATCTTGCAATGGGCATGATTTAAATTTAATCTGCATACCTCAGTTTTCTGTCAGTAACATGGGGATAATAATATCCTTATAATCAGAAGAATGGTTAATTTATTTGTGTCTGCAAAGCTCTTTGTAATCAGAAGATAGAAAGGTCTATAGAAGTGCAGAGTGACTAGAAGTAGAAAGCTCTCTTGTGATGCAAGTTACCCTCCAAACTCAATAATTTCTTGACTTCATTATGTCATTTTTCTTAACTGGAGGTATATAATAAACTGGAGGTACAAAAGGTCAGGTATCAGTACAGTCCTCAAATAGGAATGTCCTACAGGAGCAACCTGCCTTGAGAGATTTCAGGTCTCTGACAGTCAGAGATCCAGTGTGACACAGCTTGGGGATTCCAGATGTCAGTCTTTTTCTGATTTAAGATTGATGGCTAAAGGAAAGTCAGATTCCAGTCACTAACTGTGTCCTAAACAAGTGTATAATTTATTCACTGAGATTCAAATCCCAGCTCAATATACATCAGTAGGAATTTTGCCACTGACTTCACCAGGACCAGGATTTTATCCTGAGAGATGAGAAGCTGCAAGTGACAACAACATGGATTCAGCTCAAGCTGAATTCTGTCCTCTATGTATGCAACTTACACCTGCCAGTTTGTCATAATCTTGCTTTCAAACCCACTCATGGTCTGAATAGTAAACGTAAAGACTGTGGGTTGAATCTTAGCAACACCAAGTTCAGCATGCTTTTGACAAAATGGGTGCATCAACACGTTCATTAATGCACAGTGGTTACTGCACATTTAATTTAGTACTTTTATAATCAAGTATTAAATAAATTGGTAGTTGAGTAGTTACTGCACAGTAGCACCAGTGAACGCCTTTTAAGTGATGCTACTGCATAGTAGCCTAATAAAACTGTGCAGTAGTTTATTAGTACCATTTGTTCTGTGATGAGCTACTGCACAGTATTATTAGGTTACTGCACTGTTAGCGGCTTGTGTAGAAGTGCTTATTAAATAGGTCTTTAAACACCATTTGAAAATTAATGAATTATGGTGCCATGTGGTATGTCCCAAAAATGGTACTGTTTTGGAGAAAAAAATGTAAAGTCACCAAGTCTACTATTGACAGGCTTGAAATATACTTAATATTAAAGAATATAAATCACTGAAATTAGCTCCAATTAAACATTCTAGAACACTGCTCTTGAATGTTAAAAGCAGAAGGAATAGGCAGTTTGTAAATATACATTTCACAATCTTATTTGTGCTGCGAGTTGGCACTATGTAACTGAAAAATTATACATTTCTTTTTGTTTGCTATTGTGTACCTATACATGTGCTTTTTTTACTTTTTGGAAGGGGGGGGCATTTCAATTAGAGGGGTTCCCAGACAGCCTTCTAATTAAGATGCTGTAGTATCAGATGTATTAACCCCCCACACATTTAAAAATGGCCATGGGACACTTTAACTAAAGCTCATCAAATGAGCTTTAGTTAAAGTGGCCCAGTGGCTATTTTTAAACCCACAGGGGCTTATACACATGACTGTGGCAATTGTAGACCATTCTAAGTCAAACATGGGTGTGGTTGTGCCCCTTTGTCTATGGCTTGACCAGTGCCGTGCACCCTGTTAAGGGGTATGCTACCTTCTTGGGATATTCACCCACCACAACTTAATGGTATAAACTAAAGAATTCTCTCCAAGAGAAGGAAAAACTGGCTCAGCTGTCAGGGCTGTCTCTAATAGCCCAAAATAATTAGTTATGGCCTGTAGTAGAGCCTTACAGGGAGCTCTTCCAACCCTAGTCCCCCCCACTGCAGTCATCTGGTGTAAACAAAGGCTCTTGCTGTTAAGGCATCACAGCCAAGAGCGGCTCTTAGTACCTTCCTGGTTGACTTCTAGAAATCTGTAGTCCATTAGAAACAAAACTAAGGAAATAGGGGCAGGGGTTTCCTTCACCCCTCACCTCTGCTACTCTCCAGTGTAGAACCCCTTCCCCCCTCTCACCATATCCTGCATCGTTTTGGGTTCTTCACCATGTACTCCCAGCCTATCAGCACAAGTTTCTGGTCTCCAGCTACAGCTTGCTTGTTCTACATTAATGCGGAGCACTTGGGATGAACTGAAATCAGGTGATTCCTCCCTTGAGGGTATAAACTGCCTGGGCTGATCTAGCCCAGTCTGTTCCCAATTAGGGTCCTCCCTTCCTAGTGACTCTATTTCTCAGGGGGAATTTCAAAGGGGCTAGACTTCAGTTGTGTTCCCTGGAGCCTATGCTTTCCCTGCTGTGACAGTCTGTACCTCAGCTGGGTGGAGCTCTGAAAGTAAGGGTTTTATCCCTCAGGTTCCCAGACCTGTCCTGGGGCTTCCCGGATTTGCTGCCTCAGGACAGGCTCTCTATCTGCCCTGTTTCAGCTGCTCCTGTGGCTTGGCCACTCACTGATTTCACAATTTCATAGTTGATAGGGTCATAAGGGACCAGAGCAGGTCATCACTTCTAACACCCTGCCATGGGCAGGAAAGGATGCTGGAGTTAAATGACCCTGGTTCGGGGATTATCTAGCCTCCTTTTGAAGACCCCCAGGGTAGTAGCAAGCACCACTTCCCTTGGAAGTTGGTTCCAGCTCCTAGCCGCCCTGACTGTGAAGTAGTGCCACTTGATGTCTACCCTGAACCTACTCTTAGTCAACTTATACACATTATTCCTTGTTACTCCTGGCAGTACTTGGGGGTGAGGAATCTTGCCTTACAGATGCTGAGGGGAATGGAGCAAGCGTGGATTTTCTTTCTCTCATTCCCTCTGCTCTTCTACAATGGGGCAGACTTGATTAATCAATTCTGCTCTGACACATTCTAATTAGAACGCATCGGAGCATGTGTATAGGCACCCTTTGTGTCCTATCAACAAAGTTTTTTGTGTCAGAAAAGAAGCCTTCTTAGTTGTGACAAGAAAAGAACTTTTGGAGTCAAAGTCAAAAGATGTGAATTCCTATGCTCAAGGAAATGCTTGGACTTGCAATGAACCATTTCCCATTGTGTATTTGTACCAGATCTGATCTTGATTTGTGTGTGAAACACAGCCAGTGGCATCAGGCTGCCGTGAATATGAATATTCTAGAGAACTGGTAAGGCTTAAAATCCCTGTTGTACATATGGTCTGGACTGGTGCATCCGTTTACCCTGAATTTTTTTCTACTCTGTTGCAAGGCTGATGGCTTTTGACATTTGCTGAAATTTTGTCACATAAGCAAATGGGCTCATTAACAGCTGAGTATCTGATTCCATCCCATCTTAGGAGTGGGAAACATCAGTAATCATTCAAGCACAGCCAGCTACAGACTCCTCCTGGTTTTTACTAACAGAAGCTTCCACTTTTTTCCATGTATTCTCTGTCCATTTTACTGGATAGCAATATGCTAGACATAGCATGATTAAAACATAACTACTAGATCTGTCTGAAATAGGTTGCATAAAAGTATGTGTATGAAAAATTGGCCTTTTCAAAACTGAACATTTTCAGTTTGATCCCTTTTTTGCAGACTTTTCAGAATTAGCTTTCCCCCCAAATTACAGCAAAATCTTACTTAAATTGGGACTTTGTTGAATGAAAAGTTTTGAAATGCTTTCAGTAAGAATAGCAGGCAGAAATGTTGCAGCAAATGAGCAACAGGTCTATATCAAAGAAATTACAAACTGAAACAACTTGAACTTGGCAATTGTATCTTATGTACATATGTGAAGTTGTTTTCTTGTTTTTTGCCTGGCTCAAACAGCTATGGGCAAACTGCTGGCATGATTGTGAGCAAAGCTGGGAGCTGTAGTGTGACACCAGCTCCAGAAGCACCACAGAGTGGGTAAAGATAAAGTTTTGTTTAAGCATTCACTATGGAAGACTGTGTGTTTTCTCAGCCTCTCCATCTCAAAATAATGACTACAAGCACATGGCTTTTATTATCTAGTGTGAGGAGACCTGTTGCCAGCTTTTGTTATGGACAAGATGGCATGTCAGGAGAGATCATGGGCTATGCAGACTTTGACGTGTGATGCTATGAGCAAATTTGACATTTTTAACCTCTTCTTCAATTTGCACATTCATAGACAGGCCCCAAATAATAAATTCCTCTTCTTGCACTTTCTCATATCTCCCATGGGTCCCAATCTTTGTCATTTCTAATCTCAGTGTTTGTGGTACCACAAATCTTTCACCTTTAAAAATCAAATTGCCCATAATTGTTAGCTCCTCCCAGAATATCCCAGGCTCGTCACTCATGACATACTCAATCATTTATCTTCTGCCCAACCAGCAATAAGTGTTTCTTATTATGTGGCTAACTGGGAATCTTGCTTAATTTTCTTCCATAGATCTGTCAGTTTCTTGTCTCATGCCAGCAAACTAGGCATGACCTGGTGACCCCTCCATATTGTCATGCCCTGTCAGAAGCAATCGGCTTAAAGAATCAGCGACTGGTAGATCCTCTCTGCTTCTGTGCTTAAGCACGATGTCTTATTTCTGCAGCCATAGCAATATTCTTTGTAGGCTGTTTGGTGAGGCTGTCAGAACATTTTCTTAATGACTGCTTTGTGGAGCTCATGGTAAGACTGTCCCATGCCCTTTCTGCTGTGCACACACCAATGGAAGTACACACTGATGAATATTTAGTGACGTCTCTCAGTCTTTACATGGTTTATTTCTGTTGATGTGAGAGACGTGGATGCATGAGTCATTGGCTTCCCTTCCTTCCATAACATGGCTTTCTATATCGACCACATAATACTCTGGGGATTTAGCCTCCAGGGAAGCTACATCATGTAGACACAGCTTATAATGGCATTATGCGATTTGTTTACTAGAATTTGAACCACATCCTGGAACAGCCTGAAAATTCCCCCTTTTTACAGAACCCTCCAAAGTGACAGCTCGGAAGAACCTCTGTCTACACAATGGAGGCCTTTTGAGAATGCACATATAAATGCCTACTGAACAGTATAGTCACCCACTCAGGCACAATCTTGAGTACAGAAATGGCTTACATTGTGAGGTTGTGGCCTTGTTAGCCCAATGGGAAAACAAATTCCAGTGATGAATGAGGTTCACTTCCAGCACCCTACCTGCAGACCTCTACATCTTGGACCATGATAATATGGAAGGGCCAAGCGAAAAAAAAGGGCCATGATTCAGTTTTGCCTACGGGAGGGGTGGGTATAATTTGATATGCCATAAGTGGATGCCAATCTCACACAGTTCTTGTGGAAGATCTGCACTATGCATTTCTTCTAACTGGGTCATTGTCTGTACAATGCTTCCCAAATTTCCTTTCCATTTCACCACAGTTCCTCAAGGTCTCTCCCATATTCCTCCTGTGACTGACAGTTAAAGGAGTCCTCCATCTACCTGCCAACTGCATATATCTTGTTAGAGGCCTTTGCTGCAACTAGACTTGTCAATGTTGAGCTCAGGCTTTTCATAGGAGATAACAGAAGCACCTTGTATTAAAGGAGAGGAGGAAATAACATATTGCACATGCTGTATCATATCTACTGTACATCCTCATTGTCAATACACATTATGCAGTATGCCATGCACTTCTGCACTGGTAGCTTTATTTATGGGGACAGTGCAAAGAATACAATGGGTAAAGTCTGGTTCTACTCTGAAAAGTAACTATGTAAAAATGGCATCTTCTTACCCAGCCCATCAGCTTCCTTGCATATCACAATTGAAGCTGATTACAACAGTGACAAAAATAAATCCTCCCTGCTTTTCACTCCCAGGAGCCCTGTGGAGCCAGCCTGGCTACAGGAGAGGGAACTGGAGTATCTTTCTAGTGAATCATCAACAACACTCATTCCCAAGTTCCTATCATCTGCACATGCAAAGCTTATTAAACGCCCTGGGACTGCACAGCTGTCCATGAGGACATATTTTAGCCAGCACAGCCTTTATTACTAGTGATGTCTGAGACAGAAAGAGCCAAAATGATGCTCAGAACCCCAGTGAATTTTACAGGGCTTGCAGGTATAAAAGGAATCTGGTTGCTTGTATGCTGAGCACATTTGATAAGGAATCCTTGATAGACAATAAGCAGAGCACTCAAGATGATGCTTTTACACTGTCGTTGTTTAGATTAAAAGCACATTTAAATGACTGGGGGAAGTGACAACCCTCTTCACATCTGACTACAGATGGCACTCTATCACACTGCACTTTTGTGATCCAGTCACACAGGGGAGGACCTTTGCCAGCCCTGGTCCTGATTTTCTTTTTGCATGTGCCAGTGTAACTCCAAGGGAGCTAACAGTAACAGAAACATGGTAAAAGCCTGTCACAGTGAGAGGCTCTCTGTGAAAGGATCCACAAATGTGCTTACCTGCCCTGGCCTGGTTTACTGGTTATTGCAGAAGATGATGGAGCCAGGACTGCACCCTTACGCCAGAGAGTATGTGACATTGTCGTAGCGGAGAAAGAGCCCATTAAAGAAACCCTTGGTTGTGCTCAGAGATGATTTGAAAGTACCACTAGATCAGAGCATAGGCTGGTCATGGCTGTATCCAAATTCCCAGGAAAGGTGAACTTTTTCTCAGACAGTTGTGAAGGATGCACTGATTGCAAAATAGCGGTCCCTCTCTCTATAACCAATCCCACTGTATAAGAAACAGAATCGGAAATGCTGTCAGGCATCAAAGTGAGAGATGCATTCCTGTAGCTTGAAGAATCATGAAGGGTCATGTTTGGTATGCATTACCAGTCCACGTAGCCCCATTGTACTGGCTGCAACTGCACAGGATGGATCGGAGCTGAACTTGGCACTTGTGGAAGACCAGACTCCCCCTCTCCCCCTCGTTCCCAGCACCCCCTCTCCCCTCCTCCACCATAGTTAGTATCTGACTTAGGCTGATTTTTCATTTTGAAAAATGAACTCATACTTAGTGCTGAATGGCCTTCAGGAGGCTCCTGCAATACAGTGGATGTGAAGATGGTTAGCATTGGGAGGAGCTACTATCCAGAGCCAGAGCATAAAAAGATCAGAAGAAGACAAAGGAAGTAAGGGATGATATGGCGAATGTGAAAGCCAAAGGGAAAAGGCAAAGCAGGTGAAACTGGAGAATGACAGGGAATATTGTAACCTAGAGGCATGTTAGGCCATGTGTACTTGCAAACCCATAATGGTTTAACTAATAAAGGTGGGGTTTAAACCCAATTTCGTTTAACCAATACACAATTCTGTGTGGAGACACTTGTATTTCTATGCAAGAATGGCTTGCTTTGCCTTAGAGGAACCCAGTTATAACAGGAGCATGCCTGATGTACCTACCTGCAGCAGCATGGACAGCCAGGTGGCACCTAAGCTGGCCAGCACCATGCCGACCAGAAGTGCAACCCTAATTGACCTGGAGGCCCAAGGCAGTGGGACAAAAAGCACACTGGAGACTAGTGGAAGAGGGAACAGCAAGAGCTGGGATGCTGGGAGCGGGTATGGCTGTTTTTGCCCCTGCTCCAGCACCCATGGAAGAGCCAGATGCTCTCTCCACTGTGAGGAAATCTGAAGAGGTGCCAGTTGTGCTCCCCACAGGGGGTAAGCAGTTGGCCGCCCTCCATGTGGCAGCTGAGGAACCAGCTACATCTCTCCCAGCTGTGACTCACAGAGAAGCTGTGAATACTATTTCTTCCAGGAGAACACAAGAGATGCTGCTGGAAGGCCCCCTGGCAGGTAGAACTGAGCTATGTCCTGTTTGTGTCACAGCAGGGGCTGGGCACTCATTCAGGCCCACCCCAGAAGACCTAGCTCATCAGGGCTAAGGAAAAGTACCCAGAGGGAACCCATAGGGGGGATCCCTCAAAGAAGCACCCAGAAGCATTGGCCCACTGGGAGTGTCTGCAGACTAGGATCATCATCAGGTTGTGGGGGGGAGGGCTGTTTGCCTCATGGGAGCACAATAATGGTCACCCCAAAGGAATGCCAGATCTGGCCCAGTGCCAGAATGGGAAGGGACTGCCCAAAGAAGGCGTATCATCAAGAGGCACAGAGGTCCAATAGTGAAGCGAGAGAGGCATGCGAGGCCTGAAGTAACTTGCACCCCAGAAAGAGGGAGAAGCTCAGGGCAGTGAGGCACCAATGCCCTTCCTGGCCACTGGGTCCGAGATGTTTGAGTTTACCATATCCATTTAGTTTTCCTTCCTTCTTTTTTGCAAAGCTGTAAGCACTGGTTGGACCCACACAGATTCAAGCCTCAATGTCCCCCCTGTAGGAAAGATCCAGCAGCAACACCTAAGACAGCCCAACAAGAGTGGTGACAACACTGGAGTGGAAAGGAGTGGTGTTTAGGGAAGGAGGTGCTCTTCAGAAGACACATCATTATGATCACACCTGACCCATAAAGAACCACTGTTATTACCTCCAGGCAAGTACATGTTCACCTATTGGAATATCACGTTGTGGTGGGCAAGTGGGTTGGTTGTGACATGGTCCCAAGGGCACAGGGCACACCTGCAGCATTTGCGTAGTGGCACCAGGCATAAGCTTGTCACAGTGGTGCTTTGGCTAGGAACAAAAAACAGCTAACTTTTTGCCAGACCATGGATGAAGCAGCCATGGATGGGGCTGTGAGGCCTTAGGAAAGTTGGCAGCAGACCCAGGGCCTGATCCTGTGACTTCTGCAAGAACTGGCACAGGCTATCACATGGTAAATGGAGGTCCACAGTGACTTACTTTCAAAACAGCAAGAGCTGGCAGAACAGCTGGCCAAGAATTCAGGCGACCATAGTGGGGAGCCACGAGTACTCCCATATACCAAGATACTCAGGGAAGATAATCTACAGGCATACCTCAAATTGTTTGAACACTTGGCACAACAGCCAGCTGAGACGTGAGCTAGTGGGCTGCCCAATTAGGGTCCCTTCTGACAGGATGGGCTCAAGCAGCATCCTGAGCCCTGTCACGCATGGAGGCTATGGATTGTCAAACAGTTAAGGAAGCCATCCTATACTTCCTTGAAGTATCTCCAGTATATTATGGACAACATTTTCACACCAAAAAGAGTAAGGAGAACCAACAGACTCATCTGCTAGCTCAACTCTTGAAGAATATGGGCTTAAGTCTGCAAAAAAATGGGCCACAGAGCTGTTTGAGTTCATAGTGCTTGAACAGATTATTTGGGACCTGGAGGATCAAACTTAGAAGTGAATGTGACAACACCAACCACAAGCCCTTGATGAGGCTGTCTGGATTGAAGGTGGCTACACAGAGGGTGTAAATGCAACTGCCTGCAATTGAGGGACCTGCTCTGAGGCCAGGCCTCAGGCAAGTCAACCTGGGAAATCAGGGCAAGAAGCTAAGCCAGCCCCTCCAAAAACAGATGCACATGATGTGGCACTGCCAGACACCCAGTCTGGTGTTGTCCCACAAGATTTCCTGGTTACAGTACAGGGTGAAGGTTTTTGCTCTGGGACGCAGAACCATGACCCAGAGAAAGTGGGGTGGAGAAGATGAATTGTAGATTTGGGCACACTTGCCCTGAGCTGTATCACCCCAGGCCTATTGTGCATGACCAGGTGGAAAGGCACCATTATGGCTATGGTGGATATGAGGTGCATGCAGATGCTAATACATACGATGGCCCTACCAGTCCAGGCAGGCACCCCAACAATGGGGAAGGCATTAATCAACATGCATGGGTGGCAACAAATGCATGAACAACATCAACTGCCAGTGACAGTCTTTGGGAGGACATATGAGATGCCTGTCAGGATTTACTGTGACCTTCCCTGCCCAATGCTGCTTGGCTGAGATTGGCCATACCTGCTGGAAGTGCTGCAGAGTACACTGATGGGGGTTACCAAGAGGCAGGGTGTTGCAGAAGCAGATGGGTTTGTTGGAGAAGATGCAGAAGGAACACCCCCTGGAGACTGGATGAACCCACTCAACCTCAAGAACTCAGGCCAATTCCAGGAGGAGCAAGTCAAGGACCCTGCATTCTGTCATGCCTTCAGAGAAAGCCTAGTCTGCTGTAACAGTGAGCTGCTGCAGCTGGACCAGTTGAACCAAACCCCATGCTTTGTGGTAAGGAATTACCTCCTATATCACATTGACAATGTGAAGAGGCAAAAAGGGGAAGTGGCACAGTTGCTGGTGCCCCAGTGATATAGGGTCCCTTTGGTTAAGCTGGGGCATGATGGGCCCATGAGGGGACACCTGGGAAGGGATAAAACAGAAGCCCATCTCTTGGAGCGATTTTTTTGGCCTGGGGTATATAAAGAGGTTGGGCATTATCGCAAGACCAGCCTGATATGCCAGGTGTCTACAACCAACAAGCCCCTACTAGCCCCATTGGTGCTAATGCCTGTTGTAAAGAAGCCCTTTGAGCAGATCACTCTGGACATCACTGACCCCTTCCCAAGCAGCAGTGCAGGCAACCAGTATGTACTAGTAATGTTGGACTAGGCAATCTGCTTCCCTGAAGCCAAACCACTGCATATGGCCACAGCCCCAAAAATCGCTGCAGAATTGCTCAAATAGATAGCCCAGGTGGAGATCCCTAAGGAAACCCTAATGGACCAGGGTACTAATTTTATGGCCAGGGTAATGAGCAGAGTATGTGAAGTCCTCAGGATTAAGCATCTAAGGACCTTGGTGTATCATCCATTGATTGACAGGCTGGTTGAGCACTTCAATCATACCTTAAAATCAATGCTGAAAAAAACTATACAGGGAGACCCCAAGAAATGGGACAAACAATTGGTACCCTTGGTGTTCGCCATTGGAGAGGTGTCCCAGGCTTCTACTGGTTGTTCCCCTTCTGAGCTAATATATGGTCACCAAACCCCAGGGTTTGCTGGAGCGGCTACAAGAAGGCTGGGAACAGCAACTGCCAGGAGAGGTACATGCAGCATGACACCCGACCTGTACCCATCAGGTGGCCAGGGAGGTGGGTGTGGCAGGGGGGCGCTCTGCTCCGTATCCCCCTCAGGAACACTCATTTTCACATTTTGACCCTCTGACCCTCATGTCACTCCTATCCTGTTTTTTACTTTTGTTGTCCAAAGAAAT
This sequence comes from Caiman crocodilus, assembly GCA_030014935.1. NCBI lineage: Eukaryota > Metazoa > Chordata > Crocodylia > Alligatoridae > Caiman > Caiman crocodilus. Next base: position 1,190,467 of record JAGPOW010003447.1, on the reverse strand, counting down.
TTAATTGTATCTCTCACTTATGGGCCCCACACATACTGAGTAGGGGCTATTAGTTAGCTGGGTGGGCCTTATGGCCCATGTAAATATGAAGGATACAAATAGGTTGTCATGGAGAACCTTAGGCAGGTTCAAGACAGGCAAAAAGCTTATTATGACCACAGAGCCCATAAGTGGCAGCAAGAGGCAGGTGATCAGGTCTTAGTCCTCCTACCAAGCTACAATATCTGACTTCTTACCAAGATGGCAGGGGCCATTTGAAGTAGTATGCTGTATAGGCCCCACTGATTATGAAGTGGTAAAACAAGGGCACCATCCAAAAAAGCAAATTTACCATATTAACCTCCTCAAATGGTGGCATGTGCACAATGGATATGATGGTACCCTATCCAGACCAGGCAGAGTTAGGACCATTCCTCCGAGGAAGTCAGTACCCCAGAAGCGCCAGTCTTTGGTAAATATCTTGCCCAGGAGCAGGAGCACCAACTTCAGGGGTTGGTGGCAGAATATTGGGATGTGTTCTTTGCAGAGCCCAGGGAAGCTAAAAGGGTTGTACGCCTTATAAGCATGCTGATGGGGTGTGTGATATGATAAACCTGGAGGTGGCTTCCCCAAAAACTCCACAGTGCTGTGAAGCCTGAACTGGGAAAAATGTTGGATAAGGGAATAATACATGAGTCTAGGAGCCAGTGGCACAGTCCCCTGGTGGTACTGCCAAAAAAAGACAGGGCTTGTTCATGGACTTCTGAAAAATTAAACAAAATGGCCAAATTTGATGCATTTCAGTGCCAAGCTTTGAGGAGAGCAGACAAAGTTAATTGGGTAAATCCAATATCTTTTATTAGACCAACTAAAATAGTTGGAAAAATTGTTCTTTGCAAGCTTTTGGGTACAAACACCCTTCTTCAGGCAGAGGAAGAATCTGCAGTTGTTTTCTGCTCTTCCTGGATGGGAAAGAATAGGAGCCAGAGGCTAGTATACAAGGATGTCAGTCAGTAAAAATGCAAGTTGTGGCTGACAGTGGGTGAGAAAGGGGGGGGAGGGGGAGGAAGGGGAATGTTGACCTGGGGGTAAGATGTAGCTGGTAAATAGTTGAGAAATTACCTGGGGTGTCAGATGTTAGGCAGGTTATAATGTGTAACCTACCTAATACCTGTAAATACAATGTCTATATTTAGTCCATCATTTTTTGTATTCAGTAGGTTGATGAAGTGAAGTTCATAGCTCATCTGCAAAAAGTGTTTTGTAAATTCCCTTCAAGGATTAGAACTGAGAGATTAGAGAGTGGTTATCTTGTGAGAAATGTGCCCCCACAGGTAATTGGGCATTATTGTCTGATAGATGTTCAGTGTGTGTTCATTCTGGTGCACAGTTGTTGTTTGGTTTCTCTTACATATTTTCCATCAGGGCATTTAGTGCAGTGGATGAGATACTACATTTCTGGAGGTGCAGGTGTAAGATCCAGGAATGTTGATGGTTCTGTTGTGGGGTATAGTTATTGTTAGGGTGGCAGAGATATGTTGGCAGGTTTTACATTTCTTGTCATGGCATGGTCTGGATCCATTCAGTTTGTTTTGGGCCAGAGGAATTTTGTTTCTGGTGATGAGGTTGGTGAGGTTCAATGCTTGTTTAAAGACTAGAATGGGTGGTTCTGAGACGATCTCTTTAAGAATCGAGCTTTCAGGAGATGTTGGAAAAAGTGGGCCAGATGCTTTATTTCCATGGTTGATATGACTAAGGGATATTGTCAGATCCCAATGGCTGCAGAAGATTAGGAAAAGATGGCTTTCAGCACACCATGGGGCCTATTTCAATTCCACCATATGCCATTTGGCCTGTATGGCATGGCAGCCACATTCCAGAGGCTTATGGATCGTTTATTAGTCCCCCATGAAGCATACACATTAGCATATATTGATAATATGATCATTTTCTCTTAAACTTTATATTGAATACATGGGGACACTATGGAGGGATCTATAGGAACCGCACAGGGTAGGCCTAACCACCAACCTGGCCAAATGAAGGTTAAGCCAGTGGGAAACCAAAGACCTCGGTTTCCAAGTGGGGCAGAAGCAAATACGTCCACTGGAAGATAAGATTAAGGGCATGAGTTGCTACAAGCCATCCAGGAAGAAGAGACAGGTCTGCTCATTTTTAGGGCTGGCCAGTTATTACCTGAAGTTTGTCCCATACTTTTTGGAAATGGCCGCACCCTCACCAACCTAAGAACCACCAACTTAATAAAGTGCAATGGACACCTACCACACAGAAAGCCTTCAAGCAGGTTAAGCTAGCACTGTGCCATAGCCCCATACTGTACACCTTGTATTTTAATCAACCCTTTATGTTACAGACTGATGCCTCAGGAACTTCAATAGGAGTGGTACTGACCCAGGAAGAAGAGCAGGAAGAGAGGCCAATAGCCTGTGCCAGTCACAAATTTCTTCCTCATGGGGTCTGGTATTCCACCATTGATCATGAGTGGAATCAAGTGGGCAGTGGAATTATTTTGCTACTATTTGCTAGGGATGCTACTCACAGTAGTGACTGATCATAATCCCCTCAGGTGGCTGCGGTCAGTTAAAACTGACAATGCATGGATCACTTGGTGGGCACTGGCTCTACAACACTGATTATACAGTTCAGCACCGACCAGGAAAGAGGACTGTAGTAGCTGACTTCTTGTCCCACTGACCTGATGAAGAGGGGGTATGGGGCAATTGGGGTGATGGACATGCCTAGATCGCAGCCGAGGGCCCAAGGATGGCAAGGGAACTGAGAACAGCCCAACAACCAAACAAAGGTTGGTGGTGGTGTGAGGGGAGGTATGTAAGTGCATACCTGGCAAGTGATACACTCACTAGTCACCTAACTGCCTGATAATGGTGTAAGGCTTGGCTTGCCATCAATCAGCAATTTTGTGTTTGCCTGTAATTCCCAGGTTCCGTAACAGTACACAGTTTCTGGTTTGGAGACCTTGTTCTCTCATCCAAGAGTCATACCACAGCTAGTGGCATTTGGTATTCCTTTGGGCAGCATCTACAGCTAACCAGTAAGCCCCTCAGAGTTGGCCCTCAGAGTCTTTTAGCCACTGGGCGTACTTCCTATGGGTGACCTATCTACCATAAGCTTTTTTGACCCCAAAGCAAAGGTCAGTGGGAAGGTGGGGTTCTCTCCCAAATATTAACAAATAGGGGATAACCCCTTTTGCATTGTTACACATGGAATTGTACATGTGGAGCAGATAAGTATTATGTTGACTCCAAGATGCTTTTTGCTCAGAGCTGATAGTGCCTAGCGTGGTCAACAGTGTGCGGTTAAATCATCCTGGTTGAGGGTCTCCCTGGGGATGATCCAGTGTAATCCTTGACTTTTGTCTTCCTGGGGTCTTAAAGACCCCTTGCAACAATAGACTTTCAAAATCCCTCCCTTGGTCAAAGCGGAGGTGAGCTGGCAATCCAAATAATGCAAAATACCTCTCCCACAGGACTTTTGCCACAGTGGGGGTGGTTTGATCTTTCATGGTAAAAGCTTGGGCATATTGAGTGAAATGGTTAGTGACTACCAACACATTCCCTTTTTGATTACAGTCAGCTTTGATGCTTAGGAAATCAATACATACCAACTCCGGAAGTTTGGAACTCTGGATGGTGTGGAGATACGCAGTCCTCCCAGGTACAGCCTTCTGTTGCACCAATCAAGCGCAAGTGTTGCATTTGGCCCTTATCTCTTCAGCCATGAGAGGACAATAAAATTGGTTCTGTGCCAAAGCTAGACTGCGCTTGATACCCATGTGCCTAAAATCATTGTGTGGAGCCCTGAGCACTCACTTGTGGTACTTCTTCAGGAGCACCGACTGCCACCATCTTTCTCCTTCAGAGCTCTAAATCTCACCGTATAAGACACCCTTGAACAGTCTGAGCTTGTTCCACTCTTGCATTAACAAGCAGGCCTCTGGGGTATTTTTGGTGATCTCAGAGAGATGAATCTTCTCTCTCCAGGCTTTCAGCACCCTTTGTATGTCAGGATCTTACTCTTGGGCAATCGCCATTCAGTAGTGGTGATCTGAGGCAATGGAGAGGGGCTTAACATGGTATAATGCACCCAAGCTCGGGGAATTGCTTCAAGCGGTATGCCCAGCACCCCTGCTGCACGCGGTATAAAGTACTCAGCTGCAATGTGCTCCTGAGCTCAAAGGTCACAGATATCTTTGACTTTGTCTATGCTACCACATGCAAGTCAGTAGCATGTGGCAATTGTGGCAGAGCATCTGCATCTATGTTTTTCTTCCCAGACATCTAATGAAGACTGAATAGGTAGTTGACCAAGGTAGCCACCCAACGATGACTGATGGCATCAGGCTTAGAACTAGTGAAAACATAAGTAAGGTGGTTATTATCTATCCACACTTGAAAGACGCTACAATACAGATAGTCTTTAAATTTCAGTGACTGCTCATTTAAGGGCTAGAAACTCAAGTTTGTGAGCTGGATAGTTGGTCTCACTGGACACCAATTCCCAACTTGAGAAAAGATCAGGTTTCTTAAAAAAAAAAGCCAGGTGTCATGGAGTTGAATGCCATGCTCTACCCCTATGGCCTTCCCTATGTCCTACTCATGACGAGCAAATGTCAGGCTGAGCACTGAGCTTGCTCCTCAGTTGGACTTCCTACTCAGGAGGAAGGGGTGAGTCCCCAAAATAAAACTGTTGGGGATCAATGATTGCAGGGGCCTCTGACCCAACAGGTCTGGGACCACTTTAGCTTCCATGAGGTCAGGTATCTCTTGCCCTGGTCTCATGATGACATCCTGCTTATTGGTGTTGAGCACCAGAATGGTTGAAGGAATTGGGGTTTTGTCCCCCAAGTCCAAGATTCCATGAGGAACTCGCACTCTTTTCAGGGCTCTTCCATCTCTCGCAGGTTCTACTCGAACCAGCTTCTAGCCTGTCAGGCCCCCAGCATTGTGATATACTGTAGCCAGCACCCAGCTACTTCCCTTTTTGGTACTTGTCCTGAATAATGCAGAGCCCCCAATGGGACATCTTTCTTGCTGGGTTGCTGTTGTTCCAGCTGCTGGTAGGTGGTGGTGCATAGCAAGTGCATCCTTAGGGAGGTCAAATCTTTTTCCTCCCACTGTTTCCAAAAGTGAGCCTGGATCCAGAACAGACTGAAATTTGTGCCAACAATGATGGTGTCTCTGTTCATCCACCTTGGGTCTGGGTACACCAAGGCCACAGTGGGGACAGCTTTCCTTACTCCCACAATCTGTGTGGGGAATTCTTGGTGCACAGTAATATATCTACAGTACAGGTAGCTGTCTTGGATGAGTCCATAAACTTCAAGTCCCATTAAGGTTGTGAACAGGTAAATCTTTAAAATATTCCTCACAAAAGGATTTAAACAAAATAGTGATCTGTAAGCCACTGTCCAAAATGGCTCAGCATGGTTTCCCATTCACAGTTACGGGCACTTCAATCTTGGGCCCTACCAATCCCTTGGGGGAAAAACTCTACATCTATTGATGTCTGGGAGTCTTGCTGTATCTGGGGCAGGGCCAGCTCCCTTGGCACTCTTCTGTTTCCTGGCTCTTTCCATCTGTCCTTCAGACACTGAAACACCAGAGTCGGATTATTTTCATTTGCACAGTCTCAAGATAAGTGTGATAGTACTCCACAGTGGAAGCAAAACCCCAGTTGCATCACTGGGGGTCTCGTGCAAAGTGGGTTCTGGTGATGTGCCCTGCGTGGGGCATCTGAGATTCAGGAGGGTGTAGCAGGGGCTCTCCCAACCTGGTCAGCTAGTGGGGAGGCAAGATCTTTCTCCTCATTGTCCTGTACAGGCTCTTTCTGGGCTTCAAGGACCATAGGACCAAAGAACTGTGGTCCCCTGATAAGGGGTCCCACTCAGTGCCTACACAGAATATTTCATTGTGAGGACCTCTTCCTCTTCTCATATCTCTCAAATTAGTTTACTAAACTCTGCAGGGTTGCTCTTTCCAATAGCTATGTTTAATTCATTCACCAAAGCAAGATTGTAGCAGGCCCCAATCTAGATCTGTCAAAGGCATACTTTGGGATTCTGGAGGGAACCACAGCCCTGTCTAACTCACACAAAGCACAGTTGGTATCTTTTTCCTCCTCGAGGCATAGCCCTTTTACCCAGCACCCCCTGAAACTGTACAAAGATGTCCTGAGTAAAGCACTGCACCTTGCCCTGCGGGGTTCCTCTGGGTATCCCTGAAACCAAAAGGGCCCTCCCCGAAGGCAGTACAGCCTCTTAACACCAACTCCCCAACAGAGGTTTCGCCACGCTGGAACATCAGTGAGTTTTTCCTAATGTTGGACCTGAAACGATCCTGAACCCATCTTCCAGGAATTTGTGACCATTACACCTAGTTTTCCCCAAGGGTGCCCTGGTGAACAGTTGTTCATCAAGCCCTACATGTATGCTTCTGATAAAATGGTAAGCTGCTACCAAGTCCCCACTCAGTCTTCTCTTTTTCTTGCTGAAGAATCCTAGGTCCCTCAGCTTTTCCCCACATGGCTTGCCATGCAAGTCTCTGATCATATAGGTAGCCCTTCTCTGGACTCTTAAGCTTTTCCACGTTCTTGTTAAAGTGTGGAGCCCAGAACTGTACACAATACTTCAGCTGCGGTCTTACCAAAGCGAAGTAGAGCCAAGTAGAACAGGAGAATCACTTCTTTGCAATGGTTTTGCTGGAGATGCATCAATTAATGCATGCCAGCGTATTGCTGGCCCTGCTGGCTACAGCATCGCACTGCCAGCTCATGTTCATACTGTGGTCAATTATTACTCCCAGGTCTGTGGTGGCAAGTGATGGGGGATCTTCAGTCCTGTTGCCTGATGAGAGCCAGCAGTTGCACAAGCACCCATGTCATGAATTTTGCCTGTCAGCAGCTAGGGATGCAGGGCCCCAGAACCTCCCTGCACCCATCTCCTCGATAGCTGGCAGGCTTTGTGGCTGTAGCAGGGCCTAGCAGCCAGGCCTGCAATAGTTCCCCTCCCACAACCCCGTGCCCCACGACACAGATGCACAAGCACACATATCACAAGTTTGCCTGTCAGCAGCCAGAGATGCAGGGCCCCAGAACCCAGATTCCTTGACAGCTCCTTGGCAGCTAGCAGGCTTCGTTACTGTAGCAGGGGCTAGCAGGCCTGCAGCTTTCGCCCTGCAGCGCCTTACCACACACAGTGTTGCCCATGTTACAAGTTTTGCTTGTCTGCAGCTTGAGGTACAGCTTCCCCAAACCCCTGCACCTATCTCCTTGAAACTTGGCAGGCTTTGTGGGCTCAGCAGGGGCTAGCATGCCTGCAGTTTTGACCCCACTGTAGCTTAACACATACACGTGACATGAGTTTTGCTTTCAAGACTTTGGGGTGCAGTTTCCTTGAAACCCCTACACCTATCTCCTTGAAACCTGGCAGGCTTTATGCCCTCAGAAGGGGCTATGAGTCCTGCATGTTTCATCCAAATCAGACCAGATTTATAGGCTGTTTTAACCTTCCCCATTATAGCGACCGGGTGAAATGTCAAAACAGTATCAAAACAGCAAAACGTTTCAACTTGCCTCATTTTGTTTTGACGCTGTTTTGCCTAATCTATTCCATTTCAGTTTTGCTGTTTTGACCTTGAAACCAGTCGAAAGAATGTTGAAACAAAACTGATAGTGAAATTTTGCACAGCCCTACTGCCTGACTGAGTTCACTCTGGGACCTTGTTCTCTCAAGTCAGGTGATTTCATTGTTCATTATATCCAGAAATAGGGTTTACAAATGAAACTTTCTGCCTCTATTATTTAGTTCAGGGCTGAATCCAAAACCAGGAAGAATCAATTTGTGAAGTTTTCTGAGATATCACAAAGAAAACCTTTTCTGCAAGAGATTCATTGCTTGTGGGACTAGCAATCTTGCAGGACTTCACCCACTGAGGTCCAGGATTGTTTCTGAACAACTTCTAAGATTGTGGCCCTATCATTTGGAAACCTTAGACACAATTCAGCTATACATCCCTAATTCCTGAACCCAGCCTAGATCCTTCTCAGGGTCTCACTGCTGCCCCACTTTCCCGTGCTTGGGATTTATAATGCCAAAACTAAAATATGATTTGTTCATATTGTGACACTCGACCTCCATATTCACCTGTGTGCTGCCAGCTGAATCTATTGATAAGTTCCACTCACTGAAGAGTTATGACATTTAGATAGGATCAATTGTTTAATCCTGGTGCTTCTTACCCACATATACAAGGCTAAAGTAGCTGTCCTCTTTGGCATGAGAAAGGAATATTGGAAGCAGTTTGGGCAGTGTTGAACCTTCCTCTGAAGCACTGAGAAGAGACTATAAATGAGGGTTGGGCACCATGTCTCATGAGATTGAATTCCTCTTTTCCCTAGAACAAGGAAGGCACCAGTGAAGTTCAGCATTTCTTGCTTTCTACTTCTGCATTTTTAACTATTCCACTTGGGAGAGCCCATTCCTGTGCCTAATGCATCATAAAGAAGACACTGAATGGAATTTTACAAGTGCATCAACCATCTGCTATATCTGAGGACGGAGCAGTGACTTTCATTGATGATCTCCTTGTATTTGATCACATTCCTTTTCATCTAAGCTGCAGCCTGCAATGTGTCTTCCACAGACTGCAACAGAGGAGTTTCATGTTCAGGCAATAAGCATTGTGGGAATGAAATATTGAGGATGCATGCCAAATTCCTAACGCCTAAACACCAAGCAATTTGATGGATAAGTTACTGTACAACAACCAGAATAGAGAAGTATGTGTCACGATTCACTAGGATGACTGGCCTGGTAGCAGGAATGGGAAGGGGGATTGCCAAAGTAGGGGTCACAAGACATGAGTCAGGAACCAAATACCAAGTCAGGGTCAGGATCCAGGAAACAGAAACCTAGCTACCAAATCTGAGGAAGAATCCACAGGGCAAGGTCTAAGAACAAAGCCAAATCAGGATCAGAAGCCAGGAAACAGATCTGTAGGGAAATCCAAAGCTGAAAACCAGGAGCATGCCAAAAGCAATATCAGGAAAGCCAGAAGTGTTACTGCGGTGTTGGTTGTAACTGTGTTGGTCTAAGGACATGGCAGACAAGGAACTGCAGATATTATTGGAACAGGAGCTGTTCAGAGACTAGAGACCAGTAGGTTGTGCAGCAGGGGTCAGGTACTGGATGAGTTCCTTAAAAACAGCCCTCAAGCCAATCAGAAGAAAGGAGTAGGGGGTCAGCTGGCCTTTTTAAGTTGTAACTGTGTCAGGTACACTTAACAAGGGTTGCAGGGCAAGAGCCTAACTGAGCATTATAGAGCTGACCCAGGTTGCAGAGCAGGAGCCTTACAGTATGGGCACAATAACATTTTTGGGACAGCAAACCCCTGCACTGCTATGTAGTTTTACCAGATATGACCTCAATACAATCATATATGGTGATATACTCTGGTATACTCACCAGGTTGGGCTTGGTTTCTCTGGTAGTACATTAGATCTTGCCACTATCTTGCTCTTGATCATTATAACAATTTCATATTCTAGGGGCATCTACGACACCCCCTGGTGGCCATGCAACCCCTGCTTGCTCCAGCTTGACAGTGCTCTCCCCTTCCTACTCGTCTGCCATGCCTTGATATATTTGTTTGATCAAAAGGGGGGCTTTTTAAGGGTGCTAGAGTGAGCCCGTTCTTCTGGCCACCATCAGGTCCCTCCCAGACCCTGCTGTATTCTCAATTCTGGCCATTTTGGGGTAACTGAATCCTCCTGACCCACCACAGGCCACCTGTAGGCTTAGGGGCTGTTACATGGCACCAACCATCCCTTACACCACACCCATGCCTCACAGGTGTTGCCATGCAATCACTCCCTTGTCTGGACCTCAGCCTTTTTGACCTTCAACCCTTTTCTTTTCCTTAGCCCTCAAGCTCCAGTCTATCGTGTCAGAGCAAGCTTCTGGGTTCCAGCCCCTGTTTCTCCCACTTGGCTGAGAGACTCTGCCCTGACTCTGATATCAGTCCTTCTCAGACACCTGTGGTCCTGTCCTCACCATGCTCTGGGTGCTGAATCTATTTTGGCTCTGTCTGTCTGGGTCCCTAGCTCTGTTTCCACCCTGCTTAGGGCACTGAACCTCCTTTGGCTCTCTCTGGGACCCCTGGCTTGGCCTCAGCTCTGGTCTGGGCATTGAGCTTGCTCCAGCTCTTTCTGGTCTCCTGGCCCTATCTGGCTTGAGTTGCATTCAGATGTAGTCCTTCCCTAGGCTGCCACCCTATATGGCTCAAGCCCAGTCTATGTCTCAAGACCCCGACGCCTGGCAGAGCTCTAGATTCTCTTGTGCCTTCAGGCACAGCTGGGACCTCCATACCACCCCTACTAGTCCCAATCCCAGACCACTGGTCCAAAACTCAAAGGGAAAAAGCACATTGGCTGTAACATAAATTTAACCTGCTCCAGGTAGAGCAAGTGGCACACTGCCTTGTGGCAAGGCTTCTCCTTACCTGCGGTTGTATTCCTCCATAGGACGCCAATACTCCCCTGTAGTCCTTCTGGCCAGGATTTCTTCATTCAGTGGCTTGCAGGGCTATACTCCTTGACTTAACTCAGTCCCAGACTTATATGCTGCTCAGGCCTGGCCCACGTTCAGTCAGGTGACCTCTTAACAGGTCTGACCACAGGGCTGTTTATTGACCCCAGCCTTGATCATGGCCTTTGGCTAAAAAAACCCCTTCCCTTAAAGGGCCCATTCCTCTTTTCTGTAATAGGGTAAAGGTTCCCTGTGACAGTATTCAATAGGAAGTGTCCTTTTCCCAAGCTGGTGTTGAGGTTGTAGGTCTATAGTACATAATTCCAGAGACATCACCATAAGTACACAGTGTATTGGCAATTTTACTTTTCTGATGCCCTTTATTAGGAAAAGGTCATCTAGTTTGTAAAGTTTAGTCTCTGAACATGTCTCATAGTTAGGGGTCTATGTAAATTGAGCAGACAGACAGTTGCTTTTGCAGTTCATGGGGAACTATTTTTGTGGATTTATTGCAGCAGGACCACCCCATGCCTCTAATTTGTTAAGAGGGCTGTCTGGGTCCTGTCCCTCACCACTGATTGATGCAGAGGGGCAGGACCACACAGCAGGCAGCCCTCTCAGCCAATCAGTGGCAGGGGTGGCTTCAGCAACATTTGGCAGTGGGGGGGTCTTCACATGTGCCTCACTATAGGCAGGCAGGTTGCAGGGAGTTTTGCCCTTGCTGTAATTTAAGAGTGATAGGTAAACATTGGTGTGTGAATCTGTAGCTTTTTTCAACAATTTCTTCACTATTTATATTCCATTTTCCACCAGACCAGTGGATTGTGGGTATTTAGGACTTCAAGTGTTGTGACAGAATCCATATTTGTTTGCAAACTCTTAAATGAAAACAATTGAACTGAGGTCCATTGTCTGTTCTCACAATTTGTGGAATCCAGTGTCAAGCAAAAATCAATTTGATGTGAGTTACGACATGGTTTGTTGTAGTACTTTCAAGCAATGCAATTTCAGGATAGTGAGAATAATAATCCAGCATAATTTGTCCTGCATGCATGAATAAATCAATGCTCACTTGATACCATGGAGCTACAGGCTCCTCCATGACCATCATGGGCTTTGCACTGATCTGTATTTTAGGCATATTGTACAAGCCTGTACAGCATCTCCTGGCATTATTTAAGTTGGGCCAATATAGAGCACCCTTTGCTCTCCTTTTGCATTTTTCAATGCTTACATACCCCTCATATATTCTGTTTAACAATGTCTTTATTTAGCACTGCTGGAACAACAAGTTGTGAGCCTTCGAACAAATGCCATCCAGTACTGACAGCTCTTCCTTGAAATAAGAGCAGGGGCCAAGTATATGTTTTCCAGGCCAACCAGCACAAATAGCTGTTATTAGGGGTGTGCAAAGCGGGCCCTATTTGATTCAGATTCCACCCAAATCAGAGACAGTGATTCAATTAGTTGATTTGGATCACTGTCCGTGATTCAATTTGGCCGAATCCGAATCTGAACATTCGATACTGATTCAGAGAATCAGTGATTCAGACATAGACACAGCTTTAAATGTTTTTTCTACAGACCTCAAGGTACCAGCATGGTTTGTGAATGCTGCAATGCTGGGGTGGATGGAGCGTCTCACATGAGTGCAGGTGAGCCCTCCACATGTTTGGCGGTGAAACTGGAAGTGGACCAGAAGTACTTCTGGTCTACTTCTGGATCCACCAGGGAGCACACAGGGTCAACCCTCCCCCCGCCCCCATGCCTCCCCCCAACTCAGTGATCGGCCACTGGGGGGCCCTGGGTGCCTTCCCTGAGTCCCAGAAGGCACGAGTAACTGAGCTGGGGAGGTGCAGGAAGGCCTCCTTGTATGCTCCCCAGTGGACTCAGCAGTGGGACAGAAGTGCTTCTGGTCCACTTCTGGGTCTGCTGCCAAGCATGCTGGTCTGCTCGGTTAAGTTAGGTAGATATTTCCCTACAAAACTGATCATTCCCAGTAATCTTTGTACTCCTTCCTTATCTGTAGAGGATGGCATGTTAGTAATGGCTTTAACCCTTGAAGAATCAATTACAACCCTGTCTCAGAGAGCTTTTCTCCCAGCTATGTTATTTCTTTGAGTCTGGATTTGCATTTTTGTTTGTTTGGTTTCAAACCTGTTCTGTGAGCTCTCTCTACTACCTTTCTTAGCCTCAGGTCATGTTCTTCCATAGTATTTCCCTAAACTAATATATCATCAATATAAACCATAGTTCCATCAAGACCTTCAAAAATTTGTTGCACCTTTTTGTGAAATACTTCAAATGCAGAACATAGTTCAAAAGGAAGCTTACGAAAACAATACCTTCTGTAGGGGGTATTGCAGGTACATAATCTAGCGCTATTCTTTTCTAGGGGCAATTGCCAAAACCCATAAGAGATATCCAAAGTGGAGAAATATTTAGCTTCTGCCAGATTGCCAAAAACCTCTACTTCGGTGGGAATAGGAAAATGCTCCCTTTTGATACACCTGTTCATTTGCTTAGGTTCCAGACATAATCTCGAAGATCCATCTTTTATTTCTATTATGACAAGTGAATGAACCCAAGCAGTTGGTTGCTCTACTTTTTCTATTATGTGCAGGTTAATTAATCTACCTAATTTTTTTTCTTTTTCTCCCTTAGTACAAGGGAAACTTTTCTTCGAGTGTGTATGGTGGGAGTATTTGATTCTCTTAATTCCATCTTGTACCCACTTGACAGTTTCCCTATGCCTTGAAACACATTATAAAACTTCTTCTATGTACTTGCCTTCTAGTCCTTCAATGGCATCCATTCTCTCTTAATCAAACCTGGAGTTTAACACATTTGCAACTCAATAATTGACACTAGCTTTCCTGGGGTTGTTATAAACTGAACTTTTACTATATTACTGTTGTGTCTAACATGCAGTGTACAAACATCCTGGGTTGCAATCATGTTCTCATTATATGCTCTAAATTTCACTTTCTTATTTTCATAGTATACAGGTTTAATTTTCATTTTTTTAATAATATAGTCTGGTATTACATTGACCTGTACCCCTGTATCTAACTTTAAAGTTACCATTAGTCCATTGGTGTCTAGGGTGATTGTCAAAACCTCAGAAGAATTAACTTCTTTCATTGTGCCAACAAGGAATTCTTCCTCTTCCTCGTTGTATAGAGCATGCACCTGCTGTTTCTTATGTGCTACATCCTGCTTCTTTCTGCAAACTCTTTCAAAGTGATTGAATTGTTTGCATTTGTTGCAATGCTTACCAAATGCAAGGCATTGGATGGGTTGTGGTAACCTCTACAGCATTTGCATCTGACCATTGTTTCTTCAAGCAATTCTTGGCCTCTGCTTGCCTGCATCATAGTGAGATCCTCCTTTCTGTAGTGTTTGTATGTTGTCTTATGGTTTTGCAGTCTTGTAATCCTGTGTAGTTCAGCTTGTTCTATTTTTCCTCCAGCTTCTGCAGCCTGGCATTTGTTATCTCAGTCACTTGGCACATTCTAGCTGCCTTTTCCAAATTAAGCTCAGGTCCTCTAGCAGTCTTTTCCTGAGGCTTGTATCTCTTATACCCATTACTATTTGGTCTCTGATTATGGACTCTTTTAGGTCTCTAAAGTTGCATGTCTGGCTCAGGAGTCTGAGGTCTTTGACAAACTCCTCTATTGTCTCACATTCTTTCTTCTGTCTTATGTGGAAATTATACTGTTCAAAGACTTCTTTTTGTTTGAGCATACAGTATAAGTCAAACTTGTTTATTAGTGCCATGTCTTTTCTGTTTTGCTTCTGATAGTTGTAGGCTATTGATGGAGCTTCTGGGCCTGCTATATTTAAAAAATAGCTACATTGAGTGGATCTTCCTTCCTTGTAGCTTCACTGGCCATCATATCTATGTTAAAGCTCTGCTTAAATTTCTACCAGTTTTCTGCTGCATTGCTGGACAGCTTTAACTCATCTGGAATTCTGAGATGCTCCATTTTTTTTTTCTTCACACCCTACTTCTGGTACCATGTGTTGTTCTCAGAAGACCAAAGAGTTAATCTTACAGAATGATAAAGCTTGTTTATTCAGAAAGCAGGACTCTGTCAACTGTTCTGCTGTTTCCTCCTGCAATCCCTGGGCAAATGTAACAACTTATACATAACACTCTTAAAGGTATCCACACACCTACTACAATGAGACTCTGAGGCTGGTGGTAGCCTCTGTGACCGGAAGTGATACAAATAAGATTAATTTTTCCTGAGCTTAAATCTGATGGTTGACTTGGGCAAGATTTATTAGACCAGGAGAAAACTAATAAGATTAGAGTGAAGATAACATTTTCAAATGCAGCTAAATGATTTAAGAGCCTAAATCCCGTTTTCAAAAAATGCTTAGGCATATTGGCACTTTTATATGTACTCCAAGGCTCGTGGGGGGCAGCGCTTTAATTAGAGTGGCTAATTAAAATACCACTATGTCTCCTGGATTGGTGTCCCCATGCTTAAAAATGGTGGCAGGGGTGCTTGAACTAAAGCTCATTCAACAAGCTTCAGTTCAGGCACCCCCACTGCCATTTTTAAGCACAGGGACACTGATAAACAAGTCACAGGAGGTTACTAAAGTATAGCAATTCCATGGCCATGTGCTGGAATTCCAGTGTGTCTGAATAGTCTTAGCGCTCATATATAGTGCCCTTAGGTCCTGAAAACCAATGGTATTAAGGCATCTAGCTTCAGTGAAAATCAATGGGAGCTAGTTGCTTACATGTTAGGCTTTGAGAACCTAAGGCTTATTGAAAGTTAATGGGATTTCTGCTCCCAATTCAAACAAATGTTTTGCAATTTCAGTATTGAAGAGGATAATACCAATGCCTTTTCTGGTTAGGGTGTCTTGCTATAGCTCTAAAGTGGTGAGATCAAGGCCTGGCTTGGGCTTGTGACAAAAGATTTTCTCTCCTTGATAATTCAGCTATAAATAGGTATATAGCCATTAATACTGGGTATTCCAAGTACCTGGCTGTGATGCTGACTGCCTTATGAACTTCTAAGAAATTGGTGTCTTAACCATGCTAAGATGTTAGGCTCAGATGGACCATCTTTTTCTGTACAGCTAATTGATGCTTCTATACAAAGGGGTTACTTGAAGCTAGAAACAATACTTTTTCAAATAGAAGGGCCACCTGTATGATTAGTGGCCCAGAGGATAGGCCCTATGAGGAGAGACTTCAGGAACTGGGTTTGTTCAGTCTGAGCAAGAGAAAAAGGTAACTTGATAGCCACGTACAAGTACATCAGGGATGAGCACCAAGATCAGGGGGAAAAACTCTTCAGGAAGGCACCCCATGGGAGGACAAGGACCAATGAGCACAAGCTAATTGAGGGAAAATTTAGATTGGACATAAGGAAAAACTTATTTTCCGTAAGGGTAATTAGAATCTGGAACACACTCCCAGCAGAGGTGCTGCAGTTGCCATCCTTGGAGGTATTCAAGAGGAGGCTGGATAAGCACCTTGGTAAGCTCATTTGAGCCCAGTAACCTCCTACCCTTGGTGGGGACCAGACTTGATGATCTTGCAGGTCCCTTCTAGCATGCCCACTTCCCCCAACGTCTTAGTGTCATCTGTGAATTTGAACAGGGTGCTTTTTACCCCCTTGTCCAAGTTGCTGATGAAGATATTGAACAGTGCGGGCCCAAGGATTGAACCCTGGGGAACCCCACTGCCCACATCCCTCCAGGTAGAATAAGACCCATCCACCACCACTCTGGGTGCAACCCTCCAGCCAATTAGTGACCCATTTGACTGTGTAGGTGTCAATACCACAGTCCCCTACTTTTTTAATGAGAATGACTCAGGTCATCTGCATCTCAGGTAAGTGCATGGAACATCTAAGTGAATAGCACATTTTGGCTCCACTTTCTACTTTCTAGCTTAATTATTTAACTGCATGCTAACTGCCATTACAACTTGTACTCTGTTTAACCAGGATTGAAACAGTGAAGGGGAAGCAGCTATCAAAGAGCTGCTTTTTAGAAGCTTTCAGTCTCACAGCTGCTATCTCCCCTCATTTTCAAATAACAGCCCCAACAGCAAGTATTAGAAGCCTTGAAAATGAGGGGAACAAATGGGGTTGGGTCTGTTAATACCACAGCACTGATAGTGCCGTGTGCTTAACAAGCATTGATTTTCATATTTGGTTCAGATAAGCACAAACTCAGTAGGCACATAGCCTTTTTTCAGTCCCACACTTAACACGCTTAACTGAGTACATTGTAAGTAGAATATGCCCAGAAGGTTGAGCTATCCAGTGCAGCAGTTCTACTGAAAGTGTAAAAAAGGTAGCAAGTAATTTAAACATTCATCCAGTCTTGAAAATTATGATGTGTCTATTTCAACCAGTGAAAATCTAACCAAGTTTCTATATAGATTTAGAATACATTGAATTGTTACCATATAACATTTTTTTCACAACAGAATCATGTATCAGGATTCTGGGAAGAGCCATGTTGCTGTCTCAGAGAGCATCAACTGTGGGAAGAATTTCTGGAGGAATGATGGCACAGTGTATGCTGAGCATGGAAATACTACAAAGATGAATAGAAGCATACCTCAAGAAAATGGATGCTGACATCAAGAGCTGGAAGGAACTAGCTAACTGATTCTAGTGGTGCTGCAACCTAAACCAAGTGGCAGCCCATTTCAAGGTACAGTGTCTTCACTTCAAAGAGAAGAAGAGAGAGAGGAGGAAGGAAAAGGAAAGAAATCACTGCCTACGGTCTACTCTCCCCTGTGGAAAGACTTGAACTTCTGCAGATGGATTGGACTCTTAAGTCACCTCAAGACCCATCAATGAGTCATGGTGCAGATCATCCTCAAATCGAAAGATGGCCACTGCCACCAGCATGTTAGGATCCCCCACTGCACAGAATACTAAAGAATACTAAAGAAGACAAGATCCACTTAAAAAGGCACACTTCCCACTATAGCTAGGTCACAGGAAGACATCTGTTTTCATCTTCTAGCCAAACTGAAACTGGTGAGCTTTCATGTTTACCAGTCAAATATTAACTGTGCTTTTTGGAGAGGCAAACCAGCTTTGGAGCAGGCTATGTCACTGACTGGTTGAAATCTGTATAATATGATATAGTGTTGAGGGAATCAGAAAGAGGAAAATCAACTGTTGTACCTCATTGCCAGGCAGTGATGGTTGCTGGTAGATACCATTATGGTGGAAGCAGTATAAAACCAAGATAGATGGCTGACGGCATAGATGCTCTATCAGATTGTTTCAGGATTGAAAGAGAAACATCACAACTTTCAGAACTAGACATTCTTTTAAAGCTTGTTTTAACTCAACAACAAGTAAGTAGGCACCACAGAGAAATAATTGCCAAGTCTGTAATCTTTGTTATGCAGGAAGTCAGGTGTAATAAGGGCCCTTCAAATCTTAAAATCTATGGCCAGGTACAGAAGTTACACTTATTGTGCAGTAGGAATGCAGAAAGTGCTCTATAGCTGTAGCCAAACAGATGGTTACGGTACATAGAGCCCTGTAATAACAGTGGACCTTGCTCTAATGTAACCCTGGATGGATTTTCAGACAGCTAGAGGAAGCTTCCAGATCACAGGCCCTTGTTCTCATGGGGGACTTCAATCAACGTATCATCTGCTGGGAGGGTGCAGGTGATCTAGAAAGATTTTGGAGAGTGTTGGAGGCACCTTCCTGATGCAAGTGTTGGAGAGACCAACTAGGAGTCATGTTCTTCTTGACCTGCTGCTCATAAACATGGAAGAATTGGTAGGGAATGTGGTAGTGGATGGCAGCTTGGGAAGCAGTGACCACAAGATGATCAAGTTTAGGATCCTGATAGAAGGAAGAAAGAAGTCAGCAGAGTAAGGACCCTGGATTTCAGAAAAGCAGACTTTGACTCCCTCAGAGAACTGGGAGGCTGGTCTGAGGGAGAAGGGAGTCCAAGACAGCTGGTTGTATTTTAATAAAACCTTACTGAAGATTCAGAAACAAACCATCCTGATATGCAGAAAGAATAGCCAAATATGGCAGGTGACAAGTTTGGCTTAGCAGAGAACCCTTCGGTGAGCTTAAACACAAAAAGGAAGCTTACAAAGAGTGGAAGCTTGGACAGATGACTAGGGAAGAGCATAAGAATATTGCTCAGACATGCAGGGATGAAATCTGGAAGGTCAAAACACAACTGGAGTTGCAGCTAGTAAGGGATGTGGGGAGTTTCTACAAGTGTGTTAGCAACAAGATGATAAGAGAAAGTGTGGGTCCCTTACCGAATGGGTAAGGCAACCTAGTGACAGATGACAGTGAAAATGCTGAAGTGCTCATTGCTTTTTTTACTTTGGTATTCACAGGCAAGGTCAGCTCCCAAACTACTGCACCAGGCAGTACAGTTTGGGAAGAAGGTCAGCAGCCCTCGGTAGTGAAAGAACAGGTTAGGGACTATTTACAAAAACTGGATGCGTGCAAGTGCATGGGGCCAGATGCAATGCATCTGAGGGTGCAGAGGGAGTTGGCTGATGTGCTTTCAGAGTCACTGGCCATTAACTTTGAAAACTTGTGCTGATGGAGAGAGGTTCCTGATGACTGGAAAAGAGCAAATATAGTGTCTGTGGCAGAAATGCCACCATGGGTGCCCCTCTCCAGAAATCTCTCCCTGTATCAGCCTGAGAGGCTGCTGGCGAATCACTCAGGGCAGGGATCTCATCCTTGTCTGCAGGACAAATGCCTGGGCCTGGGTGGGGATACTGTAGTCTCCCAGGCGGGGAAGCGACCCGGCCTGGGGACCTGCGCTCAGCTCAGGTGTCCAAGGGTGCTTGGGATATGGGTCGGCTTGTGACCTGGTTTGGCAGTTTCGATTGGATCGGGCTGCTGAGGTCAGGGAGGGTATATAAGGTCCTGAGG